>CM060172.1:69085085-69492236 GCA_030549775.1 Tamarix chinensis
TAGTAATGATAATGTTTCATGCTTTCTTTCCTATTTTGTCTATGACCTAACACGTACAGCTGGCCAATAATTGTGTGATTTGAAGTGGGTACTTCTTTCACACATTGTCTATTTTACTATTTTCCATATAAAAGAACATTACTAATAGGGAAGAATAAAAGAGTATATTAAGGGCAATGTAAAGGTAAGACAAACCTTCCCAGCCACCAAAAGATCACCAACTCGTTAAAAGATGGAGCCACGTACACAAGGAAGAACTCGCAAGTGACATAGCTTACTATAAGTGTTATAAGCAATGCTCCAAGCAAATACCAAGAAACCTAGGCAAGGTAAGCCTAGCCATCAATATCTTGCCTTGTCGGAGTGAGACACCCTCAACTAGGCGTCATCTACACGAGTTCCTAGGGCCTCCAAGCACTTTGTATGTATATGTGTTGGGCCCTTTCCTTTGTTAATAATATTCAACTGAGCCTCGGACCAAGAATTCTTCTTTTTTAAAAGCCCACTTAGTCATTAGAGTAATTTTAATAATAAATAAATAAATAAACTCTTGTACAAATAATCTAGAAAGAAAGATGAAAGCAAAAAGACTAATGCTTCATTAGGTTTGTGGAAAGTTTTAAAGAAAAGAAAGAAAATAAAGAGGAAAATAATTTTTTGTGTTTGGTTTACATGAGATAATGAAATAGATAAAAAGTAAGGAATAAAATTATTAAAGATTAACTATATGATTTTCTTTGAAGCAAGTTTGAGGGAAAGTATTTTGATTTTAAATTTCTTTTCCTTAAACTTTCTTAGAACCAAATAGAGCCTAAAAGTAAGAAAGGAATGAAAAAGGAAGCTATTGGCAACATAAAAAGGGGGAAGAAAAAGGATCTGCTCTAAACAAAAATGACAGAACAGAAAAAAAGGTAGGAAAAAAAAAGCAATGAAGATGGGATGGGATGTGATGCATATGCCAATACAAATTGGATCAAGTTAGGAGGTTGGCTGTCAATGGAGGGTAACCAAATAAGAAAACAGAGAAGATGGTGAAGAAAAAGGGCTGAATATGATCTGTGGTGCCTCCTTGGATCATATACGAACAAGAACAACCTACAGTTTCAACATTTAGGATAAATCTTGCAAGATTTTAGGATTCAAACTCATGCACTAGAGTTGAAGGGGATTAATTTCTGCTGAGAGAAATAAGATAGCCATATTCTGAGTAGTCCTTCATTCAAGTGTGAGCCCAACATTTGTAGGAGAGAATTAGGTCTCATTTAGTTACAATACAACTCAACTAAAAAAACTAACTGGTTCGGTTGACTAATCAAGCTAGTTAGTTATCAAAGAGACTAACTTTAACTAGTTTATTCCTAACCAAAACTACATTTGACTTTATACAACTAAAATAGAGAAATTGGAATTGTTTGGGACCTTCCCAATGTCTTAAATTTAACTTGGAAGATTCCTTACAAGTTAATAAGCTAAGCTAAGCTAAAAATATCATTAAAAGTAAAAAAGTAAAAGTAGCTTTTAGACTAAAGACTAAAAACATTATTAAAAGCATAAGTAACTTTTGCAAGCCCAAAGTTCCATCATGGACGGATTTTCTTTTCTTCCAAAAAAGTCTGCCCGAGCAATAAAATAGCATTCACAGTCACGGTTCACAAACGATAAATTATGTGTTATGATAGTCGCAGCATGAATTTTTATTTTTCTTTTACCATATACTCTAATTATTATTTATTGATTATCTTGAATATTAATATTCAACAAACTAATATTTTATATTATATTAGAAGTATTTAAGTGAATAATTAAATGTTAAATTATTTTAATAACCATAAATTTGCCTTATAATGAAAAAATACATGTTTTTTAGTGGTGCATGTGAAGGTAATAAATAGAAATACTTTATTATAATTCAATTCTAACTTGTTCCAGGATATATACAACAAATGAATGAGAAGAATTTATCATGCATGCTTATTTCATATATTTAAAAATTCCCAATAAATCGGCAATTTATCCTGATTTATCACCAATATTTTCCAATTTATCCGTAATACCGATTAATCGGTGATTTACAGGCAATTTATCAACCAAAAAATGTAAAATTTTAAAACCACAGCGTATCGGTAATTTCACGTCGCGCTTAATCCAAAAACTACTAAATAGTGGCCGATACGCTACAATGACACCACTATTTAACTGTACCCCCCTCTGATGCTTGTAGGTGCTGCTACTAGTGCCTTATATTTGTTGGCTACCAAGCATGCCCATATTTACCCAGAAAAGTGCAGTTGTGGCTGTTGTTGTGGGACCTGAATTGTTGCCTATCCTCAGCTGGGTAGTAAGCCATTTAAGCCAAAAAATGAGCCACTAAAGTGCAAAAAAGTGGTGGCTGGATTGGAGTTTTACATGATTTTCATGGCTTGGGGTTTAGTAAATCTAACTAGTCCAACTGAGGAGGTTTTTATGTCCCCCAACTTAGAGAAATTAACAAGTTAATATCATGGAAAATAGATGCTCTTGCATCAGGATGATGCCAACAGCATAAACGAAGAAGAAGAAAAGTATTGAAACAACACTATCCAGAGGAAAGAAAAGGAAAGTGGGCACTGTATAACCAATCTAGCAGTTGTCTCCCTTAATTGTGAATCTGGCACGCCTACATGATAATAAGCGCAATCGCATATTATGTGATTTTATTCCCATAATATCTTGCCTTATTCTCAAACTGTTTCTATTTTCTAGTTTAAAATAAAGCACATTGTTGCTATATAAGGTGGCACCTAGCGCCTAACACATTTAGGGTTCCAAACTTAAGGGGCCTCATGTGTGTCTAGATCATTTGGCAACACTGCTTCTGATGAAATGCTAGAAAGTTAGAAAACCTGCTCACACAATAAATCCAACATGAACAGCAACAATGCAGATCCTATCAGCGACAACCCGGTGCAAAGAGTCTCACCACTACTAAATTGTGAGGTGAGCTAGTGGTAGTAGGCTATTTCCCAAGGACTCAAAGAATAAAAAGTTCTTTCTTCTTGCAAGATGTAATATATTGTAGCAATTGTGAAAGTGTAAGTAGATATGGACGTAGTGTTAATAATAGAAAATTTGAAAAGCAACAAATAATTAATAACAATTATACTAGTAATAGTAAAATAACACTTACTAATAAATAATTTAGCATTAATAGCAATGAAATCAACCAAGGCAATAGCAACAACACAGTATAATAGCAGTTGGAAAGTGAGAGTGATAGGGAATGATGAGGAAGAGGATTGTGCAAGGTACATCCTGTCTTATACCTTTGGCCAAAATAGTATGAAAAGATCACTACTTAAGGTCTTTCATGTATCCATAGGTGCCACAACTTCCTATCAAAGGGAAGTAAGCTCAAGATAAGCCAATTATCTCCAGATAACTTTACCCGATTCTTCCTTGGTTCGTCTCTTAATCTCTTACAATCGCTTAAAAAAAATCTTCACATAGCTCCTATCCGGGGCATCCAGTTCTCATTTTTCAACTTGTCCAAACCACCTAAAGTTCTATTCCATCCAAATGCACAAAATTCCCACCGAGTTATGCACATAATGCCCAATCTATTGACAGATGTAAGCCATCCAGTACATTAAAGCTCAGATCCAAGATTCATCAACCAAAACAGACAAAGTTTACAAGCATTGGGAGAGAAATATGATGAGCCAATACTTAGATTTTTCTGCTAGTAGAAAAAAATACATTTCAGAAGTTAAGACATGGTAAAAACTGCATCTCAGAGTGAAGAAGAGGTACAAAGGCAATTGGTGTTGCTCCAACAGAACCATCAACTTCCAAACAGTGAGGTCACACATGCAACTTGACAGAGGATTTCAACAGGGACAGTCCACCATACAGAAAAGGGGGGGGAGTTGTAGGGCATTGGCTCTGAACAAAAAGGTAACAGATTTCACTCCACTCACCCCAGGCTACATGTACAAGGATCCCTTTAGTAAGCTATTGTCAGCCTGAAGATAAAATCTTTCTTACTATGGGAACTTGAGCAAATCCACAAAAGAATAAACATCATCAATCATCGCCTTTGGAAAAAAAAAAAAGTGATAAAACTTATACATCCAGAAGCATCAGCAAAATGTACTGCTTCGGCACACAAAATTGTATGGGATAAACAGGCCAATGATCCAAGATTGATATACTTCTGTAAACCAAGCTTCACCCAAAGGATACTTCTCCTACACAGATGCACCAGCAGGTTTGCCCAAGTAAAGTACAAATCCAAACAACAGAGCTGTGATTCCCATTTAGAGACTTAGCTGCTTCTCCAACCTTTAAACATAAATGAAAGAAGAGGTTTCTACCTAGATAACACAGCCTGTCATATTGCACGATTCAAAACCCACTAGAACATCATGCACCTATCCTTGAACTGCGTGTATAGTAATCAAGAGCGGAACAACGCTTGCACATCCAATCACCACGACAATAGGTGAAGATACTGTTTTTGAACCAAAGGTCATGTTGCTACTTTTGCAACTATAAGCAACCAAACAGCGCAGGAACAATCATCACCTCAGAGACATGATTCCAATAGCCAAATCACGTAAAATAATCCAAGAATGAAAAATATCGAAAGGTCACCAGGCGTAGTTTGAAGAGTACTCTAAAAATCTCCCAGAAGAAAGCCACATCATAGGCTGATTGAAATCATGCTAAAACAATTGCCATCAATCGCACAGCTTTACCGAACCTCCAAGACAAAATGAAATCACGTGCGACCGGAACCCATCTAATTGACAAGAATCCATCAAAAGTCTAAATATGCAGAATCTAAAACCACATACATCCAACCAGAGCAGGCAAACCATCACAGAAGATCAAATTCAAGGGTCAAGATTTAGAAATAACCTGCAGTGACCGCACCCCCGGGAGAATTGAGATACATATGGATAGGTTTTGAAGGGTTCTCAGATTCTAGGAAGAGAAGCTGAGCAACAACGACATGCGCGGTGTCGTCCGAGATTGGACCATTTATGCAAACGATTCGTTCCTTTAGAAGGCGAGAAAAAATGTCATAAGCCCTTTCCCCTCTGGATGAGTGTTCAATCACCATTGGAATCAAGCTATAGGACCTCCTCAACGCGGAGCATGAGGAGGAAGAAGAAGAAGCGCTGGAAAGACATCCTAGCTTCTTGGCAATCGTAGAGAGGATACTGAACCTCAGCATAGTTACAGCCTCACGGAGGAAGAGAGGACGATGTCGGGATGGCCGGATGAGTATGGCTTCCGGAAGTACCGCTATATGTTTATTTTTACTTTTCGGTGCTCGTTCGAGATAGGGGGGATAGGAGTAGAAAAATTACCCTTATATTTTTTATATCTTATATAATTTATTTATAATTAAATATTTTTATTCTAATAAATATTTATTTTAGATCTCTATTTTAACTAAAATAGGTATTTTATTAAAAATATATTTATTATTATTAAATAATTAATATAAAAGATATAAAATAGAGGGAAAATTTTTCCACCTCTATTACCCCCATACCAAACAAGCCCTTGGGGGTCCTCGGTGTATAACATTTTATTCTGGACAGTTTGGATTTATTTAAATAGATTTAGATTATATTGTTTTAGATTCGGATGGAATTCTTTAAATTTCTTATATATATTATTATTTTAATTTTAATTATATTTCTATATATTTATTTTGTGAGAAATATATGATGTTTTAGTACAAAAATACTAAAATACCATTTAAAAACTTAAATTAGTTATTTTAAAATGTTTATCTTTTTATATGAAGATTTTTTTAATAAAAATTACATATTAAATTGTATAAAATATAAATGTATTAGTATTGATATAAAAAAAATAAAGAACTAGACTCTTTTTTAATGTATTTAAGACCTATTTGCTAGCTAAATTAGGTGGATATGAGTCTAAACGTATAAGATCTTTTACACTATACATGTAGGTCGAGTCCAAGCCTAAATATTATAAGCGAATTTGAGCCTAGCTAGCCCCAACCCAAACCTAACATATTATCATCCCTAAGGTAAGGAGATTCTAAAGAGGTTTTACTAGTTTATGATCTTATACTCACAGCTTAGTAAATTATGATCGGTTTGAATTAGAGTGAATCATAAAAAAAATAAACATTAAAAATTAATCTAGGTAAAGGAAATAAAATTAACATGAGGTGAATATTTAAAAATATTATTTGAATAATATTAACCTGACCTAGATAAATTAGGGTAAATATTGTTTTAATCTTGTTTTGATTGAGGTGAATGAAGGTTAAAAAATTAAATCAAATGACACTTATATCCTTTTATAAAACAAAGACTATGAAAGTATAAGGATATTTCTATAATATTCTAAAATTTACTACTGAAAAATTTTATTTATATAGAAACTATAATATTAAAATATTAGATATTATACCACATCCAATGGAGATGATGCATTCCCTATATCCAATTCATGTCGGATGTAATACCAAAAAAGTAAATAGTACCTAAAAAATAGGTGTGGAAAATACTTGATCTCATAATAATATAAAATTATAAAATAAAGATAATAAAACATATATGATATAAAACACAGGACTAGAAGTCTAAAGAGAGATATCCAAAT
Organism: Tamarix chinensis; assembly: GCA_030549775.1. NCBI lineage: Eukaryota > Viridiplantae > Streptophyta > Magnoliopsida > Caryophyllales > Tamaricaceae > Tamarix > Tamarix chinensis. The sequence continues at coordinate 69,091,719 of CM060172.1, forward strand.
AGTTATATGATTGAACCAACCCATAAAATGATCATTGCAAGTAAGCATAATTAAAGCCTTGAGTTAACATATATTTGCAAATCTACTCCTAGTAATAAGCAACACCCTTAAAAAATAATATTAGTGTGTTATGGATTAAATAAGGTAATAATATATATCACTAGAATAAAGTATGCATAGCACACAACAATATATGGAAGAAAGATAGCATGCGCAATATTCAAGATGTGAGATGCTCAAAGAGAAAGCCATATTTAAACTTTATTATTAGGCGATCATAGAAAATCCATTTACTTAGTCATAGTGAGATTAGTGAACCACTTTTAATATAACTAATCCACTCCTCTTTTCCCTGCAAATGGCAACAAAAAAATGCCAAAATCATTGATATCATAACATTTACTCTCACATTTCTCCCTATATAGGAGGAAAAAAGCATAGCTAGGTCGCTAATAAACCTCTAATCCTTAAATAAGTATACCCTTTATAAGCTGATAAATTGGTCAAATTGAGTAGACTAGAGTCATCCAATTCTGTTAGGACTAAGTAATGTAATAATAATATTTCAACACTTGGAATCAATTTGGTCTCGTCTCTTGTAATTTTTCATTTTAAGTAGTAACATTTTATTTGGTTTTTAACCAATACTTAGCATATAATAATGCCTTACTTGATTTACTTAAGCTCCCACCTTTATTATTATTGACTTAACTAAGGATAGTCACTTATCAATTTATTATAAAGGATATGCGATTACCATAGATTTACTCCAAAAATTGTATTTATTTAAAGAACTTAGAAATGTATTAAGTTTAATAAAATTAGGCATGTTATAACCACATGAAGAGAAGATAATATATATAAGGCAAGCCAACATGCACAACATGATATTACATAAGGAAAAGATCGTAATGCCCTCACCAAAATCCTAATTCACAGCTAACTCATAATTCCACCCATATAATTCCCAAAATCACCAAATATAACACTATATTCCAATGTATCATTATAATTACATATTCAAAAATCATAACCTAACTACAATAGTTCACACATAAAATAGCGTTGTTACCTTTTTGTTTATTATTATTAATTCAAGTCAATTTTCATAAAAAGAAACATACATTATGTTATTCATAATTTATCAAAATACTTCACATATCATACTTATCATATTTTAGTCCATATAAACTTCATGCAACACCAAAATTTTAGGTTTGACCCAAAAGGATCAAAATGCCCTTAGTTTATCTAAACACCTCCAATTTTTTTTCCTTTTTCATAACTTAGATCATACGCATCCAAACAATGATATATTATATATATAATTTAATGCAAATATCTAAAGTAATATAATGAAATACTTATTTTATCCAAAAATTCACAAAGAGATAATTTTACTCCTAAGACCTGAACACTCGTATAATCCACAAAATTTTTGAAGCTTCCAAAATTCATCAAATGCACACACAACCAGCCTTATATTATTAGCAATTTAAGAAGTTAATTAGCTTTAATTAAAATAACCTGCAAAAACTCAAATGGCCTTAAGGTCGAAAACTCCACAAGCTTAATACCCTAAATATTGCTACCTCAACATGCTACTCCAATTGCAATATTTAAATATACTTAAATTTACTCATCTATGGACTTAATAAAACAATATAATACACCATTATAGTTAAGTTTTCTGGCAAAGCCTAGCAATGCATAAAATACAAATATTTCACATAAAATCATAAAATTCATAAAATATGAATTTACTAAGTAATACATGAACATAAATAAAATTAAAAACTAAACATGATTTTTAGCACAAAGCATGATAACATGGAAATTCATAAAATTAACGTATAGCAACAATTAAGCCTTAAAATAGAGGCATGTATCCTTACTAAAAGTCGCTCTGGTCTCTAAGTAAAATTACTCCTAAACAACTCCTTCCACACTTTGATTACCTAAAATAAAAATATAAGAATTAGATAAATGAATGATATTAAGGATTAGAACATAAGAGAAAAATTAAAGGAGAGGAGACTAAACACTATGCTTCGAAAATGGCTTGAGGAACAAAGATGAGAAATACTTCACAACCTATAATTTTAATCCACTTTGCTTGCTAACAAGCTCCAATGACCTAAAACTCAGAGTTTTAAAAGTAAGGAATGAAAAACAAATGAGAAGAAAAGGGGGTGAGGTAGGCGGCGCAAGAGGTAAGAAGCCAAAGACCACCATAAATAAATAGCAAGAAGAATAAGAAAAAAGGATAAAGGAGATATCAAAGTAGAAGATGGGAATTTGGTAAAGTGTAAAATGACAAACAAAAGGGTATAAGCCAGTTATGGTTATCAACTAAGGTATGAGAGAGAGGAAAAAATCATATGGGAAGGGTTTCTTATAAGCGCGAAGAATGATGGGAGTGATTAACATAGATGGTAGAGTAAAAGAGAGTTGGTGGAAGGTAATTGAGGTCATTATGGGTAAATTTTTGATTGAGTGGGCAAGAACAATACATGATTTGATCGTGAGGTATAAGAAGGTCAAAATTTTGAATTCCACCATCCCAACAAAGAGCTATAAAAGGTTAAAAAAGTTTAGGTATGATAGAGTGTCCAATAAATGGATAAAAATGGAAAAAATAATAAAAAATTAGGGAAAGGTGACAAAAAAATTTAGGAGCCCAAATATATAAAAATGTTAGGTTTAGGAATTTATTTGAGGTTAAAAAAAACTAAGAAAATTAAGAATGGTGAAAATAGCCTAGCTTTAGCAACCGTTGGATGCCTTAAATGAAAGGGTTAGGAACGCTGTTTGTTGGTCGACTGACAATCAATTGAATTGAAAAAAAAAAAGATTTGAAGGATAAAAAGGTAAAATAATAACTTAATAGGTATATTTTAGTTGTGCAAGCAAAGTTTAAGGGTTAAGAAAGGGTTTGGGAGACTCATCACTCAAGAAATAGGATTAGAAAAGTTCAGGGTATTACATTTTGGGTCCCATATGTATAAGTTTTACATAATTTTTTCTATGAATTCTTTTTAATAAATATTGATAGAAAATATAAAATTATAAAAAAAATTAATACAAATATAATAATTATATTATTTTATCATAGTATATTATACTTTAGACAATCTTTTGAAGATGATGTAAAGTGTTTGGTAAATACAAATTATATATATATATATATATATATATATATATATATATATATATATATATATATATACATATATACCTCGCCATCATGAACGAAGTACTGTCACAAACAAAATAGGACAAGTCTTCCTCCACATCGTCTGCTCCGACTCCTGATCTAGGCGATGAAAACGAAGATGACTGTTATGGAATACTACCACCTATCCGGTAATAGTACAAAATACAGGTATCCCAGGCGTAGGCGTACGCGACGACACGCATCAAATTGATGGCAGACAAAGGAAATATTCTGCCAGCGAAAAAGTTTCAGACAAAACAAAAGCGTCAGTAAACAAAAGACGAAAGGAATCTACTTTCGGTGACAGACACTTTTGACCAAGGTAAAAGCACGAGTAAAAGCAACCGAAAACCAAAAGAAGAAAACGACAAAGGAATCTGCGGCAAAGTTATTCACACGGGTTACTGTTGTATTTTTTGTCGACTACTTTTACTGTTTGTACTTTTTACAACCGAAAGTACACAGTAAAAGGTGTACTATTTATAGTAAAAAGTGTACCCTAAAGTTTGAACAGTAAAAGGTAAAAAGTACAAACAGTAAAAGTAGCCGACAGAAAATACAACAATAACCCGCGTGAATAACTTTGCCGCAGATTCCTTTGTCGTTTTCTTCTTTTAGTTTTCGGTTGCTTTTACTCGTGCTTTTACCTTAGTCAAACGTGTCTGTCACCGAAAGTAGATTCCTTTCGTCTTTTGTTGACTGACGCTTTTGTTTTGTCTGGAACTTTTGCGCTGGCAGAATATTTCCTTTATCTACCATCAATTTGATGCGTGTTGTCGCGTAAGCCTACACCTCGGATACCTGTATTTTGTACTATTACCGGATAGGTGATAGTATCCCATAACAGTCATCTTCGTTTTCATCGCCTAGATCAGGAGTCGGAGCAGACGATGTGGAGGAAGACTTGTCCTATTTTGTTTGTGATAGTACTTCGTTCATGATGGCGAGGTACTCGTCTTCGGTTTTTGCAGCTGCGAGTTTAGCGGCTGTGACAGACTTTTGGGCCAGGAACTTTGATTCTTCTGGGCTGGCCTTGATTTTTTTGATTGACGAAGAAGCTGGCTGATAGTCTTTGATGAGTTTGCGAACAACTTGTTCGGACAGCTTCTCGAAAGTTTGATACTTTGACCACCACTTGACTTTGAAATGTCTGACCATTGTTGGAACACCGTCAATCTCATGAATCTCAGCAGTCCAAGCGAACACCCATGGGTAGAATAGTTTGGAGCATAAGGCAAAGATAGGGGGCAACACCCTATCGTTTTGTGTGGGTTTGTACAAGGTTTGGAACAGGTTCAATGACTTTGAAACCTGCTCGGGTAATATTTCGGGTATGGCTCCGAAGTCCTTCCACCATCGGATAAACCATAAAGGTAATTTGGTTTGGTTGAAGGATTTGAAGAAGATTAACCACGAATGAGACTTTCTGGAATTCTCAGTGAAAAACATATTCCACCAAGCTTGCTGGTAGTCCCAGTAGTTAAAATTTAATTTGGAGTTTGGGCTGGATTTGTATGAATCGGGAAGTCTACGAGGCAATTCAAGACTTTAACCCCAATCCATGGGAAGAATTACCCTGTACAATTGACAGGTTGAGTAGGTAGCTTTGTTCTTGGTTTGGGGTAATTTGAAGGTTTTGAACGTAGCCGAGCCTGTATAATTAAGGATTGACTTATAGTACACATAGGGTGCAGTCACGTCTCATGGTTTAAAATCCCTTCCCAAAAATAATTTTCTAAGGGCAAAAAAGGGATCCTGGTTGTAGAATCCATCTTCGAGGTTTGAAATGATTTGAAAGTGCGGCTTTATGAAATATTCCGCTTTGATTTTGAAATCTAGTTTGAAAACAATTTCTTCAAGTCTCGAGACTTTCGATCTCAAGGCTGGAAGTTTTGAAACTTCTTTTTTAGAAAACTGTTTTGAAATCGGATTTGAAGCAGCGAGAGGTATTAAAATTCCTCCTTCTGTTTGTAAAATAGGGTTTGCAGAACTCGTACCTGAGCATCCAGGTTGGGAGCACTGGACTTGTTCCGATAATTTTTGAAGTGCTTTAACCATTTGGGGTGAATGGGAAAGAGTTTCCACCCATTTGAGCACATTTGGATTTGAAGAAGCTTGTGCTTCTTGATTTGATGAGGCTGCTGCTTCGTCTTCAATGGTAGCTTCGTACCAGGATTTGATCTTTGACTTTGTGGCGAAGATTTCTTGAACCTTCTCCTTGCCTTTCTTTCTGGGAGGCATGTTGTTGTAGAGAGGTTCCTTGTAAGAATTCCCATGTGAGGAAGTCCGGGAGAGAATTATCTTCACCTTTTAAGTGCTCGATTTCAAAATCAAATACAGAGAGGATGGCTTGCCACCTGGCGAAGATCTGTTTGCTTCTAATGTTTTGTATGTCCTTTTTGAGGATCTGTTTGGCTGATTTGCAGTCAACGCGTAGAAGGAATCTTTGGTTCAACAAGTCGGACTGAAATTTGGATATGGACTGGACAATCGTGAATATTTCTTTCTTGACTGTCGAATAGTTCTGTTAGGTTTTGGACCAGTGACCGGAAGTGAACTGGATCACTGTTTCTGGTTTGGGTTGAGACTGTTTGGTTTGGGCCAAATACTGTTCAAGTGTTTGGGCCTGGGACTGTTTGAGAATACCACCATATCCAATTTCAGAGGCATCTATCTCAACTATTTTGAACAGGTTTAGGTTGGCCAAGGTCAGACACGGAATGGACCGGACTTGGACTTTTATATGTTTGAGGACATCAGTATAGGCTTAAGTCCAAGGTTTTTGGCTCCTTTTGAGTCTGTCGTGTAACGGTTTTGCGATTTGGTTCAAAATTGGGCAGAAGTCTAGAACATAGTTCAGGCTTCCTAAGAATCTTTGAAGTTGGGTTTTGTCTAGGATTTGATCCGGAAATTTGGATGCGAATTCTATGGACCTTTCGATGAGCCTAATACTACCCGACTCGATGTAGTGTCCTAAGAATCTAATCCTAGTTTGGGCTAATACAATTTTGGGCTTAGAGACTACTAGTCCACTATGCCTAGCGACACTAAGGAAAGTCCTGAGATGTCGGAAATGCTGATCTAAACTATTTGAGCATACTAAGACATCATCTATGTATACTAGACAGAAGTTTGAGTATGGATTACAAATGTCATTCATAATTCTTTGAAATTCAGATGGTGCATTTTTTAATCCAAAGGGCATGATATCCCATTCATATTGGCCAAAAGGTACCGTAAAGGCAGTTTTGTATCTGTCTTTGGGATTAATTTGGATTTGCCAAAAGCCATATTTTAAATCGAATTTTGAAAAGATTAATGCTGAATATAGCCTTTGAAGCAAATCTTTTTTGTTTGGTATAGGGTATCTAATCCATTTGAGAGTGTCATTTAGAGGTTTGTAATTTATTACTAACCTAGGGGTTCCACACTCTATTTCAGAATTTTTGTTTACATAACATGCTACGCACGACCAAGGAGATCTAGACTTAGAAATTAGTCCTTTTGATTCTAAATCCTTAATTTCCTGTTTGCAGTGTTCTATTAATTCTAAATTCATTTGAATAGGTCTAGCTTTTGTCGGTATTTGTCTCTCGTCAAAATTGTCTTCGTACGGGAGGTCTACCATGTGATTTTTCCTAGACTAGAATGCATTTGGGAGATCCAAGCAGATCTCTTTTTTGATTTGATTCCTAATTTGATCAATCTTATCCTTAATCAATTTTGTTTCTAATTGATTCTGTATTCGGGATAAATTGACGTTTTGTTTTAGGAAATCTAAATCATTTTGTTTACTTTGAACAAGTAGATTAATTTGATTTTTGTAGATCGAGTTTGCCTTAAGAAGGTTTAAATTTCTTGTTTGAGGAATTTCAAGGAAGGATAATAAAATTTTTGATCCTTTATGTTTGAAAGAAATTTTAGTTAAACCCACTTTATAAGGAGTGATCAAATTAATGAAAGACGTGCCTAGGATTTTATTTGCAAGTTGTTACAAATTAAATCTGCCTCGCATTTGTGTTTGATTTTTAGTCTGGAGCTGTTTGCTGCAGACAGTTTCTCATTTGACTTTGAAAGGTATTTTCTCGGTATTATACCCTCTTTGATACAGTTTAGGTCAGCACCGGTGTCAAATAGTGCGACCGTATTGATTTGAAAACCATCTTCTAACCTAAGGGTTATACTGATGATATATTTTCTAGAAGTAATTTCTTTTAACACATGAAGAAATTATCCTGAAACTAACTTTTCTAAACTTTGTTCATCTTTAGATTTTTCATGTTCATTGGATTCTGGAGATGAGTTTTGTAATTGTTTTGACAAGATTATTTGTATGGTTTGACTGTCAGATTCCTGTTTTAGTTTTAACATTTTTAATTCCTTTTTGACTTCTTTAATCTCGTGTTGGAGTTTAGAAGTGGTTGGAATTAAGTTCTTCGATTTTTGTTGTTTACTAAGAATCTTGGTCAAATCATAAGCATTTGTTGGTTTTGACGGAATGTTTGACTTTACTGGTTTTGGTGGTTCATCAGGTTCAATTGACTCTCTTAATTTTTCAAGATACTCTTTTTGTTTTAATGGGTCAGGAATTAAATGAACTATATTTAAAACCATTTTTTATTCTTTGGTCAAAACATTCATTTGATTTTCAGCAAGCTCTGTTCCAGAAGAGGGGCGGTATGAAGAAGATCAGTCGGTTATGAGTTCATCTAATTCTGGGTTTTCATTCTGATTTTCCTCATCAGACATATCAACTAGGAGATTTTGAATTTTTTCCCTAGTTTCTTCGTCTATATCTAATTCTCTGATTTGCCTATTTAATTTGCATAATTTTTGAATGTGTCCAGTTTTTCCACATTTATAACATTTGAAGTTGTTTCCATCTTTGTTCCCATACCCCGGGTTTCTTGAAGAAGAAACAATTTGTCTTTTTCCCTTTGGTTTTGATTTTTGATAATAAGGGATTTGTCTTTGTTGCTGCGGAGCAGGCTGAAATGCCCCGAAGAATTATAATCTTAAATATTATATTTAAATGAGATTTTATCATAAATATTAATTAAATAAATTATTTTGATTAAAATAAAAGGAAATTAATTAGGGAAAATCAAGGATAAATTTATAAGTATTTTAATTAGGAGGAATTTGGGGTATTTTAGCTAATTAAAGATTTTAATTCGGGAATTAATTAAATAAATGATTTTATTTAAAATAAGAATGAGAAAATAGTTTTAAATTAATATTATTTTTATAAATAATTTAATGGAAGAAAATTAGGGTGTTTTGCTAATTAAAATGGAATTTATGGAAAGTCTTTTAAAAATCCTAATTTAGCCTAAAAAGGGATTTAAATATTATTTTATTTAAATATTATTATTTTTAAATATCCTAAATATTTAGATTAATTTAATTGGGCCTAACCTATTTTATTTCTCCTTTCCTTTTTCCCTTTTTCTTTTTCTTTCTTCCTTTTTCCTTTTCTTTTTCTTTCCTTTTCTTTTTCCTATTCTTCTCGCCGAACTGGGCCAGCTCGCGGCCCAGTTCCCCTTTTTCTTTTCTTCTTCTTCTTCTTCGGCGCGGCCCAGCCTGCGCGGCGCCCTTCGTCGCCCTTCCAACCTTGCGTTTTGGCTCGTTTTCCTCCGAAGCTCGTCGTTCCATTAAACGCACACTCGACCGCGCGCGAACCGGCCCGGTTCTTTCTTTTTCTTTTCTTTCCCGGCCGACCCGACCGCCTCCTCTTCTTCTTCCTTCTTCCTCCTTTCTCCTCCGTCAACGTCGCTGCAGTTCCCTCCCCCGTCAATGGCATCTCCGGTTACAATGAGTAATACCGGCCGTTTCTTGTCTCATTGCCTTCCTCTTAACTCCAGGAATAAATTGGAATAATTATTTGACGTTAAATATCTCCCGTTTCGCCTCCCCAACCTCTCGAAATTTCGAGCAAACCAAACGATGGCCCGACCGTTTTCTGCCACCGGCCACCCAAATTATTGCAATTAAAACTTCCATGTCGACCTCCAACTCCTCATTATCCATTCCAACATCTATAAATAGCCTTGTTATAGGAGTTTTTAGAGTTTTTCTTCCCCAAAAACCCTCGGCCCGAGCTTCCGCCAACCCAACTTCATACGCCTGTTCCGCCGCCTTCAGCCAACCTCAGCGCCACCTAATTATTTCATTTTCTTCCCTGCAACGTCCTCTAAATAACTAAACCATTATAACCTCTCGATTCTTCTTGCACGAGCCTCCATAGACGTGCCAAGTTGGCTGCTCGTTCTCGCCGGAATTTTGACCCCGAAGCCTTAAACCGCCTTCCGCCGCCGTGCGCCGCCACTTTTGGCTGCAGCACCACCATCATTTTGTTCCTCTCCTCCTGGGAAACAATAAACACCTCTTATATCACCTCAATTCTCCCTATCTTTTTCCCAACATCCATCTTTCTCTTTGTTCTTCTATTTTTCCGGCCACCGTCGTCGCCACCGTGAACCACCTCCGGTGCCACCTATCCCCACCAGCTTAAGGGTGGAGAGTGGTAATAAAACAATATTATTGTTAGTTTTGAATTTTAAGTTATTAATTGAATTATTATGGAATTATTATCGTTCTTATTATTATTATTATTATTTTTAATATTATAATTATTAGAATAAATATTTATTATTATCATTTTATTAATTATTCTGGAAAATATTAGGCCCTAATTTTGTATTAACATTTGCACTTATTTATTTTAGTATTATTGTTTCTATTGTTCTTATAACTATTGATGATAATATTATCAGTATCTTTATTATTTTAATATTATTATATATGTTAGAAATTTTATTATTTATATTAAATAAGTGGTAAGTCATTAGTTATAAGTAGGGTCGAAACCCCACTTTAAATTTTAAAGCTTATTATTATTATTATTATTATTATTATTATTATTATTATTATTATTATTATTATTATTATTATTATTTATATTCTCATTGATAGTAATTATTAATTTTGATATTATTATATTAGTATCATCATTATCATTAGGGTAAAATATTTAACCCTACATTACCAAGGTTTATAATATCTCTATTTTTTTATGTCTTTAGCAAAGTTATAATTTTGTTAAGGTTATTTTATTAGTATGTTATTAATTGGTCAAAGCCCTAAGGAGGCGTAGGAACGTGTTCCAAGACCGATGTCGTTTCAGGTAAGGGGTGCTAAGGCCTTTTATGTGCTAATGTGCATTGTGTGCTTCGTATTCTATGCATTCTATGTTTATGATTATTAATTATGCCGTATATGATATGACATGGAGTTGAAGTATGCTTTCGTATGACATGTGTATTATTTGTGTATGACCCTGTAAGACATGCATGTGAGGATGTTGATATGATTTTATGTGGGAGAAAGGATGAAAAAGGAGGATGGGGAAAGAAGTTGACTAAGGGAAGTGAGTTGACCTAATTTTATGAATTTATGAGGAATAATCTATTGCATGGTTTTATTTGGAAGAATGTAATCTATGATGTTATATGGGAGAATCAAATTATTATTTGTTTGGGAGCATCTAGTTTATGATTTTAATTGAGAGAATCTAATTTATGATTTGTTTGGTGAAATCCAATTTATGATTTGTTTTGGGGAATCCAATTAATCCAAATTATGGTTTTGCTTGGGAGATTCTAATTTATGATTTTATGTGGGAGAATCTAACTTATAGTCTTGTATGGGAGAATATAATTTGTGGTTATGAAAGGGGAGAATCTAATCAATGGTATTATGTGGAAAAATCTTTGGGTTTTATATGATTTGAATCCTTGTGTTGGTATGGATTGAATTTAGGGTTTTGGGTGAATGAATCTTTGGGATGTATATGGTTTGAATCTAGGGTTTAGTATGAAGGAATCTTTGGGTTATGTGGATTGAATTTTGGGTTTTGTATGATGAGATTTTGGGTTTTACATAATGGTTAATGTTTGCATGGTTGAAATTAGGGTTTCACATGGAATTTTAGGGTTTGCATGAAAAAGGTTTGAAGGTTTGTATGGGGAGATTAATGTCTGCATGGGTATGAAATTTACGTGTGGAAAGTTAATTTGGGATGTAAGGACGGTAATGTAAGTGTTGTTTGGGTGATTGAACATTTGAAGGGAAAATAGTACATGGAGAATTATGAGTGTATGGAAGAGATTGAATTAGGGTTGGAGTAATGAACTCTGGGTTGTTGTGATTAATTAGGGTTGGAGTGGATAATTGCGGTTTGTTATGATTAACTAAGGCGTGGAGTGGCTAATTATGGTTGTTATGGTTAAATAGGGTTTGGAGTGGTTAACTATGGTTTGTTGTGTAAATTGAGGTCTGTGGTGGCTGATGAGGGTTTTGTGTTATCATGTGCATGTGGTAATTAAAGTATAATTATGATGGTGGAATTTTATGATTTGTGATGTGTGATGGCTTATGCATGTCTAGGGTGAAAGCCTTTGAATAAGATACTTAAGACACTAATTATTTAAAGTGGAAGATTATTGAGCCGAGTCCAAACCGATCCACCGGTTAGGAATAGTGGTTAGGACGCGTAGTCCTATGTGCGACCGATCCACCGGTTATAATAGTGGTTAGGACATGAGGTCCTATATGTGACCGGCCCACCGGTAATAATAGTGGGGTGACTCGAGCTCAATAAACACAAACCAGTAACCGTTAAAGCTCTTAAAAGACACTAATTACTTACAGTGGAACACCATGCGAGGAGGAACCAAACCGATCCACCGGTTAGGAATAGTGGTTAGGGTTGCTACCCTATGTGTGACCGATCCACCGGTAATAATAGTGGTTAGGGCATGATGCTCTATTGTGACCGATCTACCGGTAATAATAGTGGTTAGGGCATGATGCTCTATTATGACCGGCCCACCGGTTATAATAGTGGGGTGTTCCTCTACTCGCATGGATTGATAAAAGGCATGGTGTGAATCGGATTATGATAAGAGATTAATTTCATAATTAATCTGGACTATGATTGGACCTTTGTACTTTTACCTGAGTTGTTCATATACCTTTATGTTGTTATGTGGGATTATGCCCTGTTATTTTCTGCATGGATTATGTGCTTACGTGTTGGCCTTAGTGCTCGGTTACCTTACTCAGTACGTAGCGTACTGATCACCCTTTTCATGGGTGCTGCTCATTCCCACGAGTAGTATGCCCTTCTGATTTGTGCAGGTGGGCGAAATATCAGTTGGGGCTGAGTGTTGAGCATGTTTGGCTCGAGATTCAAGAGAGTTGTGGCCATATCTTAGTCTTTATATGACTCTAATTCTTTTTGTTAATCTTTTATCGGTTGTAAGTTTAATTATTTTTTGGAAACGAATTACATTTCTTGATGCGTACTCTGATTTTGTTTTACAACCGTTTAATGCTTATTTGGAAATTGAATTGTATTGATTATTTCTTTTCTTAGCCTTAGCACTTGGTACTGGAACGGTCGGAAAGAACCGGTCTGGTACTAAGTGTGGCGGTAACACTTCCAGAATTCACAGGTTTTCAGTGCTTCTAATTTAATTGCTTCCGCTTTTAAGAAAAAAAAAATTAGTGAATTTTGGGGTGTTACACAGGCAAATATTTTTGTTTTGGTCTTTTGTGGTGACTAGGTCGACAATTTCCAGAATATTTTGTTTTAGTTGATGTTCCTACAATATCAAATTGTTTGCAGAAAGTCCCTAGTTCTTGTTTTGTTTTTGTCATTTCCCATTTTAAGTGTTTTTGCAATTTTAGGTCTTGACAAATTTTTAATCCTTCTTTTTGGGTGACGCTAATCAATTCACCGTATGTAAATTTGTTGTATGGAATTTGATTTCCATGAGCTTCTTTGATTTTATTCCTAACTTTTTCACCTAATAATGGAGGTAACCCAGCTAAGAATTTTTCTTTCTAAAATGGTTGATTTGAGTCTTCCCTAAGCATTACTCTAGTTAGGAAAGTATTTTTGTACCACTGGAAGTCACTAAGTATTTTGCACCTAAGGTTTGACAGGAGTTCTGCATTTTTGTCCTTAAGGTGTGAAGGGTCTCCTACGAAGTGTAGAGATATCGAAAGGATAAGGGATGCTACAGCATCATATATGGGTTCGCCATTTTTGAAAATAATTTCCTCATTTTAGTCTAATTTGATGGCATCTGAGATTTGATTTTGTTCTTCCGAAGCTAAGTAGAAATCCCACCATCCTTTGAGTTGACCTGAGAACCCTGCTATCAGGAGTTCTGCTATGGTTTTATCGGAAGTATTCATTTGGGCTTTATAAGCATTTGCGGCCATAGTCATTTGCTGTAGAAGGCCTAAGATTTGATATTCAGATAGTCCATCTATATTCCATTCATATAAGGAATTGGCTTTATAGTTGGGCTGAACTAGTTTGTTGGCCATTACTTCCAGACTAAGGTCGGGTGCGGTTTGTCTAGGTATTATGGACCTAGAGGACATCGGGTCACCTAAACGGGTTACTACAGGAATTTCAGGCTCTTGGGCCTCGTCAAATTCTGTTTGGTCCGTTTGGTTTACCATGTTAATTTGGGTCATTTGATCCGGTGTGTCCGGAACCTGATTTTGGCTAGACGAAGTCGAAGGAGCAACCAAATTTAATTTTTCTTTAGTTGCATCTACGAATTCATCTTTCTGGGTTTGAATTTCCTTTTGGCTTTTTTTTTTGGAAATTTCAAATGGTTTGAATACTGACATTTTCTTTGGTTCTGTTTTCTGGGTTTCAGAAACAGTTTGAATTGCCGGTAAAATTATTTTTTGAATTTGTTTGTCTAACTTAGTCAATTGGGTTCCAATTGTGTTTAAGTGGATGTTTGTATAATTATTTTGAAGAACAATGTTTTTTGAATTTTCTAATTCATCGTCCTTAGGCAATCTTAAGGGTTTTAATTCCAGAGTGGTTTCTCCAGAACTCATTTTGATGTTTTGCAGAGGCGGGTGCTCTGTTTCAACAGTTCCCTTTTCTGTTTGCCATGTTTTGGTTTTTGTTCGAGTGGTTATTGGTTTTACAGATTTGAATGGTGAATCCTTTAATTTTTTAGGATCTATTCCATTATTTTTCAATTCTATTTCTAACCAATCAAAAAATATGATTTTGCATTTGTTGTCTTGTATGAATTTGTAAAAATCTTCTTGGAGTTCACGACTTTCTTTTGCCAAATTTTTGATAAACCAATTTCTTTTGTTGGTGTTTTCTTTTGAGTAGAAGTCATTTCTGTAGAATTCTTTGTCAATTACAAATTCTTTTTCCAAGACATTTAACTAATTTTTAGTTATGTCGGACAGGCTAGGTGAATTCGGAGTTGATCCTATTTCTAGGTTTGTTTGTTCCGATTCTTCATCTTCCTGTTTTTGGTAATTTGCTTTAGGAATTCTAGTTTGGTAATTTGCACCTTTAAACGAAGTTCTAGGTGTTTCATCTACTGAATTCCTATTTTGAGTTTTGCTTTCTAAGTCAATTTCTTTCGGTAGGTTTGCTATATTACCTAAGTTTATGGTTGAGGATGTCAAGGCATCATCTCTAACCCTAAGACTTGGGTTCCTACGAAAGCTAAGTCTGATGGTTCCATCATCAAACTGGGTTATTTAACTCAGATTTGTGTTTGGTTTTGGAATTTCAGGTTTTTGTTTTTCTTCCTAGGCAGGCAGGGCTTTTTCTAAAGTCCAATCCTTAGGTAGACTAACCTCATTCCATTTTATGGTTTTTGGTACGACTATATTTGCTTTTGAGTCGTCAGTTTGCAATAATAAAGTTTCACCTTTTTGTTTTTGACTAACTGCTTTTGTTTTGAATGTCGTTTTTGCTACCTTATAATGAATCCTATAGATTACAGCGATAGGCACAGATCCTTCAAGTATTTCATAACCATGAGTTTTGATTTGCAAGGTTAAAGCATGCATAATATTTGGATTAGTAAGCGAAGGAGCAAAATTTGGAAAGCAGTTAAAATAAATAGGACCAGCACAAAGACTCGATTCTACAGTACCCAGCATAGAATCAGTAAAATTCTTCATCCTACCGTCTCTGAGAACAGCTAAGATTGAATTATTTAGTCCTTCTCTGGTTAAAGATTTGAATCCTACTTGGACAAGACCTAAGTGGATGTATTTGAAACCATTTTTCTTATGCTTTTTAATTGAATTTTTTGAAAGCAATTGGATGGTTTCGAAAGGTTTGTTCATTTGAATGTCATGTTCTTTACTTTTGATTACATAGTTTGTTTGAAGAACATTCCAGTTTGAAGTCCTATATACCATTTCCTTTTGAATTTTTGGAAGTTTCCAATTATCTATGGATCCTTCAAAGTTTTCAAATTCATATTCTTCAGTTTGCCGATTTGAATTCCTAAGTTCTAAGTTATCCCTGGAACCAGAGCTACTAGAACTAGATGATCTAGAAAATAAATGCATGTTTTCAAATTTTGCTACTGTGTTTCGGCCCTACTACCACTTTACTGGTCTTACTGCTCTATCCGTGAGACTTACCCCCAGCAAACTATTAGGCAATACTATCCTCCTAAGACACAGAAACAAAATAGATAGATACACTTACCCCTTTGAAAATCTAATCCCGCTGGCTCTGATACCAAGTACGCCTAGGACCTCGGGATGCAGACAGATAACCTGAAGAACATAAAGAAGAAAGCAGGGGAAGATAGATAGATAGTTAGAAAGCAGCGGAAAGAAATAAATAAGAAAGGGAAATGGATAGATAGGATAGAAGTTTGGAATTATATATATATATATATATAGAAAAATTATTACAATGTAGTATAATATACTATATAATACAATATAATACACTAAAAATATAGTATAATATCCTGTAATACATATTAATGTAGTGTAATATATTTTTATATATTTGAATGTAGTATAATGTTTTCAAAAGATAATACAATACATTGAAAAACTAGACATTATGCCATTTTAAATAATCTGGTAAAAAACAGGATAAGATATTTGCTTTTGTTGCAACTAATTTATTTCAGGTCGTATTTTTTAATCCCCGATTTTTTGTACAACACTTTCTAATAATAATTTTTGTTAACTAATCTAAAATAAAATAAAATAAAATGGCATATCTATAATCTATAATTATATTGGAGTAAAGTCTATGGTCTAAATTGTCCATCTAGATTTTTTTCCGCCAAACTTTATTATTTTTATTAGTTTATAGTTTATATTAGTAGTATGTATGAATGTGTTGCTGTTACCATGGGTCTTCACAAAGTTGACAATTTTAAAAACAATACTAAAATAGTAATAAAAAAACTACTTTGAGAAATGTTTGATAGTTGTATAAACAATTATCTCCTGACTTTTCTTTAGCTACAATCCTAAACACGCTTACCATCGATATGTCATAGTTAGTAAATAAATAAGTACTATCGATTTAGAAAAGTGACCCTTCTTTATCAAGGTTGCTTAATGGTAATTCATATGCTAACATTATTTTAATATAAGAGAAACCAAAATAAAGATTATGAGGAGGTGATGGCAAAAGAAAAGTTGTGAGGAATGAAGTTTTAAGGAAGTTATAGCTAAGAATTTGAAATTCACCCCTTTTTATCTAGAGCTCGGTTTCATACCTTAGCCCTTTGTATCTTGTTTTTTTTTCCTTTGGTATTAAATTTTTATTTACTAGAATTGTTCTCATTTTATCATTCTAGTTGATTTTTTTATCGATTGAAATAGTAGCAGAGTTTGTAGCTTTGATTTTTTCTCTTTGTTTGATTAATTAGTTATTTATTTATTTTGTCTTTTTAAAAAAAATTGTGATGCTAGTTCCTCTTCTTTGATCAATCATAGTTTTTTGTATTGCACATAACATTTTTGATAAAATTACCAAGTTCTATAGTACTTGATTTTAATGAGATTTTTCACTTTTCTAGGAGAATAAGATGGAGAAAACAAAGGGTTGACAGGAATAAGAAAGGCTAGTGCATTTGATAGCGAAAGGGGCATTTGTGCCAGCATAAGATGAAGGGTGTGATGATACAATAAATTAAATACAATAAAAATTTTGGAATGTGATATTTTTGTTTCTATGAAGCAAGGATTGCACACTATGAATGTGTATGGAGTGTTAGATTTACTTATAAAGCTTTGAACGGTATGCTTCTGATTTGTGGTGTTTGTAGATTGAAATAATGTAAAGAATTGATTTCTATGATTTGTTTGTTTCTTACCTTTGGTTTTTGGAGCTTTGTATTTGGAAAGTAAAGAGATTATCTAGGCGGTGGATTTTTGGTGATTCTATGAGACCTAGAGGGAGTTCTTCATTTGATGATGAAATTCACCTCCTATGACACAAGTAGACTCCTCTATGCTACATGTCAAATAGTAGTAGTATCAGCTTCTTTATTGTGGGTATACGGTTCTCCCTTCTCTCATGTGCAATATATTGTCTTTATCCGCTTCCACTCCCATATTTATTAACACATTGAACATGCTACATGAGTAAAGGTAAGACATAAGCATGACCATTAACTATATAAAAGAATCTTTCATAAGGTAAAAGACTATAATAGCCTTATAGACCCTAATTTCACAAGTGCATCATAACTTTACCCACAAGCCATTTCAACTACCCAAAATTAACACATTAAGCTACGATATTATTAAACACATCATATCCAAAAATCATACTTTAACTCTAAATTTTTATTCATAAAATACTAATATTACCCTTTTCCCAAATTAAATCATCTATGGTAATCTCATACCTTGTTCTTATTCATCATTTATTGAGATAATTTACAAACCATAATGTTCCTATTTTGACCCATATATTATCTCTACAACACCTCGACTTTCAATTTTAAGCAGAAGAAACAATGTCATTAGTTCACCTAAATATCTCTAGTTTTTTTTTTATATATATAACTTAAGTCGTCGTCATCCAATGTAACATATTATATATCAAATTTATTATTAAAACCTCAAGGAATAAAATTACATATATATTTTCTTCAATAAATTATAGAAAGATCATTTTACCCCTATAGCCAAGACTCTCCAAAAATTTACCCAATTATACAAGTCTCTAAATTTTACCAATTTTACACACAACACTATTTACATTATTATCATCCTAACAAGATAGAGCCTGTTTAGTTTAAATTTTGATAAGTAGTTTTTTTATAGAAGCAATTATAAAAAGTAATTTTAGATTAAAATAAGTGTTTGGTTTTACTTCTAAAAATTATTATAAAAAAATTAATTGATAAAAATAACTTTCTATAAGTAATTAATCAAAAGTAAATTTTATCTACTTTCTAAAATCATTTCTACACCAAGCGACATAGTATCTGCTTAAAAAAATTCGTTCATGTCGTTTCTCATCCCCATCCCTGACCGTTGTTTGGTTTGTGTTGGCTCGATCTCCTCCATTTTTTCTCTCTATTTCTACTTCCGTGCTCTACGGGGTGTTGAAATTTTTTTTGACCAACGCCGACATGCCCAGTTATGTTCTTTATATTTGCTACTCACCTTCTCCATTTTTGCTACTCTCATTCGCCATCACCATTTTTACTGCTTCCACTTCAATCGATCTTCACAAGATACAGATCTGTAATTGTTGGGCTTCGATTTCCCGTCCTCTTCAAATTCTAGGTTTGTTATTCTGGCCTTCTCCATCTCCTGCTCATTGTCTTTGATTTTGTCGGTTCTATTTTTTTTCTTTTCTTAGTTGAGAAGGATTTTGGGGTTAGGGAAAGGTCGGGAAGGTTTTTTAGAGTTTGACGGATGGATTGCAAAGAGTTTTTTTTTCTTTTGTCAGTTGAGGATGGATTGGAACCATTGCTATGAACATGCCCAGAAGTTTCCCTTCTCCCCCGCTCCTTCCATATTGGAGGGTAGGGCCAGGTTTCTATTTGAAGTGTCTCGGTGGCCTCGGGAGCTCATCGAAAGCTATGTTATCCCGGTTTAGTGCTTGCGTGTTGTTAGCCTCCATCATGTAAATGGAATGGAGCCAAGATGGTAGTGTGGTCATTATACCTACCTGATAAACAGATATTACAAAACAGTAAAGTATATATATATATGGATATGGAAAAGTAATCAATGATAGGCTGGGAGGGGGAGGATTAGAGAAGGAGAAGCTCAAACCTAAAAGAAGTGATAATTTGGATCTCTCGGATATTGAGTTGTTTAATGCACTTCATCAATGGTTGAATAGATTTACCTGTGTTCATTTCCTGCTACTCATTTAGATATATAAACCTATGTAATTTATCGAAATTTTTAATCTATTTTTGATCCTTCTTGGGATTTTAGGGTTCCAACCAATTCGGTAGCATTCAACAATGACCGATCCTTTGATCTCTCGATGATCATTATAACTCTGAAGTATCAGTCTTTGATTCTCTCACTTGATTTCATCTTTTGTTTCAAATTCCCTTTGTTAGTATATCCTTAGAATTCTCTACGGAGAGTACCCCATGCCTCTTTTTGCTTATACAGCTAAATATTAGTAGCCCAAACAATCATTTAGAGAGGTCCTCCCATTACATGATTGTCCTGCAAAAGAATGAGGAATGTTCATTAGCACCAGAGTTTTTCTTAGAGTGTCTGTTTGGGTTTTGTTAGGTGGGGATTATTTATACAAATATGGAAAAAGATCTACCATTGAGAGGCATCCATGAATCATAATCTAATTGTTCCTCTAGGAAAGAAGGCTTTTCAGAACCTAACACCTTCTTAGGCTTTTTGTTATCTTTTTTGGATGACCTACTGCTTGGTCCCTCTAGGCTTTCATCTCTTTCATCATCAACATCTATGTATCCTCATTTATGTTTGAACAACAATGCCATTGAATCTATGACCATCGTGTTATCTCCAGTTGCCGGTTTTGAACCTTCGGTGTCACTAGATTCTATATTCCTAATAACTAGATTCTGCCGAGATCTCAACTTTGTTCAAAATCTTCTTCCTATCTTTGTAATCCACAAACTGATCATTTTCATCCGCACCTAATAGGGATTCTCATTGGTTTTCCTCCTCCTTCTCTGCCACAGCCCCAAGTCATTGAGGCTTTGAAGTTGTATACACAAGGGTTTTACCTTCTGGCACATCCGTGACATCTTTAGCAGCTTCATTCACTATGTGTGTTTTTCCAATCACATCCAACGCCTCTTGGTTGCCAAAATGGCTTCAAAATTTCTTGAGCTCTTTTGACTCCTTTTTTTTAATTGATGGTCTCTCCATACTCTTAGCAGCAACAATTGGTGGTTTCTTCTACTCTTAACATCAACAACAATAAGTTTCTTTGTACTTTTAACAACAACACTTAGAGGTTCAGATTCTTTAAATTAAGGCTCCTGTGTTGTTGCCTCCCTCTTCCTAGTAGCTTCTCTAATAGGGTCTGCAACCTTCAACAAGTACAAGATCCTATCCAATTCAGTTTGGAGGGTAGATAACTCCTCTTGTGCTGTTGCCATTGATGCTTCAGGTAGATAAGTAGTGATCTTCTTGGGATCAATTTTAACAAACCTGCTGCATAAGGAAATCACAATTTTCTCCATGTAAAATAGGAAAATTTGAGATAGTTGATAGAGTAAAAATGTGAAAGGTCATGGTGATGAATATATTGGTTGGCAAAGAATGCTACAATTCTATCTTTTAGATTGATGGATTTGATATCGTTTTTTGGTTTATGATGGCTTGTGCTGATAGTGTGGCGAGAAATATGATGATGAGAAAGACATTAAAAAAGACTATGGAGTGTTAATTCCTTATATGTTCCTTAGACTTGTATTACATAGGTGTATATACACTATGTTTGCAACCTAATAAATAGAAATAGAGAGAGAGAGAGAGAGAATACTACTTTTTTTTACCCATATAAACTAAAAGTCACTTGCATAGATATATTCATTATAAGCTTCTTTCATGATAACTTGTTATCTTGTCCATGAAGAGGATGGCCAAAAATGAAAATTGCAGACCAAAAGTTTTTTAGTCTTTATAATAGCAAGCAACAAAGTTAAAGTTCCAAAAAAATGAAAATTTTATGACTATATCTTTCACCCATGCTATTTATAGAAATCCACGAAAATAACCTATTAAACAGCCGGTATCAGCTAACCTCAGTCTCAGGACTTCCAACACATGTCATTTCATTTGCCATATATACATTATCAGTTATCAATGGTCAACCAACATTTCATTTGGTGGAAAGAATGACGCTTCTTTGATTTAGTAAGTAGGATGACACCCTCTTTGATTTTGTCAAACATAATATTATTATATAAGAACTAACTATTACTATAAGCTTACCTGCTAATAGAGAGAAACCATTGCAACTTTTTTTCCTTGAGATAGATAATACCTTAGAAGCTAGAGCTCAACTTAAGTTAACGATGTGCCGATATAAAAGAACATACATAAAACAACCAAATATCTTCATTGGGTTCAAGTCTCCTTGGCTCTTTTGGTAACAGTTACGCTTATATACTGAATTACAGGTTCGTATAAATGAAAAGGAAAATAATGAAAGAAAGAAAAATGGAGATATGTTTATAACCAAATTATGTACACTTATAATATTGCATTACTTTCGAGCCAATATCATATTATATTACTCTCTCAAACATATTAAAATTATCATATTAGCTTACTTATGCATTAGATATTTTGGTAATATCAACTGAAAGAGTAACAATTGCATTATATATAATATGGAAGTTGTAAGAGTAACGAGAAAATGATATTTGTGGGATTTATGGCATCTTCATTAGATACTACACATTGGACCTAATCAAGGCATCAAACATTTGTTCAATTATGTGTTGAGGAGGTCAAGAAAGGTAATAGACCTAGTTCAAGTTTCAATAAGATTGGATGGTCCAATATCTTTGATGGTCTTAATAGGTTTAAGAATGTGCGATGCTAAAAAATTCAAGTGAAAATCATATTACCTCAACAAAAAAAAAAGATTACTTAGCATGGATGAAACTTGAAAGTGAAACCAGACTTGGAAGACACCCGATAACAGGTGCAATATCTTGTGGGGAGGATAGATGGAAGATATTTATTCAGGTAAATTACAATTATGTATTTTTTTCACTTATTTATCATTATTATATATAACGTGTAATAATTTTAATTTTTTTTCTAGAAAAACCCAAGTTGTAAACACTTTAAGACAATTACTCATTTAGATGAGCTTCAATTAATCTTTGGTGGTACTCATGCAACTGGAGAATATTCATGGGCTCCATCTCAAGGGACGCATCCAAGTTTCGATAAAGATGATGAAGAGTTAAGAACAATTAATGTAGGTCCTTCTAAATGCCAAAAAGTAATTGAGATCGAGGGTTGTGATTCTAGTTATTCAGATGGTGGGACATGCCAAAAGGAAAAGTCAAGCAACAAACATTTTAAGAGTCAATAATATAGTTTTTATAAGAGAAAGGAGTCAGCTAGTGAAGATCTTGATAGTAAGTTGCTACAATTGTGTGAATTTTCATTTAAGAATAACGATGATCCTCATTTGCTAACACCTCAAGCTTCACCAATTCCTACCATAAAAGAATGTTTGGCTATTCTAAATGCCATGGATAATGAAATTTCTGATGAGTTATTTATCCTCAATACTAATGCTTTCAAGGATCCTAATAATAGAGACATATAAATGTATATGGCTCCCCAAAAACGTAACATTTGGTTGAAATCTTTAAGGGATCCATCTAAGAATTGATCAAGGATGTTAGGTTATTATGGTATTTTGTAAAAGACTAGTTTCTTTGAGGGTTTCTTATTTTCTATTTGTAAAACTGTGAATTATAAATTCTCTTTTTTATGTTGAACTTATGTAATTTTCTTGAATTGTGAATTTTAGCTATATCATCCATTCCTTAAATGATCTAACTTTTATAGACTTTGTCTAATCAATCAAATGCATATCATATTTGCTTGTATTAGCTCTAAAGTATTCATGTTTTTCGATGAAAAATGTAAATGTTGTTTGTTGTATATAATTTAAATTAGCTTTTAGTGGGATACAAGATTATGTTTTATACATTATTATTAATTCAATATGTATTGGGTATACATATGATACAAGTGATGCCTTGATTTTGAATAGATGGATGATTGGGGGAAAAAAAGACTACTGCTACTTTTACTTATATTGCGACATTTGTGAAAGAGAAAGAAGACATCTATTAAGAAGCAAGTTTGTTTGGAATCTTCTAAAACACATCACTAGTTTTTCCAATGTATATTAAATGATCATGATAGGCTATGTCACGATTCATTTAGAATGAAGAAGGATTCTTTTCTAAGGTTATCACGTTTTTTAAGATCAAGGAGGTTGCTAATTAATACTTATAATGTGATTGTTGAAGAACAATCACAATTTTTTTTTGTGCAATTGGTCATAATGAAAGGAATAGAGTTGTGTAAAATCAATTTCAGAACTCTGGATAGATTATTAGTAGATATTTCAACAAGATTTTAATTGTTATATCAAAGATTGCTGGTGAGATTATAAGACCTCATCGAAGCTTCTACAAGGTCCCTCCCGAGATCATAAATGATTCAAGATGTTAGCCCTATTTTAAAGATTTTGTAGGAGCGATAGATGGAATATATATCGACGTTTGTGTTCCAAAGAATGAACAAGCACCATATCGTAATTGTAAACGAGTGTGTTCCCAAAATATTATGGTTGTTTGTTCTTTTGATATGTTATTCACATTTGTGGAAGTTGGATGGGAGGGGTCAGCTCATGATTCTCAAATATTCCAACATTGTATTCAAGATCCCAACAAAAACTTTCATCATCCTCCTCAAGGTAAATAGAACATTATTTTATATGTTAAGTATAAAATATTATAGTTGAATAATATGAACTTACATTTTATGCAGGTGTGGGTTATCCCAATACATCCAACTATCTTGCACCATTCAAGGATACAAGGTATCATCTATCTGATTTTCAAAGAGTTGGCGGTCCACAAGGAAAATATGAGTTATTTAATCATTTGCGAAATATGATTGAGTATTGCTTTGGTGTTTTGAAGGCTCGTTTTCCCATCTTAAAGCAAATGCCGAATTATAGTTTGGAACAACATATGTTTATTATCATTGCAACAACGACAATCCATAATTTTATTAGGTTGAATGGAATGGATGATATATTATTTGATGATTTTTATAGGAGAAATATATAAAGAAAACAATAGGAATAGAGATGTTGGACAACATGTAGAGGGTAGAGCTACTAGAAAAATGGAAATGGTACGATGTAGGATTGTAGATGATATTTATCATACACGTCGTTTAACTATTTGATTTTACGATGTTTATTATAGATGTAAGAATGCTTATTGCATAATGTAAACATTGATCATTATCACTATTTGAATTTTAGATGTTAGTGAATTTTATAAAATTTGTTTAATGAGTGTTCATAATTTTTTAAATAATTTTATAATTTTTATTTTACAATTTTTAGTACTTTATAATATATCGATACTTTATATATATATATATATATATATATTATCTCTCATATGATTTTTAATATTTAATATTACATAATTTATATAATAATTATTACCAAAAGATATATATAGGAAGTTAAAAATTAAAGATGAAAAATAAAAAATTAAATTTATAGAAAAATAAAAACAAAACACTAATGAGGTATAATAAGTAATTTTTTAGTATTAATCACTTGTACAACAAAAGTATAAACAAACATATATTTTACTTGCTAGAGTACTTTTTAAAAAGTATATTTATAAAAGTATTTTTTATCTAAAAGTAATTATTAACAATAAGTAATACCAAATGATACCATAATTTAAAAAAATTAAGATAATATATAAAACCATAAAGTTCCCATGACCGAGACTTCCACAAGGCATAAAACCCCTAAATTTTTAATATTTATGCATATTAAACTAAACATTGCTCTTAAACATAATTTAATCAACTCATCCTATGACTTCAAAAATATAACATAATATATTATCATACTTAGGATTTATAGCAAAGTCTATTAATTCATAAATTATAACTTCTCATACAATCACAAAATTTATAAAAATCATGCATTTAACAAGGTAAACCCCACCTAACATAAAATATGAAAAATCATCCAAATCAACGCATAAACACAAAACAAGCCCTAGTCTAGGTATATATGTTTCTTACCGATGCTACTCTAGTCTCTAAGTGTAACACCCCAAAATTCACTATTTTTTTTTATTTTTTTAAAACAAAATTAAAACCTGTGAATTTTCGGGAATGTTACCACTACACTTAGTACCAGACTACCAGACAAGTTCACTCCTACCGTTCCAGTACCAAGTGCTAAGGCTAAAATGGATCATTTAATAATCTTCATAGTCAAATCTAAACAAGACTTCAAATAAGCATTAAATGATCATGAGATAGAATTCAGAGTGTGAAATCAAGGAGTCATACTCCAGCGTACACAGTCAAAGTTTCTTAAGAGAAAATAAGTTTACAGACGATAAAAGTTATGTCCTTGGAAACTAAAACAAAGATAGAAAATCATAAATGGGAAGTCTGGCCACACCACTCTTGATCCATGAGCCAAGTACATGCTCAATAATCGGCCCCGCCAGATGCCTCTTGAACATCAAAGGCATTGAAATAAGCATCACCCACTTGCACAACGTCAGGAGGGCCTTATGCTTGTGGGAATGAGCAGCACCCATGAAAAGGGTGATTAGTATGCTACGTACTAAGCAAAGTAACCGGGCACTAAGATTAACATACGAAAGCATATAGTCCAACATGATAATGTAATAGTATATGATCATTCAAGTAAATACATAAAGACCCATTTATAGTCTGAGTTAATAAATTAATTTATCTCTGGTCAGAACTCATTTCACACCATGTCTTTTATCAATCCATGCGAGTACGGAAACCCTAGTATTATAGCTAGTGGACCCGTCACATTTAGAGCAACATGCACCTAACCACTATTATAGTAAGTAGATCAATCACATATAGGGCGGGACTCTCTAACCACTATTCCTTACCGGTGGATCGGTTTGACTCCTACTCGCATGGTGCTCCACTGTAAGTACTTAGTGTCTTTTATGTATCTTAGCAAACTCAGGGTTTGGTTTATTGAGATCGGGATCACCCACTATTCTATCCTGTGGATCGGTCACGTATAGGGTAACATGCACCTAACCACTATTATAACCGGTGGATCGATCTTACTGGTGGATCGGTTTGGGTCTGGCTCAATAATCTTCCACTTTACATGATTAATGTCTTAAGTGTCTTATTCAGAAGTTTCACCCTAGACATGCACGATTAACTCCCTCTACACTTGTCCTTCAAAAAGTCCAATCCCACATCATAAGACTCATGCACCTCCTATCTTGACCCAACATCCTTTTCTCCTTACCCTAACTCACACTAGAGCCCATCTCCCATGTATGTGGGTCAAGGCCCACTACTTTTCATCTCTAGTCCACTCACTGCCTCGCTCTAAGGTTTTCCATTGAAACCCTAATTTAGGCCTATGTGGCCTATCCTACCCTACCTCACACAACCCAAATCATTTTAACACTCCACGCATTACAACCTTTAGATTCCACCCTCATTATCACACTTTACTCACCAAGTGCACGTGTGATCATGTAACCCTAAGTGGCCACACCAAACCCTAGCTGGCCACAACAAACCCTAGCTCGGTCTCCTATGTACCCTTATATTGTCCCAAGTACTATTTTTCATCCAAAGCATTTAAATACCCAAACAACATTTCCATTACCTTCCTCACACCCCACATCAACTTTCCATATGTAAAATTTATCCCCATGTAGACTTTATACATTCCATGCAACCCTTCAAACTTTTTCATATAAACCCTAAACTCCCACATGAAACCCGAGATCCAATGACAGATGGAATTTATCAACTATTTTCATGAGTAAAAATGTCATTTATTCCTCATTAATTTTATAAGATTTAATCTTTTCTTGAGTTTTTCTCTTTTGAATAGATTTTGTGGGAAAAGATAAAATTGAAGAAATTCAAAGGAGAAGTCAATGAAAAGAAGAAATAAAGCATAGAACACATCAAGAAACATTGAAGCAAGGGAAGAAAAGTTGGAAATGAAGTAAAGACACCAAGAGAAGTTGTGCTGAAATTTTAATGGAAGAAGAGTGAAAGAGCAAAGAACACGGTACCCCCATGTTTCCTAAACACGGGCAGTGTTAAAATCTCAGTTCTTTTTCAGAGTCCAGAATTTGGCAGAGAATTCAGAGAAAAACACGGAGGTCTCATGTTTTCCTAAACACGGACCGTATTTGTCTTAAATTTTGTAACTGCTCACACGACCTTTTTTCTGATATATTCTCTATCAATCCAGGGTTCGAAAAATTAGTTTTTTTAAGGATTCGAAACAATTGAATGTGCTCTCTTTCTCTATTCCCTCTAGAAAATATGTGTACTTTACAATTCCAACTTCCTTTATCTTTCTTGTATTCTATTGAACAATTGACGGTCTGCAAGTCAAGTGATAAGTTCTTCTCTATTCCTTTCTCAATTGCAAGTTCTACATTTTGATTGAATGCAAGTAAAGTTTCTGTAATTGCGTTTTTATTTTTCTTACTTTTAGTGTGTTGTTACTATTATTAGATGTTATTTGTATTAATTACAAGTTATTACATGTAATAGTGTGATCTTACAATTATGCAAATGTTAGAGTAAATAAAACAGGGTAGGATGATTTGATGATGGATTTATGTTTAAAATATAACAATGCAATTTGAAGGTTTGATTCTATATGAAATTTAATTGAATTAATGGATGGAATTGAATGATTTCGTATCATAAATTAAGAATTTAAACTAATTAGATTGATCACCTATTTGGTTTAGAACTTAATATCAGCTAAGACAACATAATTAATCCGTAATTGTTAATTAACGTGTCTAGAGTAGCAAAAAAGTTAATTGTTAATATTATCCATTAATTTGTACAATTGCATAATCCGAGCTTATGTGGTTATGGTTGTAGTTGACTGCTTTTCATTCGTAATGCTGCCATTAATTGAATCTAGTGTTCATAACCTAGGTTATTAAATGGTTAGGTGATAAATTGAGAACTTATTCAATTTATTAGAATTGAGAGAAAGCAAAGAGATGAATTATTATGAGTTTCTAAAGTTAAACATTAAATTACTTAGAATCATCCTTTTTCCATAAGTATTTGATACCTTAATTCCATAATCAATTCATTCCTATCCTCATTCATCAATTAGAGAGCAAAGTTGACTATAATATAGAATTAGTAATAGAATTAATGAAATTTTGTAACCGGGGTTTTAACATCAATTACAAAATTATTGATTAAACACCATTCCTTGTAGGTTCGACTCCTTCTTACCATTTACTACGTAATTGGGAATTAGGATTTATGTATTAAATTTGTTGTGCATACAACAGTGCATCATCCACCCATGAAACCTCTAGATTCTTCCATATGTACTTAGATTCTCCCACGCATAACCCCTAATTCTCCCATGAAAAACCCTAGATTCTCCCATACAAACCCTAGATTATTCCATACAAAACCCTTGATTATTCCATACAAAACCCTAGATTCGTCCATGCAAACCCTAGATTCTTCCACTCGTGCTCATGCAACATTTAGGTCAAATCCACATCCTTTTACTCCATCTCATCACATTACATAACCTAGCATGCATGTCATAAAAGGCCACATCATATCACATCATAATCACAACTTATACATATTATATGCATGCCATAAGATAACACATGAACATACCTCAACTCCAAGCTACATTACACATAAAATAGTTATAACAATACACATAAGATACATCACATATCATGGCACATGGCACATGGCATACAAGGCATACAAAACACATTACATACATATGGCCTTAGCTACACCCTTACCTAATACGACACCGGTCTTAGAGCATGCTCCTACGCCTCCTTAGGGTTTTGACTGGTCTCTCTTATAGAAGGGAAAAAAACTAAAGATTAGATTCCATCCTACCAAAAATACTATTATTTCCTAATTTATTCTAAGATTAGGGTTTTAGATAAAATAATAATATAATAATAGTAACACTAACTAAATGCTAAATTTGCTAAGGATAAAAGTAATAATAGTAACATTGGAAAAGGTGATAATATAAGGTTTGAAGATTTTATCCTAATAACAATAATAATACTAAAAAAATACTACTAATAATAATAACAATAATAATAGTATTAATATAATAATAATAATGATGACATAATTCGAAATAATAGTGAAATAAGGGCTTTGACCCATCACCAATATAATAACAATAATAATAATAATGAAAACAATAATAATAATAATATGAAATAATAATAATGATGATGATGATGATAATAAGGGTATTAATCGAAATTAATGAAGAGCAGGGTTTCAATCCTACATTAAAAAAAATAATACTATTAATAATAATGATGATAATGATCATAATAATAATAATAATAATAATAATAATAATAATAATAATAATAATAATAATAAATGCATAATAATAATAATAAAAATAATACTAATATAAATAATAATCGAAATAAAAAAATAGGGCTTCGGCCCTCAATAGTAATAATAACAATAATAATAACATTATTAATAATAATAATCGAAATAATAGTAATATAATAAAATTAAATAAATAAAGCTTGTAAAATTAGGGTTTAAGGGTTGAGAGGATTTAGGGTACCACCTTGGGTTGGTGGTGACAGGCGACACTGGCGGTGGTAGGAAAAAGAGAAGAAAATAGAGAAAGTTGGGTGCTGGGAAAAGGAGAGGGAGAAGGAGGGTGGAAGTTAGAGTTTAGATGGTTGCTTAGATGGAGAGGGTTGGAATGAAGGTGCCAGCGCACGACGGTGGTTGTGGTGGCCAAAAAGGGAGGAAAAGAAGAAAGGGAGGAGGAGAGGGAGGAAGGGGAAAAGAAGGGTAGGGGAGGTAGAGGAAGGTCTGCATGTGTTTTTGGGAAGTGTAAAGGGCGGTGGTTGCACTGGGAGTGGTGGTTAATGGTGGTGCGAAGGGCAGCGGAGGTGGAAGGAACAACTGATCGAGAAGGTGACTTTGCATGGCTGGGTGGCTCGTGCAAGGCAAATCAAGGGAGGAGGGAGGTGTAGTTAGTTAGAGGGTGATGTAGGGAGTGGTTCCAAGGGTGTTTCGAATGGCGGCATTGGACTACAACGACGGGACTGGCGTTTGAAAGGGAGGTGGCGCATGGGAAAAATTTTCTAGGCTGCGGGAAAAAGCTCGAGTCCAGGGCTAGTAAGGGGGTATTTATAGTCTAAAGGAAGGAGAAATCGGTCATAAGGGTGACGGAAAAATAGGACAGTTAGGAGAGGGCACCGACCGGTGACGGCAGGCTGGTGTAAATCAATCGTGGCAAGGGGTGGTTGCCCAGGAAAGAGGGGGTCGTGCGCGAGAAGGAAGGGAAGTGTGTTGGGTCAAAGTGGCTGGTGAGTCAGGGGAAGGAGAGAGGAGAGAAATGACCGGTCAATGGCGTGATCAGTGGTGAAAAACTAGGGATTTAGGGAGGAGTTGCAGGTCGACAGGGAAGGAGAAGAAGGAGGTGGGCGTGGATTGGCGGTCTAGGAAGAAAAGAAAAGAAAGAAAAGAAGGGAAAAACTGGACCGGGTGACGAGAGAGAAGAAAAAGAAATGTGGCATTCTGGGCCGCTGAAGGAGAAAAGAAAAGAAAGGTTTGGGTCGCGGGCTGGCCTAGGTTGGGGCAAAAAGAAAAGAAAAGGAGGAGAAGAAAGGAAATGAAGAAAGAAAAAGGAAAAAGAAGAAGAAAAAGGAAAGAAAAGAAAAAAGGAAAGGAAAAATAGGTTGGTTGGGATATTTAGAATATTTTGGTATTTTGGGATATTTAAAAATAATAATATTTAATAAAATAATATTTAATTTCTTTTTTAGGCTAATTTAGGATTTTTGAAAGATTATCCTAAATTCTATTTTAATTAGCAAATCACCCAAAATTTTCCTAATTAAAATATTGATTATTTTCTTCTTGATTATCCCTAATTAATTTCCTTATATTTTAATAAAAATAATTTATTAAATTAATGTTTCTATTAAATCCTTATTTGGCCAAAGTTTATAAAATTAGGGTTTTGGGACATTTCTTTAAACATAAAAATACTCCTATCACCTAGCTCCAAAATCAATGTACAATCACCTAAAGAAATAAGAGAATGAAGGGTTAAGGCACATAGTACAAGAAAAAAAAATAAAGGATGGCAAGGTAAAGGAGGGAGAAAAGGATTGAATAATGAAGAGAGAAGAGAGAAAAGAGAAAAAGAAAATAAAGGTAAAGATATGGGAAAATTAGAACAAGGGTTAAAATATTAATTACTTGGGATTAAGGTTAGGAATTTTTTTTTGGTATTACATAACTACCTTCTTAAAAGAGTTTTTATCCCCAAAGTCAGCATGTCAAGGTTGGGGAAGAAGAGAAAAATGATGTAATAAAGAGATGATCTCTACGGTTAACTATTTGGTGCAAATTTACCTAGTATTGCCCCTTAAAAGAGAGAAATTCTAAAATCCTAATGCACTTGTGCTTGAAGAGCTTGAGATATGTCTGGTGAATGACCTCCTCCATCTCTTCATTCATCTCCTCAACTCTATGGTGACTTCAAATGACCTTTACAAGTGGAATTGAGCATGTACAGGTCTAAAACACCTTGGTGTCGAGAATTTGTAGGAGTACCTCTTTAGAGGACAACGAATTGTCGAGTCCCATTTCATTAGGTTTGATTATGTAGGATGGATCTACAACATACCTCCTTAGTTATGAGATTTGGAAGATGTTGTGAATTTGAGCTAACTCTGGGGGAAGTACTAAGTGATAGGTAACCTCACCAATTCTATCTAAAATCTCATATGGTTTAGTGAAACGATGGCTGAGATTGCCTTTCTGACCAAATATCTACACCATATTGGTTGGTGAGATTCTTAGATAGATATTGCCCTTGCCTCAAAATCATCATCATGTCGCCTTTAGTCAGCATAACTCTTCTAAAGACTCCAAGTTGTCCTCATCCTATATTGAATCAATCAAACCTACTATGTCATCTCCTCGATCATATCTATCCCCAACAAAACTATCTCACCGATGTCCCTCCAACATAATGGTGTCTAACACTTACGTCCATATTATGCCTCAAAAGAAGTCATCATAATGCTAGCATGATAGTTGTTATTGTACAAGAACTCCACCAACCATTATTGATCCTCCTAACTACCTCAAAAATCCAAAACATAAGCTTGGAGCATATCTTCAAGTGTTTGGATCATCCTCTCAGTTTTCCCATACGTAGTTAAGTAGAAGGATATACTTATCCTCAACTTCATGCCTATAGCCTATTGCAACTTCTTCTAGAAATGTGAAAGGAATCTTAAATTATTATTAGAGACTATGTTGCTAGGTGTACCATGTCAACTCACTAAAAACCTCAAGTATGCATTTGATAGCTAATCTCAAATCATCCAAAGGCTCAATCAACCCTGCCGGTATATGATGTTCTATCTTAACCTTCTTATAGTTCAATCATATTAATGCGAACTTTGCTACATCTTGCTTCATGAATGCCACTAGTAGATCCGTAGATCCTCTTAAGGTATTTGTATAATTTGTCCCCTCTTAGATGGACTAAGTACGTTGTATAAAGACCTTCCTCCTATATTCGATGCACAACACCATGAAACACACTAACGAACCTTATAGCGGATGCTATTATCCTTATGAATTTGAAAACACTCAGCTCTATCATCCTACATCTCTTCACTGACTCCATTTTAGCTTGACATACCTAGACTATCCCACTCAGATCTCATCAAACATAGTCAATACATTCATTTGAACCTCCAACTCACCTTGCTGGATTAGGATTATCCCCATCTCACTGAGCTCCTTGAGAAACTAATTATCTACCACACAAAAACTCAAGGAGTGTGATGTATTCCTTCTTAAGACATCTGTAATGTTATTATCCTTACCCTTGTGGTACGTTAACTTGATGTCATAATTATTCACCAACTCTATCCACCTCCTTATGTCTCATATTAACCCATTTCACGTGAATATGTACTTAAGACTCTTGTGGTTGGTAAAGAATCTTCATTTTGTCTCTTATAGATAGTGCTTCTAGATCTTCAACACAGAGATAACTGTGGCTAACTCCAAGTTATGGGCATGGTAGTTATGGTCATGTTGCTTTAATTGATGAGAAGTGTAAGTTATCACCCTATAATGCTACATAAAAAGGTAATCTAGTCTATGCTTTGACACATTACTATAGGCTTCCAATTCGTCTAATTCTGATGACAATGTCAAAACTAGCGTTGTATTTAGAAACCGCTTCAACTTCTAAAATGTCCCTTCGCACATATTGTCCCACTAAAATTCGATGGTCTTCTTAAGAAGATTATTCAAGGAACAAGATACATTTAAGAAGTCATAGATAAAACACATGTAGCATCCTACCAATCTTAGGAAACTAAGCACCTTAAAAACATTGATAAGTGATTTCCACTTTGTAATTGTCGTAATATTTTCCAGATCCATAACAACTCCTCCAGCTGATACTACATAACCCAAGAAATCTACCTCCTAAAGTGAGAACTCATACTTAGAGAGTTTGACATCCAACTCATACTCTCTATGGATTGACAAGATATAATTGAGATAATACTCATGATCCTCTCTACTTTGAGAGTACACCAATATGTTGCAAATGAACACCACAATGAAGGTATGGCTAAAAAATTCTCGTCATTAGGTCCATAAATAAGATAGTCATATTAATAAACCCAAATGGTATCACCATGAACTCATAGTGCCCATACCATGTCCTAAAAGTCATCTCAATGATGTCTATCTCTACAATGCATAGCTTGTGTTATCTTAACCTTAAGTCGATCTTTGCAAAGATTACGTGTAACGCCCTAAAATTTACTATTAAAATTTTTATTTTAGTGAAAGAGTAATATAAATATAGCTATGTGTTATCGCTATACTAAATATAAGTATAAGTTATCATACCATCCTGACATTAAATACAAGGCAACATAGTTAAGACTTAAAATATGATAAATAGAGAATGAGAGAATTTTCATAAACTTATATAACAGTTTGAAGGTTAACTCTAAGTGTAATATAAAAATACATAAAAAAGATACATTAGAAACTAAGAGTCCCAATAAATATTCAGACAAAAAGCAACAACCGGATAACATGACTCTTTACCAAACCTCAATACATCAGAATCACTCCTCTATAAGTAAAGCATGAGCAACAACATCATCCAATATATCCTCATCAACCTGTATAAAATTATCTAGGTTGCCTACTCATGGGAATGAGCAATACCTACAAGAAGGATGATTGGTACACTATGTATTGAATAAGGTGAAAATACAATCATATATAGAGTACAAAATACATGAGATCACAAAAAAGACTCATCAGGTGAATAACTTAAACATGATACAATGCAAGAGAATAAGTGAATCATATTTTCATTATTAGGTATAGCCACAATCCATTTTGATGTATATTTAGTTTAGGACCCCATTATTCTTAATCCAATAGAATAGACTGAAACATCTTCCAGGATAAAACATACTTTGCTACTATGATTTAACTAGTGGAACAATCTCAATGCCTCCTAGGGAAACATGCTCCTAGACACTATTCTTAAGCCGATGGAATTATATAAAGCACCTTCTTAGGCATAACATGCCTAGACACTATCATTAAGTTAGTGGAATAGATTCAAGACCTCAGTCCTAACTTATATGATTTTTCACTTTAAATGATTAACGTCTTATTCACTATTATTCATGGCATGATCACCATGGAGACATATATATGGATATGCAAAGCACATACTCTACCTTAACATAATTATCTAAAATACATAAAACAAAACTACATGAAGGCCGAAGCATTCCCTAAGAAAAAATGCCACATTTTCTCTCAAAAACCCTAATTTCACACTATATAATTAATTTCTTCCATAATACTCATTTATCCACAAATTTTAGTGCACCTTCATAAAATATTATTATTTATATCAACATATCCAAATATCAAGGTCTAAATCTAATGTCTTATACATACAATAATGACACACTCTCTAGAGCTACTATTCATAACCCTATAAAACCCTATTTTTACAAGTCAGGCATAACTTTTTACATAAGACTCATATAACCATAAAATTTAATAAGAACTCTTAAAATTTTAATATTAACAATATATCCAAAAATTAAGGTTTAACTCTAGTGTAAGACACATGCAATAATGACCTAACTCTAAGATTACTATTCCTAATTTAAGTCATTTCTCATTTTATTTAACCTAGGTCATTCATTACTACTCTAAATATTACCCATAATATACTTAGCATATTTTAAACCATTTAACTCATTAAAATACCAAGTATTCCATATTTAACCCATATTGACCAAATTAACCTTAAGATAGCTAAAATGTCCCTATTTCACAAACACCTGCTGAGTCACAAAATGATTAGTTCTCACCCTCCAACAAATAACATCACGAACATATCTAACTAAAAATATACAAGTCATCCATCATATCATAGTTTAGATGGCATTCCAAGCCAACTTACCCAACTTACATAACAAGCTTAACTAATTGATATATATATTCGCATGCTTGCATATATTACTCACTTTTTTATCCTACTGCATAGCTTATCATATAGGAATCATTAACACCATGCCATTATCAAACTAATCATAAAAATATGATGGTACACACAATTTATACATAACATTCGAAAATCCCTAACCACGACATGTAGCCTTACCAAAAGACACTGGTATCTAAGCACATATAAATCTAACTTGCCTCCTCCAAGGCCATAATAAAACATCTAAGAAACAAGAATAATACACAATTAGAAATTAAGAATAAAACTGTGGGAGAGTTGAGGCAAAGGAGGGTGGTAATGGAGTAAAGTCGAAGCAAACTAAGTCATATAAGGCATGATCTAGCTATAATAGAAGTTGAAAAAACCAAAGGGAGGCAACGAGAGATATTCATGTAGCCAGGGGTTGTGTAAGATACATTAATGGGGTGACAATATAAGGAGGTGGTGGGTTTGGGTTTGTTGCAACATAGGGTTATTGGTAGTTTGGTGGATGGTGCAACATGAGGTTTGAGCAATTTGGGGAGTGTTGTTGCATTATTTTTTCATGAAGCTAGGATTACATAACATAGGCATCTCACATTGAGGCTAATTCACAGCATGAGGAGATGGAAATTTGTATAGTTTCACTAAAGGAAAAAAATGGTGATATTTAGTTGAATGATGCACAAGGAAGTTAAGGGAAGGGAAAGGGAGTCTAGGAAGAGGATGGTGAGGCATAAAATATGGTAAGGAGAGAGAGTTTAGGGGTATATATAGAGGATAGGTTGTTTGAATGGTAAGGAATGACAAAAGTGAGGTATAGGCAAGGGAAACATGGTGCAACACTATCAGGGGGGAATTTTGGGCAAAAGTTCAATGAACACATCTCTTAAGATATGGGAGATGACGGTGATGATGATAACTATTGGTTAGGTAGGTTTAGGATGTAAGCTTGGAAGAAGGAAATTGGTTAGGAGAAGAGTAAAACATGTAGAAAAAAAAAGGGAGAAGAAGAAGAATGGGAAAATGGAATTTAGGGTTATACTTAGAGTTGGGTTTAAATTTAGGATTAAGGAATTTGGGTAAAATTAAAATAATAATAATCTAGAGTTTGGGTTAGGTTAAAATATTAATTACCTAAAATTAAGTTTAGATTAAATTCGAGTTATTATAGTATGACTCCTTGAGGCTGATCAAATAAGTTGTTGATCATTGAAAGCGGATACTGGTTCTTCATTGTAAGTTAGTTCAGACCCCAACAATCAATGCACAGATAAATACTCACAAATTTCTTTTTAACAAAGAGAACTAGTGATCCCCAGGAACAAACATACTCAAATGAATGTATATGTGACTCATCAACTACTATAACTATAACTTTAATTCTCGCAACTCTATCAGTGCCATCCGGTGGGGGTGCTCTTGAGACAAGCTCCACTCTTGATACTAACTCGATGGCAAAGTGTACCTTATGTATAAGCGTCATCTCTAGTATATCCTCTAGAAAAACATTAAGAACCTCTTAAGTGATCAAAATATCCTCTAAGAGAGACATATCAACATTTGACTTGTAAATGCTACATGAATACATTGACTAGCCCTTCTACACCAATGAACAAAGTGTGTAGGTAGATATAACCTTCGTCGTAGTCCTATACTTTCATCTTATGTAGAATACCTTAGCACTCAGAGGTTCCCATAACAATACTTACTCTTGCACACAATATATCACCTCTTGGTATCTCCCCCAACATATTAATCCTAAGGATCAGATCAAAGTTCCTTAGGTCCATCTCAACCAAGTTTATAAGGAAGTCTATCCCTCCTATCACTAAGGTTATGTCTAAGTAGGATTTAGTGCACTCTAATATGTCCCTATATGGTATAACAATAGATATCAACACACTGGTAAATGGAGACAATGCGACTCTAGCAACAAAAGAGTTAGACACAAACAACAATAAAGCATCCAAATCAAACATCATATGCACTGGAAATGAAAGAATGAAAAAAGTATCAGTGACTACATCTAGTTATTAATCAACTTCTGCCTAGATGATGACATTTAGGCACCCACCTGACTATCTTCTCTCGTATCCCCCATGGTATCCTCTAGAACTATGAGCTTATCCTTTTCCACCTTGAGGGAATGGGTAAGACCCCTATGACCTTCCTTTAACCTCCCTAGGTTG
This sequence comes from Tamarix chinensis, assembly GCA_030549775.1. Classification (NCBI taxonomy): domain Eukaryota; kingdom Viridiplantae; phylum Streptophyta; class Magnoliopsida; order Caryophyllales; family Tamaricaceae; genus Tamarix; species Tamarix chinensis. The sequence goes on from CM060172.1 coordinate 69,129,856, forward strand.
AACATTTGTCGGGGCAAGTGCCCTATGCTGTTGTTGTTTTTATGGCTAGAATTATAAGTGAATGGAGCTAGCTCACGAGCTTTCTAAGCTACCACGGAAAGGGGTTTTAATAACGGTTATTTTATAGTTTTAATAACGGTTTTCAACCGTTATTGAATCGCCCATTATTAAATCTTTAATAACGGTTCATAACCTTCATGAAAAATACACAAAAACCCGCGAATATGTGCGTAAACTTCATATTTAATAACGGTTTTTACTTAAAAATCATTGTTAAAAAGGAGCTTTTAATAACGGTTTATCAGTAAATCGTTGTTAAAAATAAGGTTTCAATAACGGTTTATATGAAAAAACCGTTGTTGAAAACCATGTATTAATAACGGTTAATACAAAAGTCATTGTTAAAACATGATCGAATTACCGTTTCAGTCATTGATTATACGTTTATTAAACCCTCTAATACGTATTAAATGCGCATACATATGAGATTAGAAGTAGTTTTAATAATGGTTCTTAAACAAAACCGTTATTAAAACCTACATTTTAATAACGGTTCTATGAGAAACCATTATTAAAACTATATGTTTTTTATAGCATTTTTCTGTTTTGTTCCTGCCCATATACACAGTTGTATGTTCAAACAATTACCAAATATGTAATGTAAAACAACATCAATTCATACCAAATATGTAATCACGCCATAATTTCAATCAATCTATAATTGGTATGCATGTCTCAATACACCAACCATACTTAGGAATAAAAATTAGTGGGCATACCACAACTTGGTAGCTCTACACCCCAAAGTAAAGAGTTCACAGATCTAGGCTGGAAGACCGAAAGATGTAGACGAAATACAAACCTCAAAATGCATGTAGAATATATAGATCGCTACCTAATACCGAATGAATGAGTGCACGTGCTTGGTCCATTGGTCTCTAACTTCATCAATTTCATCAACATTATATTGTTGGCCTCGTGCATAGTCATCAGTGAAAAACTACAACGCCCATGTTTCAATTAATATACAGTTAGCCATTAGGTCAAAAATATATATGTCATGATTCATTAATAGAAAAATATGGAAAAGCAAACATACATGGCTTGGATCTATGTTGACCGATCTATTCTGGACTATAAGATCCATTGCTCTACATACATAGTATCCACAATCATCGCCGTTTTGCTATTATGGACACTGTCAAATGAATTCAGTTAGCTCTCTAACTATTATATATTAATTTGAATTAAAACATAATACAAAATAGTTGTCTTTCTACTTACCATGATAGGCTCATATTGAAGATTCTCTGGGTCTGGGACACCATTCCCACCTCTCCTTTGATATGCCGTCCGTAGTGCCCTAATAAATAGAGTTGGATACATAATATTGTAAGTATATATACCTCAAATAATGAAAGTAGAATATATATATATATATATATGTATAAATAAGCTAATAAAGTAAGAAGTGAAAAGTATACTAACATGTCGATAAATTCCTTTCCACCACGACGAGCGACCTCAAAAGGCACGTCATAGGTTCGAAGGGAATCAAACACATAAACTTTATTAAGATCAGGTCGGATGGCGTACAAAACCCAATGTTTAGTTGCGATGTGAGGAATGAGATAGAGCTTGTTGTGTCCCTCAATCAAAATGTGATCCGCTAAATAGTTTATGTGCCTACCCTCTATTATTGTACTACTGTCAGCTATGTAGTATGGGCACACAAACACAATAGAGGACAACATTCCCTCCAACGCAACGCGACTAGCTACCAACCTATATATGGATGATAATAACAATGGATATTTGTTAATAACTAATAACTCATATAAGCTTAAAAGGTCGTAAAAATTCTATTTCTCCAAGAGTACTAAAATCTAAAATATGAAATAATGCTTACGTGACATAAACGGCGACACTCGTGGTTGACATCCATTCTTGATTATAAATGTCGCTTATGTCAACCGTCGATACCATGTAAGTAGCATCGTCCCTTCCAACATACTCAGGACGACAATCAATGGAAATATAATTATTCCCGATGTAGTTTTGGGCATAGAAATACAATAAAGCTAATGCTGGTGGAGACTGGCGTATTTTCGAAGAATGAATCTTTTGTGGGGCAACTAATTTTTCAGATTTAGCTCTCTTTCCTTTGGCAGCGCCCTCTTTTGTGTTGCTCGTTCTACTAGTACCTCTCTTGGTTTTACTAGCAGGAGCAGTCTTCTTCTTTGATTCCTTACATAATAATAATAAACAAAATATGTATTGAGCATATATATATGAAAAAGGTATAAACAATGTAACTACTAAACTTGGTCTAATGAAGATATTGAATGTCAATACCTCTTCAGTAGTGAGACGCATCTGATCCACAGGCCAAGGCTCAAAGCTTCCATGAGCTTCTAGCATTGTGACTGCCTCATCGCCCTCTTTATAACAAGGCAAGGGCACACTACCAATAATTGGAGTGTCAATACTCACCGGCCTTGTAAGTAGGGCTAAGTTGTACCCGTGAACAGTTTGCGTTTGGGTACAGTAACTGATGCGGACCCTTCCTTTCGCCAAAAGAGTTGAAAGATCATTCTCTAACAAGTCACATTTATGCAAACCCTAAACAAAAATATTACATATTATTAATTATTTATGACACCGAATACATTTAATAATAATTCATAGTTATGTAATGCTTACCTCGGAAAGAGAAGAAAGACGTGCATCAGCTTCACAACAGTCTCTGACACTATTTACATTAGGTATGTGAAGCTGATCATGGTCGACTGAATCAGATGGCTTATACCCTTGAGATTTAATAAATGACAACTCTTGCTCCATTGTTGCCATCCGTTCAAATGCCACATTCAATTTATGTGTGAGGATGGTGACTTGCTCATCAATGTTACGAGAACCACGAGATTGACCACGTACGCTCGTTTTCGTAACACATAATCCAAGACCCCTGTGTCTTCCAGGGTGTTCTACAATTCCTATAGCCTGTGATACAATGTTATATTGGTCTACCCCCTCCTCACCATCTGACGCTTGAAGTTCGTCCTATAATGTATATAATATATGTAAAATTAGCTTACATGAATAAGCATAATATAATAGTTTTCTAAAAGAAAAGTAAGCAGGGTTCCAAATATCTACAAACTTACAATTTTTGTCGCTGCAACATCTACATCTTCATTAATATATCCATCTTTTGTTGCTTTAGCCTTCTTCCATAATGTACCAATATTAATGGACGAGGTACATGGGTCTAAGTCTTGGGCTATGAGCTATAAATCAAGAAATATTCTTATAATGTACCAATATTATAAAATTCGTCAGTACGCTGTAAATAGATAAATCACAAAATACATACCAACTCCTCTTCAAGGCCTGCATACCCTTTGCGAGCCATATTATGCTGGTATTTATTCTGCTTCGCAATCTCTTTATTTTTGGCACTTTTTTCCTATGTGACAAGCCAAAACATAGTGATATAGTTATTTCACTATTATGCACAATACTAGGATCGATAAAAAAATTAATTGTTATCTAACAAATACCTTAAAAGCACCCGTAAGACGATATGCAATAAATTGGTTCCAACTTTCTTGATCGATGAAACTGTATCGTTTGGGTGGATTTTGCCGTAGAGAACCATCCCTCTTTCTGTACATTTTCCTACGAGCTAAATATGACCTAAATGTTCTTAGACGCTCCCCACAATATCTAAGAAGTCATTTCTTCCTACTCTCTGGCACATTAAACACTCTCTGCATTGTAAGACATACAAATGTATATCGATATTAATGTATTAAAATTAATAACATTTTACATACATAAATGATTACATAAAATAGTATATTTACCGTGATTTCCTGCCAAATATGCTCCTTATGACCCGTTGGAACCTGCTTCCAATTATTATAGGAGATAGGAACACGATTACGTGTCACAAGTGAAATGTAAGTCAAGAACATGTCAGCATAAGGGCCAATGGGAAGATTGTAAGTATTCCATCCCAACTCGACCAGTTCTCCTTTATTCCTCATATCTGTGATGATTCTCATAATTGTCGGCCCTCTTTTCCCTTCTTCATCACTACTGTCCCTATCAATATTTTTATTGGCCATATCTCTAAAAAATCAATAATAAATTATGTTATAATGTTATGTATTGAGCATAATTGAGTTGAAAAATGCATTTAAAAAAACCAACATAGATATTATATGTTACAATATTATTACCCTCATTGCCTTCTTTTCCTTCTTTTTCCCCCTTGTTTTCGGATTAGATTCAGGATCTGATACATATATTACTTCACGATGATCATCTCAGACATATATTTCCTCCTCATTAATTGTATTGTTATCATCGTTCAATAATTGAGTTTCTTGCACAGCTGAGACACACTCGTTATTCCAATTGGCTTCATTTTCATCATCACATTCATTGGCATTTCTTTTTTTCGTAGATAGTACTACAGACCATCTGTTATCAGCCGAGGTCAGTGACATAGAATACTTGTGTCGCTTGTGATGCTAAGATGAATGGGTCTTGTTTATGCCCTACCCTATTAAGATCTACTAATGTGAATCCATCTTCATATCTAACCCCACTGCCGTTATCAACCCATCTACAGCCGAATACAGGGAGTTTAAATACAGTGTAATCTAACTCCCATATATGTTCAATCACACCATAATAATTCATATCTGCATAAGTTGGATTCTCGTCTTTCGCACTAGCAACATGTATTGCCTCAGCCACTAAAGTCACCCCACTGTTCTGCATTATACTCTTCCCATCTTGTTCTTTTGTATAAAAAGTGCAACCATTGATCACATAACTGGTATATTGAAAAACTTCATAACGAGGTTTCTGAGACAACCAATGTAAGGTTTCGGAAATTAAAGTTGGGGAATGTCCGATGAGTGGAATGATGCGATCTCTTATCCAATCAATAAAGGAAAGATTATGTTTATCGATAATCCATTTCTCAGTCTTTGATGGATTTTCAATCCGTAAAGAAGTCATATGCTCTTCAATGTACGGCTGAACATCATCACTGTTGTGTAATACATATAGATGTGTTGCAGGGAACATGTTAGGGTCTACATGCCCAAACTATTTGCCTCTAATACCCTGTCCCTCAAATTTTCCCGCATGTCGAGACTTAGGAATACCAAGAGCTTTAGCATTTGACAAGTACTTTGTGCAAAACTCAATTGCCTCTTCCACCAGGTAACTCTCAACAATACATCCTTCTGGCCGATATCGATTCTTCACATAACCTTTTATCAACTTCATAAACCGTTCAAAGGGGTACATCCAATGCCCATGAACAGGTCCTAACATCTTTATCTCATAAACTAAATGAACAGTTAGATGTACCATAATGTCAAAGAATGACGGTGGAAAATACATTTCAAGTTGCACAAAATAATCACAATCCCTTTTTGCAAGGCGTCCAAACTATCAGGATGTATAACTTTAGAGCAGACGGCTTTAAAAAACCAACAGAGCCTCGTGATAGTAATTCGAACACATTTTGGCAAAATTTCACGTATAGCTATCGGCAACAAGTGCTGCATCAAGATATGATAATCATGAGACTTCATGTTAATTAATTTCAACTCTTTCATCGACACGAGCCTTCTGACATTTGAAGAATACCCTTCCGGAACCTTGACATTTGAAATTTTCTCTTTTCTGGAAAGAGTATGACACGCCGGCGGTAAATATGTTCTTCTTCCGTTGTCTCGCGGTGTCAGTTCCCGTCTAATACCCATTTCTTCCATATCCATTCGAGCATTTATCCCATCTTTAGTATTGCGTGGAACATTAAGTAATGTGCCAACAAGACTATCACATATATTTTTCTCAATATGCATTACATCAAGGGCATGTCTCACGTAGAAAGATTCCCAATAAGGAAGGTTGAAGAATATTGACATCTTCTTCCACCCAACTGATGGAGGCTTATCTTTATTCTTCTTCCCAAACTTGACACTAAAATGTTTCATCTTCAGCCACACTTGTCGACCCGTCAACCGGATTGGTGCCTGCCCTTCTTCTCAGAATCCATTGAACGCTTTTCTTTGCCTACGATAATGATGATTCTTCGGTAAAAACCTACGATGCCCAAGGAACACAGTCTTTCGGCCATGTGTTAGCTGAACAAATGAAGTATTCTCCTCACATATCGGACATGCATAATGGCCTTTCACACTATAACCTGAAAAGTTGCCATACGTCGGAAAATCATTTATAGTACAGAATGACAATGCTCTCAAAGTGAAATTTTCTTGACCATATGCATCAAATACTTCAACGCCCATGTCCCATAAGAACTTTAAATCATCAATCAAAGGTTCCAAATAAACATCAATATCATTCCCAGGTTGGTTTGGCCCAGAAATGAGTAAAGACAACATCATATACTTGTGTTTCATATAGAGCCATGGAGGTAAATTGTATATAACCAAAATCACTGGCCATAAACTGTAGCTGCCTTGATTGTGCGGATTCATTCCATCTGCAGAAAGCACAAGGTGCACATTTCTTGCTTCTTTACCAAATTTAGGAAACAATCCATCAATCGTCATCCATTGTGGAGAGTCAGATGGATGTCTAAGAAGTCCGTCATCTATCTTGTCATCAGCATGCCATCTTAGGTTCTTGGCATCTTCAATATCATTAAACATCCACCTTAATCTTGGTATTATAGGAAAATACCATAACACCTTAGCGAGCACCTTGTTTTTCTTGTATCGTGGTGCTTTGCATTTAGGATTAGGACAACTATCCAAAGATGCATTGTCATTACGATATAAAATACAATCATTAGGGTATGCATGTATCTTCTCATAAATCATGCCCATAGATGATAGAATCTTCTTTGCTTCATACGTACAATCGGGTAGAACGTTATCATTAGGAAGCATATCCTTCATAAGTGACAATAATTCTATGAAACTCTTATCACTCCATCCGTTACATGCCTTTAAGTTGTACAACCTTAAAGTAGCGGATAATCGCGTAAACGTCTTACAATCACCATACAAAGGTTTCTCCGAGTCATTCAATAACTTCTCAAACATTTTTGGACAATCCCGAACACTTTCCTCAACTTTTTGAGTCATCTCCTCTAACGAATGTCCCTCATAGTTATCAAATGATGATCCACTACTATCCCTCCTAACATCGTCATTTTCATATTTAGACTCTGTTTCCCCATGCCATATCCAACAAGTGTAACTTGTATCAATTCCATACACAAATAAATGATCTCTCAAATCATTAGCGTTGACACGCTGAATATAAGCACACTTCAAACAAGGACAGACTATTCTACTAGAGTCCCGAGCATGTTCAACTGCAAACTTGATGAAAAACTCCACTCATTCTTTATATTCTGTAGACAGACGATTTGCAGACTGAAATGCCCCGAAAATTTCTAGTTTTAAATATTATATTTCAATGAGGTTTTATTATAAAAAAATTTAATTAAATAAATTATTTAATTAAAATAAAAGGAAATTAATTAGGGCAAATCAAGAATAAATTTATAAGTATTTTAATTAGGAGGAATTTGGGTATTTTAACTAATTAAATATTTTAATTTGGGAATTAAATAAATAAATTATTTTATTTAAAATAAGGAGGATAAAATAGTTCCAAATTAATATTAATTTTATAAATAATTTAATGGAAGAAAATTAGGGTGTTTTGCTAATTAAAATGGAATTTATGGAAAATCTTTCAAAAATCCTAATTTTAGCCTAAAAAGGGATTTAAATATGAATTTATTCAAATATTATTATTTAAATATCCTAAATATTCAGATTAATTTGATTGGCCCTAACCTAATTATTTTTCTCCTTTCCTTTTTTCCTTTTTCTTTTTCTTTCTTCCTTTTTCCTTTCCTTTTTCTTTCTTTTTCTTCTTTTTCTTTTTCTTTTTCCTCTTCTTTTCCCCAACTGGCCAGCCGCGGCCCAGTTCTTCTTTTTCTTTTCTTCCTTTTCTTCGCGCGGCCCAGCCCACACCGCGTACCCTTCTTTCTCCTCTCTCTGCGCGGCGTTCCATTCCTTTTTCCACTGAAACTCGTCGTTTCATTTACGCATTTCCCTTCGTCGATTCCGCGCGTCCGTCGCCCTTATTCCGCCCCCAAACACGCTGCATTTCATCCCATTTAGCCCTGAAATGCATCGTTTCATTTAAGTCTTACCTTCCTCGCGCCGACCGCCTGGTTCTTCCCTTTTCTTTTCTTTTTCCCGGCCAACTGGTCCGCCTTCTTTCTTCTTCCTTCTTCCTCCTTTCCCCATCATCGACGACGCTGCAACGTCGGCCGCCATCAATGGCCTCTCCGGCTACGGTGATTAATACCGGTCGTTTCTTGCCTCATTGTCTTCCTCTTAACTCCAGGAATAAATTGGCATAATTGTTGGACTTTAAATCTCGCCCGTTTTCTCTCTCCTGGCGTGCGAAATTCGAACCACCCCAAAACGGACATCGAGCCATTACTGCCACCGGCCACCCAAATTCTTGCACTTAATACCTCCCTTTCGAGCTTCAACACCCTATTATCCCATCTACCATCTATAAATAGCCTAGTTAAGGGATTTTTGGAATTTTTCTTCCCCGAAAACCCTAAGCCAGAGCTGGCCGCCACCCTGACTTCAAACGCACCCTCCGCCGCCGATAGCCAACTTCATCGCTGCAGCAGCATCTAAAATTCTTACCTGCAATCTCTTCTAGCTAACTAAGCTCCCCAGATCCTTCGATTCTTCTAGCACGAGTTACCATAACCGTGCGAAATCTCTTTCCCGCATCGCAAAAATCTATAACCCGAAACCTTTAAGCCGTCGTCCACCGCCGCTGCCGCCACTTATACTGCCCTCTAAACCTCCCAAAAACTCCCTCTAATCATCCTCCACCAAACCACAACCTTATTTTATTTTTCCCCCTACTCCTTTTCTCTTGTTAGGCATCTTTTTCCCTCTTAGATTACTTTTCCGGCCACCGTCATGAACCACCACCGGTTCCGCCCATTCCCGCCAACTCAAGGTGAAACCCTAGACCTTCTTAATCATTATTTACTATTTATTGTAAATTATTCTATTTTTATTTTATTTATTAGTAGTTATTCAAATATAATAATTATTTCCTTGCTATTAATATTATTATTTGATATAAAATTTATGCTGAATTGTACTTGCAGGGTAGAGAGTGGTAATAAAATAATTTTATTGTTAGTTTCAAATTTTAGGTTATTAATTGAATTATTATATGTTTATTATCATTCTTCTTCTTATTATTAATATTATAGTTATTAGAATAATTATTATTAACACTTTATTTATTATTCTGGAAAATCTTAGGCCCTAATTTTGTATTAACATTCGCACTTATGTATTTTAGTATTATTATTTCTATTGTTCTTATAACCATTAATAATAATACTATCATTATCTTTATTATTTCAATATTCTGATATATGTTATTAATTTTATTATTAATATTAATAAATAGTAAGTCATTATTTATAAGTAGGGTCGAAACTCCACTTTAAATGTTAAAGCTTATATATTATTATGATTATTATTATTGTTTTACATTTACTCATATTATTTTAGTGAAGGGTAGAAACCCTTATATTACCTTTTTATTTTGAGCTGCATTAGTTCTATTATTAATATTCTGCTAGCATTGTGTAGAGTCAATTCTAATATGATAATTTTTAATTAAGAATAAGGACTTGGGATAAGTTAGAAATAATATCATTCTTAAGAGAAAACCTAATCCTAGTATTTTCCCATAGTAGGTGAGCCCAATCAAAGCTCTCAAGTAATATAGGAGCGTGCTCCAAGACCGGTGACATTTTAGGTAAGGGATGCTAAGGCCTTTTGTGTGTTTATATGCATTATGTGCCTCGCATGCTATGTATCCTATGTATTATTATAATCATTCTGTATGTGATATAACGTGGATGATATAACGTTGAGTTGAAAAATGTTTTGCATAGCATATGTATTATTTATGTATGATGATATGTGTTGTGATCCTGTAAGACATGCATGTGAGAATGTTGATGTGGTTGTGTGGGGAAAAGGATGAAAAATAAGGATGGAGAAAGAAGTTGATCAAGAGATATGAGTTGATCTAAGTATTTTAACGATTTATAAGAGGAAGAATGAAATGGGAAATGTAGGGTTTCGTGGGAGACAATATAATTTATGATGTTATATGGGAGAATTGAATTTATGGTTTGTTTGGGAGAATCTAATTTATGATGTTATTTGGGAGAATGTAATTTATGATATTATATGGGAGAACCTAATTTATGATTTGATTGGGAGAATATAATTTATGATTCGTTTGGGGAAATCCAATTAATCCAATTTATGGTTTTGCTTGTGAGACTCTAATTTATGGTTGAATTTAGGGTTTTGTAAGGATGAAGCTTTGGTTTTACTAGTTTGAATTTAGGGTTTGGTATGAATGGATCTTTGGTTTTATGTGGATTGAATTTAGGGTTCTGTATAATGAAGTCTAAGGTTTGCCTGGTGGTATTTATGAATGTATGTCGATATTAGGGTTTGTATGGTGGTATTAATGATTACATCGTGGTATTAAGGATTAGCATGGGACGTATAAGTTTGTATAGGAGCGAAATTTACGTATGAACGTTGATTTGGGATTGTGAGGAAAGTAATATAAGTGGTGTTGGGTGGTTGAATACTTTGGATGGAAATAGTACGTGGAGCATTATATGGGTACATAGGAAACCGAGCTAGGGTTTGTTGTGGTTGCGGAGAGTCTTTGTGGTATCATGTGCACTTGGTGATTAAAGCGTGATTATAAGGATGGCATTATGAGTTGTGGTGTGTGGAGTGTTAAAATGATTTGGGTGGAGTAAGATGGGCCACTAAGGCCTGAATTAGGGTTCCGAGATATAACCCTAGATTGAGATATGGAGTAGAATTGGAGGATAAGTGTAAAGAGAGTGATTCATGCATGTCTAGGGTTTGGTGGTAGCACATGTGTACTTGGTGAATAAAGTATGATGATGAATATGGAATTTATAATTTATGATTCATGCATACCTATGGTGAAAACTTTTGAATAAGATATTTAAGACACTAATCTTTAAAGTGGAAGATTATTGAGTCGAGTCCAGACCGATCCACCGGTCAGGAATAGTGGTTAGGGTTTTACCCTATGTGTGACCGATCCACCGGTTATAATAGTGGTTAGGACATGAGGTCCTATATGTGACCGGCCCACTGGTAATAATAGTGGGGTGACTCGAGCTCAATAAACACAAACCAGAATCGTTAAAGCTCTTAAAAGATACTAATTACTTACAGTGGAACACCATGCGAGTAGGAACCAGACCGATCCATCGGTCAAGAATAGTGGTTAGGGTTGTACCCTATGTGTGACCGATCCACCGGTAATAATAGTGGTTAGGGCATGATGCTCTATTGTGACTGATCCACCGGTAATAATAGTGGTTAGGGCATGATGCTCTATTGTGACCGGCCCACCGGTTATAATAGTGGGGTGTTCCTATACTCGCATGGATTGATAAAATGGCATGGTGTGTATCGACTTCCGATAATAGATTAATTAGATAATTAATCCGGACTATGATTGGGCCTTTATGTATGTACCTGAATGATTGGTCGATATTATGATATGATGATGGTCTTTATGATCTTTTATTCTTATGCATGATTTTATGTACTTATCTGTTGGCCTTAGTGTTCGGTTACCTTACTCAGTACGTAGCGTACTGATCACCCCTTTTATGGGTGCTTCTCATTCCCACGAGTAGTATGCCCTTCTGAATTTGTGCAGGTGGGCGAGACATCAGTTGAGGCTGAGTGTTGAACATGTTTGGCTCGAAGTTCGAGAGTGTTGTGGCCGTATTCATTCTTTACGTGATTTTAATTCATTATGTTATTTCTAGTGTATCGAATTTACCCTCTTATGATTTATTACTCGATTGAGTATTTTAAATTAACATTTTATCAATTGTAAGATTATTCCCTTCAAGGAATTTTGATTTCGCACTCTGATTTCTAGTTGATTCGTGATTCTTTACGCGCACTCTGATTTTTGTATATGATCTTTCTAGTTCTTTTGTGAACTGTTGGTTTAAGTTTAATATTAATCTTTCCTTTAGCTTTAGCGCTTGGTATTGGAACGGTCGGAGAGAACCGGTCTAGTACTAAGTGTGGCGGTAACATCCCCAAAATTCACGGGTTTTAAGTGTTTCTATTTTAATTACTTCCGTTTAAAAAAAAGTAGTGAATTTTGGGGTGTTACACAAACAACCATTTCTGATCCATATTTTTTGAATCTAGATATATCCCACATGAAAGTAATTATTAAAAATCAATTGAATTATAAGTTTAATAATTCTCAAATCACTCTTGCTTATAAAGAATTAATCTCAAATGTATCATGTTATTCTGTATATATATATATATATATACGAATCATTCTAACAAGTTTCCAAAATTATATTAATGCTGATCAATGAAACTCCTCATACTTACAAAGAGTTCATATATATATATACATACATACATACATACATACGTAGCAAAATATTATACAATTAATAGTTCAAATTACAAAAGATATACATACTACATGATTTAAGCAATAGCAGCACTATATACATCAAAATGTTGCTACAACTCAAATACCTAAAAAACGAAAACTCATATCTAAAACTAAATCCCCTGATAGCCTTTTCGAGCCCGACTAAAAACTATAACTCTAAAAGTCCACTCATCACGATATATCATTTGATCCCTGACATCATCGCAAGAGAGTCTACTCACGGATACTCTAGGGTAACCGAGGTGGATACTTCGAGGCAAGCTATGACGATACCTCCACTCATCATCGATGACCATCAGTTCTCTTGATATCCTATCATACTCTCTAGCAAATAGCTCACCCTCAATAAATCTCGGGTGTGGTGCATCAGTGTGGTAGACAAACCACTGCAAAAAAGTAAACGTAGCCGATGCCCATGGCTCTATCTGAGGCAGGGTCAACAGAAGGTGATAAGATCTAAAATGGAAGGGGTGATAGGATGAGCCACTCGCGTACAAATGACATAGCTCGTCATATAACCATATCACATGAGTCCGTACATCTGTATGTGGCACCATATGACAATACAGTGGAGGGTATGGCATCTCACTACCTACAAATGAGAACCACTAAATCTTATCATCAAGGTTGTTCTCAAAAGGATCTAAATTACAGAATATGTAAACTAATCTTCAACTAGCTAGACAAATCATAAATATATTCTATCAGATCATAACCAACTATGTAAACCTAACAACATCAAACTATTTAAAATAAGGACATAATATTTAGTTATATATTTAACAAACCGGCTAAACATCAAACTATCATCAAATCATTCAAGCTACGCATAGTAAAATCAAGTAGATATTAATAATATATATATATATATATATATATAGTACAACCTAATAAATCCTATATGATGATGATGATGATTATTATTATTATTATTATTATTATTATTATTATTATTATTATTATTATTATACACAATTATTCATCTCTATTAAATTTTTATCACAACACCGATGCCCAACCAACCTCCTCAACTTTTCCCCATGCACAATACCCTTATCCTTAGGATTTTTCCCTATAGCCCTAGTTTATATTTAGTATAATAAACGATAAACCCTAACCCTAACCCTCCCCCTCCCCCTCCCCCTCCCCCTAACAATAATTAACCCTAATAAATTATAATAAAAAATAACACTAAACCTCATAAGATAATGATCCTAAACCTATAGCTAACCCTAACCCTAACACTAACCCTCCCCCTAACCCCAACCCTAACCCTAACCACAATTATTTTAGATTATATATACACATCTTATATATAAATATATTATAAATATATATACGTATAATATAACACATATAAACACACATTTTACGGAATATAAATACACGTCTTACAAAATATATATATTAAAAAAACATATAAATACACATGGTTTGCATAATAATGTGAGTGCTAAAAAAATATATACACCTTAATTTTATACTTAGAACGTACATATTTTATGATAATAATATATATTTTAGGCTTGTGGATTCTCTTAAAATAATAATACATATTTTTATAAAATATATTATAAACACATTTATATATATATATATATATATAAATTAAGGTCTCGGCCGACCACAATCAAAAAAGGCCACAGCAAAATTTTTCACCAACACATCAAACAACAGATTTTCGAACAACACATCAAACACAACCTCTTCGGTGCAACATGCATGCATTTATATATATATATATATATATACATATCAGTAGAGACAAATTAAGAAGTGAAGGAAGAAAAACACATACGTAAAGGGAGCGACGACGTGCAAGTTGAGAACGGCAACGACAAAGGTACAAATGCTGGCTACGTTCGCAAGAATGGCAGAGGGGTGGTGGAGAGATGGCGGTGCGACGGTTTCCCTTAATTCAGAGGAGCCGGAGCGGTGGTGCAAGGGTTCGCAATATAAAGAGAGTACGAGAGAGAAGCGACAGAGTCTGAAATTTTTGGCACGAAATAGAAGAGATCGAAATAAAAGGAACTTTTAATAATGATTCCTGTAATAACCATTATTAAAACCTTGCCAATTTTGACAACGGTTCTTGTTTGAACCGTTATTAAATCATATTTTAACAATGGTTTTACGTCAACCGTTATTAAAATTCCGGTGCAAAATTTCACCTTGCACTTTTAATAAAGGTTATTACCTAAAACCGTTATTAAAACTTCCCGCGCATTAATTTTCATGCATTTGACGACGGTTTTCGAACCACCGTTATTAATGTCCCATTATTATTTCCTGTTTCCGTATTAGTTTCATTTAGCTATATGAGCTAAGCAAAAGCCTTTAATTTTAGGCTTGTTAAATAAAAAAATCCAAGCGTGAGCATGGAGAATTTAAATTTGAGCTCGTTTATATTTCCAAAGCTCAAAATCCCATGAAGTGACTCAAATTATATAGTTAAAAGCTCAACTTATGTAACAAGCTGAGCCTAAACCTTATTTTTAGACTTATTTATTAAACAAGTCAAGTCTGAGCCCACCCTAGCTTGACTCATTTACAACCTTGTGACCAAAAGCTTTGCTACTGATAGGCCTATTTTAGTGACACAAGTGATCATTATGGCTGATATCAACCCCTATGTCATTGCAAACACTAAAAGTTATTGTGCCCCATAAACACACAAATTAGGGCAATGATTAAGGCTGCCCTGATAATATTTCTCTAGATGATCTAATCCATAAAGATAACAAATAAAATGCCTTTACTGCCCCTAATATTTGAGCTAATCACCTAATTGATCCATAGTCTAATAACTCAAAGATCTACCATCACGATATTAAATCATCCCTTAAAATCCTATATCTAAGGATTCCTCTTTCCCATAATAGAAGCATGCTCTTGAACCATGGCAATAGTGACACAAACTCACTCGTATAAGGTAGCTAGATCATAGAAGACCATCGCATCCATCATCCTCTAGATGTTAAAATAAAGCCCATGGATTAACTTGAATACTATTTTAGCCTTACCATTGATATGCATGTGGCAAGCATCAATAGCTTTGTGAAGTGTGTGTGGTACTCTCACACCATCAAGCTCCCCTAAATCAACTACATAAAATTCTTAAGCATATCTCTCTTAAGGTTCTCGGGGGGTAAAATAGTGTGTGAATTATCATCTTGAAGTCCTCCCAAGACATCATTAGTTCCTTCTAACCACAAAGACCCAACCACCAAGTGTTCACTTATATCTAAAGGGAATACACAATTATGCTTGCCCTTATAGCCGTTGAGTAGTTAAATCCCTCAAAGTTCCTATCAAAGTCTTGTATCCAACCCTCCAGGATGACTAGGTCATCTTCTCTAGTGTATATTGTAGGTGATGATTAGATACCCTCTGAAGCTAGTTCTCTCTAACACCTTCCAGTGAGTGATACAAAGGTGGTGGTGGTAGATACCTAACAAACTCAATGAAGGTCTTAAATGCCACCTCTAAATGATAAACACACCCATTTAGATCCCTGTGAGCTAGTGACAAAATAAAAAAACATGTTAAGATAATCAATTCTATATTACTAATAACATAAACACATAACACATTTAAAGGCCACCTAGACTACATATTCTCAACTCCTTATAAGATAATCCAAGTTTGAAGAATTGAATTCTATGAAATAAGAAATATTGTAACACCCCCAAAATTTACAGTTGAAATTTTTTTGTTTGTTATAGAAAATCATGCACTAAAAATGGAGGGTGCTACCACCGTAATAAGTACAAGATTGACCCCTAGCTAGTTTCATACTAACCACAAGGCTAAAAAAACAAAGATCATAAGCAAGTATGATTAAAAACCATAACAATTCAACATTAATTAAAGAAATTAGAGTACACAAATGTTAAGGTTAATAAATAATTGAAATAAAACACAAAATAATGCCCCGCTATGGGGAAATAAAAATGGTAGAAACATAAAAAAAAAGTTTTGGAGAGCACCCTCTCTGGCCCCACTCCAAGAATATCAGATCATCACTCTGCCCCAACCAATTCATCATATGCATCAAAGTCAGCAAGGGCCTTGTCACCTACCTATGTAGACTTAGGAGGGCCACTACTCATAAGAATGAGCAACATCATGATAGGGGTGATTAGTATGCTACATATCGAGTAAGGTGACCGTATAGCTAATATAGGGCACATTACATAAAAGACATATAATACAAGCAATAAGTTAATTAGACTAGTCACCACCATCAGAATTTAAGCCATTAGTTTTATCTTTACCCATCTCTTGAATTATAACCACATGAGTACAAGAACCCCATTATTATGGCCGGTGGAATGAAAATAACTGCTCTAGGATAGAACACACCTGACCACTATTATAGCCAGTGGAACGGTCTCTAGGGAAAAGCACTCCTAACCACTATTAGAGCTGGTGGAACGAAAACCCTCCAAAATCTAGCCTCAACTCATGTGGTGTTCCACCGTAAGTGATTAGTGCCTTTTTCATTATTTATTATCATCCAAGGTTTGGTTTATTGAACTCGGAACCCCCACTATTATAGCCGATGGAACAAAAATACTACTTTAGGATAAAATGCACCTGACCACAATTATTTGTTAGTGGAACGGCCTCCAGGGCAAAAATACTCCTGGCCACTATTGGCGGTGGAACGAAAAACATCCTAAACCTGGGCTTAGCTCAATAATCTTTCACTTTAAGTAATTAGTATTTTATTCGTGTCTTATTCCACAAGTAACTCCCAACTATAGTATTTTATTCATGTCTTATTCCACAAGTAACTCCCAACTATACATGCCTTCCCCTAATGGGCTTTCCCGACTCTTTGTCACTCTCCCACCCCAGACTTCCTGAATAACCCTATTCCATAACTTAGGACTTCCATACTCTATAAGACTCTATGAACCCATTTCCATTCCACCCTCCTCACCATGAATTCAAAAACCCCCACACATGTGGGTTAGGGCTCACTTTCCCATTTCTGCACCTAAACTAACCATTACCCACTAGGGTCTCCCCTTAAAGCCTTAATATGGCCTATGTGTCCCTATCCTATCCTTTTCTTATATGACCCTCATTCTCCCTTGATTCCAACCCCATCACCATACTCAACCCACTCCAAACATTACAATCTAACTCTCCAAATTCCACATGTGATAACGAACCCTAGTTGGTCACCCCAAAAACCCTAATACACCTATTTTCTTCCATATCCTCTTCTCATACACAACTTTACCCTCCATTTAACTTAACTCACACCCTTCTTGTAACACACTCCTCATCACAACCCAAAGTCTAACCAACCTCCTTAACCTCTCTCATAATACCCCTATACTTAAGGTTTTTCCCCAAAAATCCTAGTTAGACTCCCATACATACTTCCACCAACCCAAGTACTAACTCTTCCCCAAACACTGCAATCACCCAAACTACACTTTCCTCCCCATGGTCAACCCTCAAACAAAATTTTGCCACGTAAGGTTTTCTCCCATGCAATGCACATACTTCCCATGCAAGATTTTTTCCCTAGCCCTTCATTTTATTATTTTTTCCTTTATTTTCTCATCCATATTCCATAATACACTTAGGAATTTTTCCTTACTTCTCCTTAATCACTCCACCCTCTTTATTTCTTTTAGTTTCCCACAACCACTTAAACCCACCTAAGGACTATAAGCATGCATATTATAACATCCCAACCACACATAAGAGCATGCCATCCATAACAAGTCATATCACACATTTTGCACAAAATATAAATCATACTTAACATACCTTAGCTCCTTGCAAGCCAAGATGCACCACACACATACTTAGTTCACATTCACATTCACATTTAAGTACACATCACATACCAATACACCCATAGCTACATAATTCATACCATAGCCCAAAGCTTTATCTTTATCCTTACCTAGTTTGGCTCTATGCATGGAGCATGAATCCTACGACTCCTCACAGGAAAGGGTTTGCTCACAACTTATAAAAATAGTATAACTAGTCATTTCACCTTCTTTCTACTCCTTTTTCCTTTTCCTTTACTTTCTTACTCAGATATTAGTGATGATAATAATAATAATGTTAATAATAAAAATATTAAAATAAAATATAACAAGTGAGTAGGAGGGAGAAGGGCATAACCAAAAGGGATAGCAGGCAAGGAGCGGCAACGGCAGCACACAGTGGTGGAGGTGGTGGGTGGTGTAAAAGGAGGTTTTTAGGGTTGGAAAATAAGAAAGGAGTTAGGCTTTCTTAAGTGGTAAGGTTTCTTGGGTTAGAGGAGGTTTTGGTGGTGGTGGTGGCCTCACGGCGGCGACACATGGTGGAATTAGTGGTGGTGACTAAAAAGGCAAGGAGGAAAACCGGCAAATAATAGTGGTGTGGACCTTGTCCCGCAAGTGACCGGCCCACCGGCAAATAATAGTGGTGTGGACCTTGTCCCGCAAGTGACCGGGCCACCGGCTAAAATAGTGGGGTGTTCCTGTGATTACATGGATTTGATAAAATTTATGGTGTGTATCAACTTTCGGTAAAAAGATTAATTAAATAATTAATCCAAACTATTTGGGCCTTTATGTGTGGGTTTAATCTTTATTAAGTTGTGTAATTATCTGTATGTCTTTATGAATCATATACGTGGTTTGAAAGTGTAAGTTGAGCATTGCCTTCATGATTTTGTATGCTATGTGTTGGCCTTAGTACTCGGTTACCTTACTCAGTACGTAGCGTACTGATCATCCGTTTCATGAGTGCTGCTCATTCCAACGAGTAGAAGGCCCATCTGATTTCCTGCAGGTAGGAGATGTCTTTTATGATGACATTGATGTCTATGGGGCATCAAGAGGGGTCGAGTGATGATGGGGCGGGATCCGTTCCAATATTGACGTGGCCGGCTCTCTTTGCAATTTTTATTACCCTATCTTTTATTTATGATTAGTACTTTGAAAATAATTTTGTTATTGTCGTTATCTTCTTTCCTGAAAAACTAATTCTCGTATTTTGGATGGTGTAAGGTCTTGTGGTATTCGGTTTCCCTTATTATGAATTTGGATTATGTATTAAGGTTTTGAGTTGTTTCTCTTATCCTTAGCACTTAATGTTAGAACGGTAGGAGTGAATCGGTCTAGTATTAAGTGTGGCGGTAACATTCCTAAAATTTACGGTTTAAAATATTTCTATTGTAAATGATTCCGCTTTAAAAAAAAACCTTGTAAATTTTGGGGGTTTTACAAAGTGGTGGTGTGGTAAGGTAGGGAAGGGTTTTTTGGGTAGGAAGGGAGGTAGGGAGGGTGATGATTGCTGTAGTGGTGGAAGCGCAAGGCAGCGTAGGTGGCAGTGGTAAGTGCAAAAGGGTAGCTTAAACTACCCACTTTGCATAGATGGGGAGAGAAGTGGAAGAGGATTCAGGGTCAGGGGAGTGGTTCTTTGGGTGGAGTGTGATGTAGGGAAGAGGAAGGGAGGGTGTGGTGACGACGGTGTGGCAAATTAGTAGCGGCGACTAATCAGGTTGAGTGAGTAAGGCTAGGGAAGGGTGAACGGTAGGGAAAAAGAGAGAAAATAAAGGTGTGGGAGGGATATTTATAGGACAAATGGCTAGTGGAAGTGGACAAGAGGGGGAAGAAGACAAGGGGAAGGGGTGATTGACTATCGGTCGGCGTAGCTGTGCTTTAGGGGAGATAGAGGCAAGGTTTTATAGGTGTGCAGAGGAGTAGGTGGGGGCTATAGGGGTTGTAAGAGGGAGGAGGACCATGTAAGATAGTGCCTGCTGCATGCCCTACATGTCCAAATGAGGAAAGTAGGAGGGGAGAGAGAGGGTTGGAGCTATAAAGCAGCCATGTGTAGCTGCTCCGATCAAGGGGGAAGGATGAAGATAGGGATAGAAGGGGAAAGGAGGAAAAAAGAGAGGGGCAAAAATAGGAAAGAGGGGGGAGTGGGGTGTGCTTGTGTTGGGGCGTGCAAGGGAAGAAAGGAAAACAGAAAAGTTGGCCTTGGGGGAAGGAAAGAAAGGAGGGGGAAGGGAAAAAGTGGGTCGTCGCTAGGTATAGCCCAGCCGATCGAGGGGGGAAGGAAGAAAAAAAGGAAATGACGAAAAGGAGAAAGAAAAGGAAGAAAAAAGGGAAAAAAAAAAGGAAAAAATGAGGTGATAGGGTGGTTTATAATTTTTTTTAAGTTTTATGAATAATAAAAATTAGTAATAATAATAAAATAATTTTTTTAGTGGTTTAGAAATTATTGTTATGATTTACTTATAATTTATTTTAGTTTAGCAAATAAATCTAGCCTCCACTAATTATATCCCTACATCATTTTTCTTATTTTATGGCAATAATTATTATTATTTTATTAAAAATGACATATATAATTAAACCTTATCCAATAATCCTTAATTTATTTTTAAATCCTAAAATAAAGTTTTGGGGTATTACAAATATACCTATAAAATTAGATATGGGGTTGTTTGAGAGCCAAATTTTTGAAAATAAAATACATTACCAATTTGTAATACCCAAAAAATTACTATATAATTTTTTTGATTTTTTCTAAAGCTAAACATAAATAATTAAATAGATGTTATCGCTATACCTAATATGAGTTTGATTTATCATACCATTCTTGTTCCAAGTATAAGGAAAAACATAATGTCAATATAAATAAGATAAAGAGAGAACAATATAAATTCTATAAAATAAGGATAAAGGTTTGGAGATAAACTCCGAGTACGATGTTAATTCAAAATACAATAAAAGGGACCCCATTGAACTAAGAGTCTATAAAGCATCCAGATAAAAATTCTAAATACCAGATATCCTAAACTCTATCTCCATATCCCAACAATTCATTCTTCCACAAACAGAGCATCAAAGTCACTAAAGTTTGTGAGTTGATCATCGAATACCTACACACCAACAATATGGTCATCTATTCATGGGAATAAACAGCATCCATAAAAAGGATGATCAAAATTTATGTATTGAGTAAGGTAATAGATATATATCACTAGGGTAAGGCAAGCATCACATAAGATCACCTTAAGAGAAAAATTACACAATCATGATGGAGAACTACCTAAATGCAACCATATTAAATATCCATAATTAGGTAATCCACAAAACTAACTCATTAACACATTGAGGTTAAGGAATTGATAGTAACAATAATTCTCCCTTTCTTAGCTGATGTAGGAAAGTATGGATACTCTCACATCCATGGTAAAATATGACCGAGGCGCTAATATGTAAGTATGCATATCCCTATAAGCTAATACATTGGTTGGATAAAGTAAACTAGGGCCATTTGTTTTTAGTAGGATCAAGTAATTAATATTAATAATTTTAAAGTATTTTTTCTTGACTCGTGTGTTCTTATTAATACCTTAATCAACACTTAGCACATATCCAAAGCATTGTTATTATTGGCTTATTATGAAGAAAATTGCTTACCACGATCCCTGATTATTATGAATTTATTTTCACAATTGATAGTATCCAACACTTATAATGCATCATTAATACACATTGAACATGATACAGAAGTAAAGGTAAGATATACTCGTGATTATTAAATACATAAGGAAATCTTTCACAAGGTACAAGATCATAATACTCTTATAGACCTTAATTTCACAAGTACGTCATAACTTTATCTATAAGGATTTACAACTTACCCAAAATTGCCACACCAACCTAAAATATTATTAAAATATCATATCTAAAAATCATAACTTAACTCCAAATTTTTATACATAAAATGGCGATGTTACATGTTTGGTTATTATTACCAAATTAAACCCCATTTCTTAATCTCATACCTTGTGTTTATTCATAATTTATCAAGATAATTCACAAATCATCATCTTCATGTTTCAACCTATATTTTATCTCTACAATATTCAAATTTTTAGATTGAACTAAAAAGACCAAAATACATTTAGTTCACCTAAACATCTTTGGTTTTATTATTTTCAAAACTTAAGCCATCCTCATCCAACTTAACATATTGTATACCAAATTTATTGCAAAAACCTCAAGAAATACAATGGCTAATTTATTTTCTATAAAATTTTACAAAAATGCCATTTTATCTTTATAGTTGAGGCTCACCAAAATTTTACCCAATTCTACAAGTGCCCAATTCTTACCACTTTAACACATAACACCATTTAAATTGTTGTCCAAAGAGACAATTTGAAGACATATAAAGTACACTGGTCATACAAGCTGTAATACCCCAAAAATTTTAAAACTTAGAATTTAATAAATAACCCTTATTTGGGATAAATTAACTTTTAAATTTATTTAATTTAATTATTTTGTTGATTTATGAGTATATATAAATGGATATGAATATTTAATAAATTAAAATAAATATTTTATTATTTTATCATACTTATTTTATTTAAATAATTTTTCAAACCAATATTTTACTAAAATTAATCTTTTTTAAAATATTAAATTAATTTATCTATTAAAAATATTAAATTCCATTATTCTAAAAATTATTTTATTTTATTTCTCCTCATTTTTCTTTTTCTTTCTCCATTTTCCTCTTTTTCTCATTTTCCTCCTTTTTCCTTTTTCTTTCCCTTCAGGCCACTAGGCCTGCGAACCCTCCCCCTCACGTTGGGCCACTAGCCAACCCACTCCCTCCCTTCCTCCTTCCTTCTCCCGCACAACACCTCAACTCGCCTCCCCTCTTCCTTTATTTCCTTCCTTTTCCTCCGACTGGACTATCCCAATCTTTTTTTTCTCCCCTCTCCCTCGCACACGGGCTAGCCCATCCTTTCTTTCTCCTCCCCACCTGGCCAACATGCTCTCCTTCTTTCCTTCTTCTTCTTCTTTCTCTTTGTATTCGATGTCAACCACCACACGCCATGGTAGTCTCCTACACCATCGCTTGCCACCAGCTACCTCCCCCTACAGTCTACTCTCTCTCCCTCTCTCTCCCTTGTCACTTTCTTTCCATTTTTAGGCCATACATGCCTTGCAACACATGCCCCTTCCTTCCCTTTTTCTTCCCTTCCTTCTCCCTGCAACTACCACACTACACCCGTCGACCTACACACCTCCCCCTACCACCACCTAACCGGCCATACCTGCATCCTCTCCCTCTCATTTTCTCCTTCTTTTTTACTTCATTTCCTCCCTACTTGAGCCACACTTCCCCCTACAGACCTCCCCTTTTTCTCTCTTCTTCTTCTCCTCTCTTCCTCCCCTATTTTCCCTTCATAGCTACCAACCATCGCTGCTACTGCCCAAACAACCACCTACACCACCTCCCTACCACCCCTACTACCTCCCTGCAACACCAAGCCACCCCCACATGCCCCCTGCATCCAGCATTCTTCTTCTTTTTCTTTCCCCCTCCTCGGCTCCACCATGCACCACCACTGTCCGCTGCCATTATGCCTCGTCCTCCACCTCTAAAGCCACCAATCTATTCCCCAACACCTCCTTGCCCTAAAATTCCCTAGTATTCCCTCCTTTCTCTCCTTCTTTTCCCTTCCTTCTTCTCCTCCGCCTAACCTTCGACCCACTTTTCCCATCCTACAGCCGCTGCCTTACCACCTTGAGCCGCTAATTAGTGATCCCCGACCACCATCTACACCCCTACTACCTCCCTACACTCAGTCATTTCCCTAACTACCCTCCACCTACTCTCCATCTCACTCCCAAAACCCTTACCCAAAAGAGCCACCTCTCCCTTCTTCCATCCCTCTTCGACCCCCTCCTTCCTTGCTGTCTTACATGCAACTCATGTTGCATGAGCAGCATGAGTTTGCTGCCTCCACTTGACTTGTTTGGCTGATAACCTTAAGGTATAATGATGGTTAATAGTAGTATGTATTTACTTAAGTTTTGATATTCTTTTGATTTTTCTACTTCCAATATGATAAATATTGATATTATTTTTGGGTATTAATTTTACTAATCAAAGCTTGGACCTTTAACCAGGGCACTGGTAAGGCTTGATTATTGCAAGAGATAAGGTAACCATTATACCCTACTGAAACGTATGGATATACATATGCTAGCACATTAGGGTCTTTATTATGTTATATACATGATATATATTGTTAAGTAGAATGTATTTAGTGGCATATATTGATTAATAGTAAGGAAAGCATGTTAATTTATTTGTCATGTGTAGAAATAATGCTTACGGAAGGAACTTTATTATTATTATTAATGTTAAGTGTATATGTATGATATGATATGCTAATGTGGCCGTTTGGTGCATAAGTAATGTAAATATGAGCCCTAGGGGAATTTGGGTAAATTTACATGTGCAAAAGGTGTAGCCTAGATATGTGGGTGTGGTAGATGCTAATATGTATTAATGACAAATAATAATAGTTGGTGGTGTTGGATAAAGTGTTTGGAGTATGCATAGCAATATTTTATATAGTAAGAGTATTTTGATAAAAGTGGCATAACAAGGGTAAAATGGTAATTTTGTAAGTAAAGGGTTAGGATGGTAATTTTGTATGTAAAGGGATAAAATGGTAATTTTGTAAGTAAAAGTGTAAAATGGTAATTATGTAAAGTATAAAGATAAAAGGGTAATTTAATAAAGGAGAAGAGTATTTTGGTAATTTGGTATAACAAAAAGGGTATTATAGTAATTTTGTAAGGTAAAGGAAAGGAGAAGGGAAAGTTAGTAATTTGGCATAAAGAAAAAGGCATGTAAGTAATTTGTAAGGTAAAGGGGTATAATGGTAATTATAACAAATAAGAAGGGTAATTTTGGTCATTTAATCCACCAAAAGGGGTAAATTGCTAATTATGATAAGTATAAAGGATAATTTCGTAATTTGATGGGCAATCTGGTAAATATAATAAGTATGGAGGGTGATTTGATAACTTAATAAGCTTAAGGGGCCATTTGGTAATTTAAATAAGTATAAAGGGGTAATATGGTAATTTAACCAACTAGAAGGGTAAATTAGTAACTTAACAAATATGAGGGGTAAAATTGATGATTTAATAAGTATGGAAGGATAATTTAGTAATCTAATTAATGCAAGGGGTATTGTGGTAATTATATAAACATGACGGGTAATATGGTAATTTGGCAATTAAAAAGGAATGGCTTCTTAATTTTTACAAATAAGGGATATTCCAGTTATCCTATAAGGATGATGGGGGTAAATTAATAACTTGCTTATAAACTACCAATGGATTAAATAGGTTTCTGTAATCAGACATAAGTAACGTTGAATAATGAAATGAGGGGATTTGACAAATCAGTAAGTATCACAAGAACATGACATGACCTAGGATTGGATGAATAATTAAGGGTGTGGTACAGTGTTTATCTCATACCCATTAAGGAGATTTCTTAATCATTAATTATGTATGGTATTGTGCAAGTATGAATTAAGGGTATGTTAGGGTTATGTGTGCCATGATCCTTCAATGTGAACTAATCAGACTCTAAGACCGTATTGTGATCATGATGTGATAAATCCTTTATGGCATATGAACAAATGGAAATGAATCCTGAATTGGAATTGGATGAGACAAGGATAACTGTATGTATAAGGATTACTTAATGATATTAGAAACAAATGGAAGTGAATAAGTATGTGGTTGCTGTGCTTCTCATAGTCACCTTAATTAAGACACTAATAAATAAAATTAAAGACCTCAAGATCGGAAATGGTGGCTCTTTAGAGGTCACTACCTTAAAGATGTGGTTTAGCCGACGATTATTATGGTATTTGCTAGTGCGCCTTAGTACCCCAACTAGGTCCTACATCTTACTCTATCTAGCTCTACGGAGCTATTTAGGGGATATGCATACTTATGGATTATGTATCCTTGTCATCAAGGTACTGTGTAGCTTATATGCACCAGTACTACTAGGGTACTTTTGTGTCCTTGGGTTGATGGTTGAAGGGTACCGAGTTACTTGTATGCGCCAGTATGATCAGTGTACCTTTACATCTCTGGATTCTTGATCTCCCCCTCGAGGTAAATAAATGGGACTGTTGTACTAATTAAAAGGAAAAACACTAATTATATAAAGTGAAAGAAGATTGAGCTAGGCCCAAATGGATTATAATAGTGGCCCAGATGCGATTTGCCTTGGAAGATGTATATGTGTACCGGTCTACCGATTATAATAGTGGCCTAGGAGAGCTTTATCTTGGAAGATGTATATGTCTATTCCAATCCATTGGCTATAATAGTGGGGGTCCCGAGCTCAATAAACTAAATCTTTGATGTGAATAAATCATGAAAAAATACTAATCACTTATAGTGGAACACCATACAAGACAGGGCCAGATTGATCCATCCGCAATAATAGTAGCCAAGAGCCTTCTGCCCTAGAGACCAGTTCACTGGTGAATAATAGTGGTCATATGCGATCTATTATGAAGTGTATTGCGATCCACTGACTATAATAGTGGGGACTCACATGGATATAATTCTAGAGATGATGATGGAATAATGATATTCATTAATGGCTTGAGACTGAAAGAGTTACTATCATCCTCATGATCTATTGTTAGAATATAAGTTTAGCCTTAGTGCCTATCTATCTTGGCGTATGATGGAATTGTTAAGTACGTGGATGTTATGTTATGCATCTCTTATTGTATGTGTGGTGTTGAATGGTGTATTAGTCCATATGTTATCATTTTGTACTGTTTATGCATGATGTGTTGCATGTGAACCTGCCTTTTAGTTTGGTTTAAAGGAGTTACTCAGTATCATAGTACTAAAGGGTTCCATTTGTGGACCCTGGCTTATTCAATGGGCAGTGTCCCTTGCAGGTCAATTATAAGTGCTATTCAAGAGGGCTTAGGTATGAGCGTAAGGATGATCTAAAAATTCTTACGGTTTTTCTTCCACCTTTTATTACCTTGGTAAATGATTTTACTCTTGTAACCACTAATTGTGGGTTTATATCTTTTGTAATGAATTCGATGTGCTACTCTATTTTAAATTGACTTTGTATAAATCGTATTATGTTTCCTTAAGCCTTAGCACTTGGTAGTGGAATGGTAGGAGTAAATTGGTCCGGTAATAAGTGTGGCAGTAATATCCCCAAAATTCACGCTTTTATGAGTTTTTTCTTTCACTAATTTTTATTCAAAACTAAAATTTCCAGTAGTGAATGTTGGGGGTGTTACACCAGCTCACAAAGGTAGAATAATACCTTCTAGCCATACAACCTGAAGATATACAAAGTTCACCAGTCATACTAATAGTGCACTAAGGTAACATAATATCATCTAACATAGGTCACCTAATCTTTAAGTATCGATACCCCTTATAGGACGTGTATGTCTCCTATATAGTAAACTAAGCTCTTATTAGGGCACTAAGACTAAGATAAACCAATTATTTTCCATATTTCACCTTATTTTACCTCCATTTGGGACCTTTTTTTATATGATTCACAAAATTTGTGGTAGTTTAGGTATTTTGTTGTTCGTACTTCTCTCTCGGTGTTTTTTTAGGGATTTGCACGAAATGCATAAATTTAAGAATTGGAGCATGGACTCAAAATAAGGAATACTTATGGAAGACATTGAAGGAGAGGAACCAACTCCACAAGCATAGGGACCAAGGAGAAAGACCGTGGAGTCTAAGAGAGGATAAAAAATATATTTTAGACAAGGTACTGGCTGCACGTAGACCCAACATAATCATGCACCGACCAATAAAGTAAAGCAGCAAAAAGTTGGAAAGGAGAAATGTACATGATTTGCTCGTGTAAGCCTAGCACGATCATGCAACATGTATTATTCACCTTGCGAGAGAGACTTAGCTTCATGATCTAGCTGTGCAAGCTAGACATGGCCATCGTCATTCGATGATCCCATTTTAAAGCCATGATTCAATCCATTAATGTAACTTTGATTTCCTCATTTAAATCTTAGTTTTAGTATTAGTTTTAACTCTTGTTCTTACACTTGATAATAGATTTAATGTTTAAATCTATGATTTGATTTCTCTATCCCTCTCTTGTTATTTAATATGTTTGTCATTTTTTATGTTTCTATATTTTATTTTTTACATTTTACTACAATTATGAGTTAGTAGAGTGTCTCCTCTAGGTTGAATTGAGTCCTCTTCGATATCATGATGACAGATTGATGTGCACATTGTATATATAGTTCTTACTTGTTGTTTCATATGTTAGATATGATTGTAATGAATTGAGGTCAACAAATTAAATAGATTTAAACTCACTTGGACATTGACTATAGGTTAAATGTTGGAATCAATGTTGGAACTTAGCATATGAATAGGAAAACAATCAATCACAAAAGTAGACGTTTGTTTCTTAGAGACTATTAAATTGGTGGGACTTAATGGGTTTATTCTAATGTATAGATCTTTGAGCTTCAACCTTATCACCCGGGAGTTCTTCGCACACAATGTCAATACAGAGAGGAGTCATCTAAGCTACTAAAGCTTTTGTTGTGGTGATTTCCTTCTTCATGAGCCATATGGAAGGCCACAACATACACACTAGTAGGGTGGTTTGGAGGCATTTGGTTAGGTTAGCCAATCTTAGGCTTGCCAAGGCATCGACATGGCTATTATCGAGTCTAGGATGTTACGTGATTGAGCACTCATCAAAATATACCTATATTGAATTGACCACTATAAGGTAGCTATCCATTTTGAGGTCACTATTCTATTAAGACTTGTTGATTCAATTGGCTACTAATTGTGAATCGGTGGAGATGATGAGCTTTTTTATGTCCATGTCATCTGCCAAATGCAACCCTACAATAAGTTCTTCATATTTAACCTTATTATTAACTAATTTAAATTCACACCTGATAGCCCATATGTTACTTGTACTGGGTGATGTGGTCATTGGGGCTAGTTGTCCCATCATACATCCTAAAATGAGGGAGTAAGAGCTTTTGTGGCATCTCCACCATCGTGGTAAAGTATGCGAATGGAGAGTCTGTGAGGCTAACAAGGAGACTCTTTTTAATTA
The DNA here is from genome assembly GCA_030549775.1 of Tamarix chinensis. Classification (NCBI taxonomy): domain Eukaryota; kingdom Viridiplantae; phylum Streptophyta; class Magnoliopsida; order Caryophyllales; family Tamaricaceae; genus Tamarix; species Tamarix chinensis. The sequence goes on from CM060172.1 coordinate 69,159,481, forward strand.
GAGTTAGTACACTTGGGATTAGGTGTATCATTTTCTTGAGGTCAAGTATTCTTTGAGAGATATCTTCTTAGGTGTACTACGACACAACCAAGGATTGGTACCTTGCATATGAAGGATAAGAATAATTGATATTAGCAATTGTTGCACCAAAAAGTACCTCAATAGCTACAACAACACCAAATGTGGATTAAGGTTGAGGTCTATAAGGCTAAGCAAAAGGGTTTAGACTCCCATGTTTCAGAATCACTGTTTCTTTAGTCCCACAAGGATTTCCTATAACTTCGAGTTCTAAAGGGATGTGATGGAGCTGGACGCATGGCTGTCCAAAATTCATCACACCAAGTGATGATCCATAGATTGCAATGAAAGCCCCAAACACTTCATTACAGGTCACCATACTACATATCAATAATTGTGTGCCCGACAATGGCAGCAACAACGACGGAGGTAGGATGATTTGTGAAATTTAAGTCAAATATGTTGTGCTTTGGCTTCATAGGATTTGATTCTCCATTTCTAAATCCTAGATCTGATTTGCGTATTATTCCATTTGCCATGTTAAGAACTCCATTTAGCACTCAGTGGCACTTATGCTAGTCTATGGCTCATTCATAAGGTGGATTATCTCCATAAGGGGTCAGTGTGGAAAATTTGTCATCTTCGAGGGGGAGTGGGAGTTGTTGCTCATGGCCAAAATGTGTTGAATGCTTGTATCCTACAAGAATCAAAATCAGTAGGGATCTATAGTGGATGTCAAGTTGTAAAACTTCAAAATATATTGGATCTGGTTCAGGTGGGGAACTACCAATTTACCTACAAGAAATTTAGGAAAGAACCTTTCAAACATCAGAGAGACACTGATATAGTACTGGCCTAAGGGCACTTCAATGCTCACTTCAGCAACATAGGACATGAATAAGGCGAAATATAAAAGGAATGAGTTAAAGTGATTTTGCAAAATGAGTTGTGTAGATGTAGCCACCACTGATGAGGGACTCATGGTCCCTAGCCGACGACATTCATAGGAGCGTCATCTAAGCTATAAATAGGAAGAATGGCAAAGAGTTAGAACAAATTGCTTGAAGTTAATGATGATTGTTTGATATATCATGTTAATATCATTTTCTCTAGATTTCATCTATCATTGGGGCTTTTGGGGTCCACTATTTATGAAGGCCCAAACTTGCAACTTTCCTCTATGTAAGCGAGATAAACTCACGTTAGAGGTGGCTGATGCTAAGAAATCATAGGGAAGTTAGGTCACGTTCAAATGTAATGGAGTTTAACTGGCTTTGAATCATTTGTGTTGATCATTGGTGGTATAATGTTTGCTTATAGTGCTGCAATGTGGGTTGATTCAACCAAATTAAGAAGGAATTCCCTATGGAGCCTTGGGTTATCCAAGGTGTATAGAGCATCTAGGCGTTGCCGTTTTGGGCTGACCTAAATGAATAAATTTTACCCATACAACTATATTTAAAAATATCTTCATTTTAATGTACCTAAAATTATTATACACTTATTGCATTAAATTTATCTACAGTCTATATTATTGAATTTTGTATAAATACAAGTTATCATATTGATAAAGAGCATATTTTTATCTAGTTTAATGACAGATCAATCACTATCTTATGATTCATATAATAATAAATTATGTGATTATTATATTTAGTAAAGTATATATAACTTTAGTAATAATTAATGTATGTGATACAAAATTATGTTGCTTTAAATGTTATGTCACCACAAATAGGAATAAATTGAGTCATTTTTTTTATTACATTAACAACAATTATTATATATTATTTGATCTAATAATACTTAATAATAAAGTAAACTAGTAATACAAATAAAAACAGATATTTGGATAAATTCTAATGATGTGTCATCTTTCTTTCTCCTCTCTCGGCACATTTGCTTTAAGGAATTAGAACATTGGGAATGAAAATAGGGAGGAAGACATACATTATTAATACATGAGATAGTAAAAATTAAAATTAAAATGGAATTAACAAGTCCATATTCTCACCCAATTATTACAAGGGGTATGTAAAGGCTTATGAATTGGATACGATAATTATATATATATATATATATATATATATATATATATATATATATATAACATGAGTTGTTGTAATATATAAAAATAATAATAATAATTTAATTTTTTTCTCCTTATTTCCATTTTCACTTTTCGGATACATTTTTTTTTAGTTACTCTCCTGAATGTAAAAATAAAAATAGAAAAAAATAGTTTGTGGTCCATTTGAATAAAAATAATTAAAATTAGTCAATATATTTGATATTTAGTCCATTTTTTTATATCTCAATATACATATATGTATAAAAAATATCACCTATACATTTATATATAATTACGTATACATATTAATATAATTATATATAAATAATATTTAATACTTAAAACTAACTACTTTAAAACTATTTTAATTTTTATCCTATTATATCTAAACAGACTATAAACAAAATTTTCCAATAAAAATATCTCCATTCACTTATTCTGTTACGTTCGGGACACCGGATCCATCTCTTTTTTTTCAGTTGCGTCTTTTTCATTTCATTGAAAGGGCCCCGATAGCAGACGCTCTCTTCGGCATTAGTTGGTCGAAGGCTCGTCTTCCCAGTTTCCCTCTTCTCTGCTTCCAATCATCGTTTTCCTTGTGTCGGGCAAAATGCACCAACGATCATCTCTTTCTCTCTACAAGTCCTTCCTCAGGCAGCGTTTCCACTGGTATTCCATACCCAAGCATTCATTCCTGTCAAAATCAGTTTGTACAGTTTCATCCCAAGCAGCTTCAGTCCCCAGAACAACGATTTCTGGCGAACCCATGCGCCGTCTTCTCTATTTACCTAGTTGCAGCCCTTCCCACCATTTCAGAGGACTTCAGAATATGAGACACTTCAAGGCTCAATCATCCGGCGACTTCGACAAGGATAGAGTTGTAGACCAGATTAACCTCAAGTTCGCAGAAGCGAGGGAGGAGATAGAGGCCGCCTTGGATTCCAAAGAAACTGTCTATTTTGATGAAGAAGCTGAATGTGCCAGGGCTGCTGTCAAGGAAGTCTTGGACATGTTTGAGGATTTGTTGGGGATGCTAGAGGACAAAGAAAGAGATGCAGTGCGGAGGTCAATGGGGTTGAAGATTGAACAATTGAAGGCTGAGCTTCAACAATTGAACGATTGATTGATTAATAAGGTATTTTTTTTTGTAACTTTCTTTTATTCCTTCTGTTAGGTATCTCGAATTTAATTATTCCTGATGTTTAAACAAGACACTATTTCGAGAGAGGAAATTTTTCATGCTTCATTTTAGTAGCTTAATCTTGAGTTAGGCTTATTTTGTTCCATGAGTAAATTGTTGTACCTCTTTCTTCGCTCCGGTAGTGGTTTTTGCTGATGTATGACTAAAATGTTGATTATGGGGGCGCTAACTTTGATGGCTGATAGCCTGCTATTGGAAAGAGCGTTGAAGCTTTGGACAATGATGCTTGTGATTGTGCCGGGTATTAACAATCTTTATAACAATTAGTCTCAGGCTTGGAAAAATGAGGATAATGTTTGGTGCCTAGCAGCCCAAACACCGTCACAAAGTGCTCAGCTGCAGATTAGCACTTTGTAGATCAAGTAGATCATGGTCAAGTTATGGGCACATTGATGCTACAGCGATATTTTGTAAAACACATGAATTGAAAGACAGCACTAAATTTCCGGAGCAACAGTGTGTTCATCTGGATCATAACTGTGACAACTATTTAAATTAACACATATTCAACAAGGAAAGACCAAAAGATGGAAATAAGAGGTAACTGAGAGAAAATCTGATGCTTTTGCATAGGGACATGGAGTGATGTGCCTATGCATATTAGACAAGAAAAAATACATGTGCAATGGACAATGTGATGCATGTTGGAAGCATGCAAAGGGGAATGTGACAATCGTGCAGTGTGGATGGATAAATATGGCGCTTGGTCTTTGTGTAGAATTGAATGGTATTTGGGTTTCAAGAAAAGGATATGAAGTTATCTTAATTTGAATCACACAGAAGAGCACAGGATAGGGGTATGAAGGTGTCTTACTTTGAATCAAACAAAGAAGAACACAAACTAGGATTTTTGAGAACTAATCACCAGCATTCTAGGACTTGTGATTGTAGTTAATCACCGGTCTTCAACAGGGTTTCAAAATTCTCTTACAAAATTTTGCAGGCAAAGACTATTAAAGAGAGGTAATGGCTTTTGTAAATTCAACAACATCCATGACATGAGCACCATTCAATCACCCATTATTATATAGCCCTAGGTTGGCTAATTCAACTAACAATCTTTTTTGACAACTTTTGACCAAGTAACATTTGAATTGGTCAATAACTAGCATAACTATCTTAACTATATTATGACTTTGGATAAGTATACAACAAACTTTGAATGCAAACTTAAATAACTTTGAGTAAGTCTTGATGTACAATATAATCTTAACATCATGAATATTGAGTACAAGAAAACAATGATTGTTGAGTTTGGAAAGAGTTGGATTCTTATAAAGAACAATTTCTACCACATTTCCATTGGCTCTCAGTATGATTCTGACGGAATATACTAGAGAGCAAGAATCGTGTCTAAGTGCAAAAGGTGATTATAAGTGTAACAAAGGTGAGATCCCAGTAAAAAAGTTCAGCGTTTGAACATTGCAAAGACATTTTATGCCACATTTGAAGGGCAAGTACTTTATAACATGGCATATTAGTTGGCGGTGGACGACAATGCTTTAGACAATCATTCCAGATTTCCACCGTTTCCTCCATCAAAATTTTTAAGCGCTCTTAACGTTCTGGATTTGAACAAGAGTGGCCTTTCATTCAAACAATATTTTCTATTGCTATCTTTCATATATACATGGTTTATTTGGAAAGGGCGGGCAAGTAACTTTCTATATAATCTCTGTGACTTTATTTGGAATTTGGACAGGATTACAAGCTAGAGACCAAGATAATAACATAATTTACCTTGGTGGACAGAGTTCAAAGCTGCACCAAGGAGTTTTCAATAAGTAGAGCATCTCTCGGATGGAGTTCTTCTATTGCCCATCTCCAATAGACTATGGGGAAGACAGGAAAATTTATAAGTGTTTTTATTTGGCGATAACTAAGATGCAACCTACTACAGTTTTTCATCCCTTGGTTGGACCTTGCAGATTTTTCCTAACCTCATACAATTCAATTTGCTAAGGGTTATGTTGTTGTATTTGCTGTTCTAGGTATCCTTTGATTACAGTCATTGCTGTAATGGGCAACAACAGTGATATTTTGTAAATTGTAGAAGATTTTAGTTTGTTGAATCTAAATTTGACTATTTAGGATTAGTATGGAAGATTTTGATCCGGTAATCTACTGCTATCAATAGCATGGCTCTTTGTATGTTTTGATCAGCTGGTTCACTAGTGTCTTGGGCAATTTGAGTATTAGAGGCACTTTATTTATGGGAGCAGCAGCTCTGTTCTGACTTGACTCAAGCTACCAGCTCCCCACCTCTTTCTGGTGCTACCTTTATCGTCTGTCCTGCTCCCATATCACCCTAGTGGAATGCTGAAATTCTTTGGCATACGACTTCTATGGTTTTATCTTTTAACATGAATATCTTTTGGAAAAAGGGAGCAAAAATGACAGTGTGTAGAATACCCTGTTGATTTTGGTATCGTGCTCCTCGAAAGTTATAGTCCTGAAAACAGTATATCACTATCCTATAGTTCCTTATGATTCTAAATATTCTATCGCTCATCTGCAGCAGACATCTATTTTCGACATTCACATATCAACGTGTCTAAAGAGGGAGTGTTGCTGGAATTAATGTGCAAGAAAGATGGTGTCTGCCTATTATGTTCCAAAATGTTTTGAAGAATTGCGATGATCAGCTGGCGTGTTAATAGCTTCCAACAATTCATATTCATCATTCCTGTACCTTTTTCTAGCTGATGTGATGATCAATCTCTTACTGGTGTTCTTTTTATATATTGATGCTCCAGTTTGTCTAGTATACTCTATTTCTTGGATACTGCATGACATAGAGTACTCTTAGACTTGGTTCTTGGGGTTCATTATCTTTTTCTTGTCTTTTGATTCCGTTTTTTTTTTTTAAACATTCCTCTGGAAAGACATGTGAATAAACATGGTCCTAGGAGTAGGTTTAGTACTCGTGTAGGTATAGCACTGAACGATAATTGGCTACTATAGGTTCAGGTTATTGGTCCCTACACAGCTAGCTACCTTTGAAGGAAAATGTGCTATTCTTAGATGTCTTAGTTGCGCATTGTAGGCTGTTTTTGCTGACTTTGTGCAATTTTTGATAGACGGTTTTTTCAATTTGTGTTCCTCTTTTCTTTTAAATGTAATTTTACAAGACAGGCAGTTAAATCATAGTCGCATTTGCTGTTACGGTTGCGGTGTTATGGTATTAGAATATCACAAATGATAAATTATGTATCGCAATCGTTGTGGCGCGAATTTTTATTTTTATTTCATTATATACTCTAATTATTATTTAATGATCATTTGAATATAAATATTTAATAAATTAGTGTTTTATATTATATTAGGAGTATTAAAGTGAGTTATTATATGCTAAATTTTTTTAGTAATTCCAAATTTACCTTAGAATAAAAAAAGGTATTTTATTTAATGGTAAATGTGAAGATAAAAAATAGTAATATTTTATTATAATTCAATAGTAACTTAGTTTAAGATATATGTAGTAAATAAATAAATAAAAATCTATCATGTATGTTTTTTTTTAGTAGATTTAAAATTTTTAAATAAATCGTTGATTTGTCGGTGATATTTTTTAATTTATCGACGATATTGATTTATCAACTGATTTACTGACAATTTATCGGCTGATAAATGTAAAATTTTAAAACCGTAGCGTATCGATAATTTCGTGTCGCGGAAACCTAAAATTCACTAAATAGCGGCTATTATTTTATAGTGGGATCGCTATTTAATTGTATGTTTACAGGCTTCTAAGTGTAAATGCTTTTAATTAATGCATTGTTTCTGATAAAAAAGAGGCGGGGTGGTTAAAAAATTTTGTTGGCGTGAATGAGTAGAAAGGTCAAAATATTTTCAGTTATCGGAGCGTTAGTCTTAAAATAATGACTAGCTTCTCTTTAGCTTATCAAAGAACGAGTTATATTGTATGTTCGATTTTACCTTTTGGCCTTCATTGGCTCCCATATGCTGATTAAGCTTGAATGTCGGTTTTGGTACATCTTGTCTTCCCTTCCCTCTAGGAACTTGGTGTCGATAACAACCGTGTTGTGCTGCTGCCAGTGTGCTGCAAATTTATGTTGATCAGCTTGCCCTGCTCCTTGATTAAACGGTGATTTTAAGTGGGTTTCTTTTATTGATTATTGAGAGGCAAATGATTTCTTATTTCAAGAACCTAGTATCAAAGGGAAGCTGAGTTGATCATGTCCATTTAAGTGATGAGTACCTTATTCATTTCCCTTTTTTATACTACCAAATAACAAAGATGAATTGTCGTATAGCCTTACTTTTCATACCGGTTCCCATGTTTCAACTCATTAGGTTGTTAAGCCTCATTCATGGTACTTGATTAACTAATTTTTTAACCCTTGGACGCCTCAGCTTTGTGCATGTCTTTGAACTTAAACGATTGTTTTTTAACTACAATTTTTCAAATTTTATATCATTTTTAGGATTTTGTTTTATAAATAGAGTAAAATAGCTAACAATAGCTGTAACTCTCCTCAAACTTGCACTTTATTATTTTTGTGACCAGCTATTGACTACTACCCTGATGTCCAAATGTCACGAAATGCTCATAGAAGCTAGTTTCTCTGTGTGCATGCCTGCGTGCTAATTCTTTCTTACAAATCCATTCCTTTGTTCCTGGCTCTATTCTCAATTTTCAATGAAGGTGGTATTTGGCTCGATAGATTAAATTTTGCATCCCTGTTGTCTCTTCCCTGCAATTCGGTAAAGAAATTGGTGATGATGGTAGGGATTCATGGCTTTGCCGTCTCATGAATTTGTTCGTAATGTTGTACGTACTATAGTACACTATATGGGGTGGTGATTAGTCAATTTTTTTATTAGTAATTTATCATATAGGCGAGCAGCTAGTGCCTAGCGGTGCTAGTGAGTAGTGAGGAACAAAGAAGTGGGGTCATTCGTGTGGTCTTGATTTTGTTTCTTTTTTGGATGACTGGATTCCAGAGTTGAATGTTCACATATGGAGTAATTTTGTAGTATGATTTGTCATAGAAGCGAGAATCTCTCTTGATTCCAAAAGTTTGGATCCTCTATTTATGCTTTTGTCCTGGATTTTACCTAATTGTAGTAAGAATTTATTGTTTTTGCCTTCTATAGGACTAGGCAATATAGGCAAATATATTGTAAATTTTCTTATCTAGGCGGGATAGATATAGATGGAACAGCTTTAGATGAAAAAACCCACAAATTTTACCCATATTGAACTTTTCTAGGAGCTTTTGAAGATTGAAGAACTAATTGAAGTTTCTCTTATACCAAGCTTTCAATAATGTCTATAGCTTGGGCCTATTTTGGTCTTTCATTCGATCATATAACTTTTTTTTTGATAAGTAAGATAGCGACACGCCCCATCAAGACAATACAAAATTATAAAAAAGCAGCAATATTATGAATCACTTCTTGAATCCTATAGGAAAAATTCCTTTTCTTTGCCTTGATCCAAGAACCAATTCTCACTTTAATGAGTAGAATCAGCCATCTCCTACACACCTGAAAATTATCAAACACCACTTTGTTCCTAAACTCCCAAATAGCTTCAATAATTGCGAAAAAAGCTATGCGCCAGATATCTCCCCGTAACTCAGTTCTATAAACGCCAAGCCAAGTATAAGCGTGTTCCTCCATAGAACCAGACTGCACCCATGAAACCCCCAACCATTCGCTAATCTCATACCAGATCTTCCCGACCACGGTACAATGGAGGAAAACATAATTCACCGATTCCTTTACCTCCTTGCAAAATGGGCATCCTGTTTCCCCAGGACCCACAATATGAAGTCTAGCCAATCTGTATCTCGTGTTAAGCCTTATCTGCACTGCAAACCAAGAGATAAGCTCGACCCTTGGGGGCGCTAGTCCGCTCCAAATCAAACTGAGATTCGACTCTCGATGACTGTCCTCTTCCTCTTTCTGGTACGTCCTCTGGCAAAACGACTTGACTGAAAAAATCCAATTATCTTCATATGCCCATCTGAATGCATCCTCTTTATCTCTGGTCAGGGGGAATTGATTCATGAGGCCCTTCAATTGCTCCACCTGCTCTACCTCCTAATCAAAGAGAACCCGTCTCCACCATAAACTCCAAGTCCACAGTGGTCCTTCCCATCTCCCCATGCTAGCAATCTTATCCCCTTGTTGGCCAGACACCGAGAAGAGCCTTGGAAATAAGCTCCTCAAGTCTCCTGATCCTGTCCAATCATCATGCCAGAAGCTAAGCGCTTTCCCATCCCCTACAACAACCGACAGACCCTCCTTCAAGGTAGGATCCGCTCTCCCTAACTTAACAATGTCTGCCCACGGAGACCAACCCCTCCGAGTACCTAGGTTCTGACCACCTGTACATTGTTCCCTATAGTGAATTGAGGAGATAAAGTTCTTCCATGAAGAACCATCGATCGAGTAATACCGCCACCACCATTTGAACAATAACACGTTGTTCCTCATTGTGATATCCCCTACTCCGAGTCCTCCCAAGCTTTTGGGCCTCTGAATCACACTCCACTTGACTAAAGGTAAACTTTTCCTGTTCCCACTCTGACCCTAGAAAAAATTGCGCTGAATACTAATGATTTCTTTGACCACGTCCTTGGGGATCCTAAAAAGACTCATAAAGTACACGGGCAAGCTGTTGAGCACACTTTTGATGAGGGCCAATCTTCCTGCTCCAGATAGAACTTTCGATTTCCACCCTGATAACTGCTTTTTCACTTTGTCGATTACTAGTTTCCAAGTCTGACTTCTTCCAGCATTTACCCCTAAAGGGAGGCCAAGGTAAATGGAAGGCAAATTACCAATGGCACATCCCAACAAGTCAGCCGCCTCTCTCTGAAATTGATCATCCACACCAAAACCTATGAGTTCCGTCTTAGCAAAGTTAACCCCCAAACCCGAGAGCAAGTAAAAACACTCTAGAACTCTCCTCTAGTTCTTGATATTCTCTATGGATGCCTTGCAGAAAATCATTGTATCATCAGCGAACTGTAGATGTGTCACATGACACCATTGTCGCCCCACTCTTATACCATGAATCAACCCCTTATCGACGCCTCTCCTGATCATTTGATTAAATGCTTCGACAGCTATCACAAACAAAAAAGGGGAAATAGGATCCCCTTGTCTAAGTCCCCTCCCCATTGTGAAAGGTGGAGCAGGAGACCCATTCACAAGAATCGAGATACTAGCTGTCGAAATGTACTCCTTAATCCATCCTCTAAACCTGTCACCGAAGCCCATGATCCTCAAAATGTTATCCGCAAAATCTCATCTGATGCTATCATAAGCCTTCTGGAAGTCCAATTTGACCATAACCCCTCTTACACTCTTCTTCCTTTTGGACCATTGCACAATTTCATTAGCCACCAAGGCCCCATCCAAAATACTTCTTCCTTCAATGAAAGCCGATTGCGAATCCCCTACCAAATCATCAACAACCTGCTTCAACCTCTGAGTAAGAATATTCGAAATCACCTTATAAATGTAGCCTACCATACTAATGGGTCTAAACTGGTTCACCTCCTCTGCTTCAGCCACTTTGGGGATCAAAGTTACCAAAGTTGTATTGAACGCCGACGATAATCTGCTAAACCGAAAGAAATCCAAGACTACTTCTATAAAATCCTTCCCAATTACACCCCACATCTTCCGGATAAATCCCATATGGTACCCATCATATCCTGGTGCTTTCAGAGGATCACATGACCAGACTGCCTTCTTAACGTCCTCCTCAACCGGTAGGCTCTCCAGTGCCAAACTCTTCTCCCTTGCCAATTTACTAAAGCCTTCCTCACTAATCTCAATATCAGGAAGATTCTGGTGCTCGTATAAATTCTTATAAAAAGATGTGATGATCGCTCTGGTCTCTGCCGAATCTGTATACTCCTTTCCATCGTGAATAAGCCTATTGATGATCGCTTTCTTCCTCTTGACCGCTGCAAAAGCATGGAAATACTTAGTGTTCCTATCTCTCTCCTTAAAACCTCTTATCCTGGAAACCTGTAGCCAATATGCCTCCTTCCTCTTATGCCATTTCCATAGCTGACTCTGTAAAGCCGCTCGTCTAGCAAGCTCTGCTTCATCACAATCACTCACATGCCTAGAACTCTCCAACTTACTCAACTCTGCTTCAAACGTCTTAATCTTTGAATCAATATCGCTGAATACCTCCTTATTCCACTTCCTCAGCTCTCCCTTCAAAACCTTCAGCTTATCTTGACATCTTTTCCCCTCCAAACTAGCCCAACACTTAGCCACAAAACCTTGAAATTGAGGGTGCGAGAACCACATATCCCAAGATCGAAACGGAATCGGTCCTTTCCCACACTTCAAGAAGCTAATACGGATAGAGTTATGGTCCGAGAGAGACTTACCTAGTCCAACATACTCCACGTCAAGGCACGACATCAACCAGCTAGGGTCCACTAAGAATCTATCCAGAAGACTAGCAGACTTCGCATTATGCCAGGAAAACTTCAAATTTGATGGCTTCAAATCAACCAGACCCATCTTATTGATCCACTCATTAAACTCCTTAATACTGCTATTATCCACCCATCCTCCCTTCCTCTCAACACAAGATCTCACCTCATTGAAGTCCCCCATGACAATTAGGGGACCCCTGCACTGCTGTCCCACAGCCCACAACTCCTCCCACAAAGCCTTTTGATCCCTTGAAACTGGGTTTCCATAGACCAGAAGAATCCACAATCCATCTCTAGAGAACAGAAGCGCCCTTCGATCAAGACCCACCTACTACCACTACTATACTTCCTCATCTTAAAAAACTGAGTGTTCCACCCCACTATCAAACCCCCACTTCTTCCTTGTGCCACTGAGTCCCTCCATTCAACCACGTCAGAACCTCACACCTTATGTTTCCAAGAATCCATGACCACCTAATGCTTAGTTTCCACCAAACCACACACCCACGGTTTTTCCTTTGCAATCAAAGCTTGCAAATACGACATCTTTCCTACAGCTCCAATCCCCCTTATATTCCAGCTAATTACGACCATTGATGAACTGATCACACCCCCCCTTCTCCTCTGCCTTTACCTTTGCCTCTCCCTAATCTTCCTTTGGCTCCTTCTAAGACCTGCCAACTTTTCAGCACACTTCTTCTCTTCTTTGGATGAAAGCCCAAGTTCCTTCCCTAGCTTCCAACATTCATTCGTCTCTACCAATCCCTCCTCCTCCATTTCTCTCCCATCATCTCCAATTCTAATCTTTCGGGCCCTCTCCCCTTGATGTACTGAAAGCCTATGCTTATCACATCCTTCAAAACCGGATGGAGGCCTATCATCACTAGAAGGAGACTCATCCGGGATCTTTTCCTTTCCACTCCCCTCATCACCTCCTCTTTTATTTCTGCCCCTATTCCCCCTGATCCTTCCTTCCTCCTGCACCATCTCACGAGCATTCTTTCTTCCTCAAGGTCGCGATCCACCCCTGCCAAAATGGTCCTGTTAGATCCAGCGGATGGTTCCTCACCCAAGCCACCAACTTCCTGATTCAGCCCATTACCTTCATGCTGCGCACGACCGGCCTCTACTCCCTGCCCCTGCAGCATAATTCCTCCATCATCCTCTCACCCAAAAGTCTTCTCTACCCCTTCTATTCCACTTTTCCATGCGACCTCAGCACCCTCTCTTTCCATTACTAGCTCTCTCTCTTGCGCGTGAAGCCGCCACACCTCCTCTTCCCAAGGCTTACGATTCATTCCTTCCTATCCCAAACTAATGTCGTACACCGCCTGCATTAATTCCCCCTCCCCCCCACTGTGGAAATTCTTCCTTTTCCCACGTTGTTGTGGAATCAACGTCGTCAGCCCCAATTAACAGCTGCACATCCTCCAACGCCGCCTCCTCCCTCAGACACAACACCTTCACCGAGCTGCTGCAAACCTCTTCACCTTCCATGCACGTTCCCCTACTCGGTGATGCCTTCGCCAACCTTTTAACTTCCTCATCAAAATCCGTCGAGCATGGCCAGAACATTTTCTTGTTTGTCACCGACTTCTGGCACGAACAGTAGCCATGCCCGATTTCAATTACCTGCAACAACATTTCCTTCCCATTAACATTTAGCTTCATTTGCTCCCCGATATCCTCCACTCTTGCCGTGTCCACCATGGCCCTGGTTGCCTCCATGGAGTCCCCAAAATCTTTGTCCTCCTCCCAACACACCCACCGTCCTAACGTAAACACCACCTGCCTCACAACCTCCTCTTTCCATGCCACTATCGAAAGACCTCTAATTTCAACCCACGTCCTCCTTATGTAGCATGCATCTTCCATCTTCCATTTTCTAACCACACTGAAAGATTCATGCAGGAGACTACCCGTGTCCATTGCAGCAAGAGATGCCTCCACAGTTTCAAAGGTAAGAAGGTATTTGTACCGTCCGAGGTCGCGAACCTTGCAAAGCGTGCTCCATGACGCCATTAACTGCTGAGCCACCAGATCCGCCATCATGGGTCACACTGCTTCTACTATAATACTTCGTTCTAACCACTCCATTTCCTCCTTATCCACCCGTATCTGTATACCTAGTCTTTCGTTCTTTCTCCCAGCGACCATTGCATAAGACCTATCATCCCTCCATGCATTTCTCCACGTCGCAGAGACCACATTCTTCCTCGCCACACTCCTACTCGCCATCCTATACTGCACGACCTGCCCCTGCCTCCCAAATCTTGCCACCTTTACGTAAATCTTCGCCCCATGCAGTAGTATTTCATTACATTTTCGCACCGCCTCATTTGCTCCTCGTTCATCCCCAAATCGCACAAAGCCAAACAAAGCCTTCGTCCCCCGCCTAAGTTTTCTACTAATGAAAACATCCTCCACCTTCCTAGCCACTTCAAAGATCTCCTGCACTTCCCCTACATTGACGTCACCAACAATGCTATCAATGAAGACAGAGAAAAGCCTCTTACCCAGCTGCAACACTGCTCGGCTAAACTGTTGGCGTTCATCTCCTTTTGCTGAAGTAAAAACCTTCCTACTATCATTTTGATGAGGTTGAGAGCCAGAGTGAGTTCCACAACAGGTTATTCTGTAGGAGGGTTTGGCTACGAGACTGACTGGAGGGTTAGTTTGTCTGCCAAAAAGCTTGGAAGAATTTTGATGGGTGTTGTAATGGTAGTTTGAATGCGTCGGATGAGGGTTAGGCGCCTCCATGGGTGACTACTGAGCAAGCAAGGAAGCGAGGCCCTTAAATGACTTGATCATACAATTAAATATTGGTTCCGATATTATATATTGGCCAATATTTCTGGAATTTTAGGTTAGGCAATATACGATAGGCGACATACAACATATTTAGAATTTTATATATTTATCGATAATATTTGTCCATATTTACTTTAAAAAAAATTACGTCGTGACAATCATAATATATAAAATGTTATTTACAATATCTTGATAGTACAACTATAATTTTAATCATTGTTTTATTACTTACATGTGATTAGTGAACTAATATAATTGCATGTGGAATTGGATTTCAGCATTTTTGATGTTGATGTTTATAGTTGCTATTATGATGATTGATTTTGTTTTTAAAATTAGAAAGTGTGTTATCTTAGACAAATACGAGTCTTTAATATTGATGAGAAAATATACTTTTACTTTTGTAATAGATTGACCTGAGAAAAAAAACAGTGGCTAAAATATAATTGGACCTTGTGGCATCATTGCATCAACATTCGATATTATCACAATCTAAGAGCTCTGTGGAGTGATTTGTCCTATTTTTGTCCAATGATTAGCAATAATGGTCATGTGATATATCTTTCTTTGGAATTTTAAATATTTAAGCATATAAATAAAATATTAAAGTTTTAATAGTTAAAAATAAACAATCCAAACCTTCTTGTATTTCATCTCTAGAAGAAAATTGGACAGAATTTGCAGATGTATCTAAACAATTAATTTCAACAAGATGGAGGAAGATGGGTTGGTAATGTGCATGGTGGTGGTATGTTCGTGGTAGAGGTGGCAGTGGTGATGGATCTAGTGGTGCGGAGGTGGAAATGATAGGATGATTTATGTGCTTTTTATAAATAATTAAAAGAATCCTTCGTACTTCTTTATCCCTTAGAAATATATTTTCTACAGATTTTGTTCCAAGAACCAAACGGAGGGGAGGAAATCCTTTATTGTCTTTTCCTCTCCTTATTCCTTCCATGACAATTTTCTCAAACGTACTCTTTCCAGACCTACAGATTTTATGGTCAAACAAATAATTTGTCATCAAATATCGCCGTGTAATGAACTTTATACCTAAAGACGCAAGGCACATTCTCTAAGTACGGCCGATGCCGAGGGCCAATGGCCAAAACCCTGAAATCTCAGAAGAAAAAGGAAATGAGAATTTGAACCTCGATTGGCCTCACATAATAAAACATTGGTAATGCATGCAGCCGCCATCGGCGACCAATGCAATGCCAAAACAGTTATCCGCACTTTCACCAGCGGCTAAGGCACATAAAGCCCGGCTAACTTGAGAGACCCCTCTGCTTGAAGACGTCAAGCATCGCAACACCGATCTTTGCTGGAGACTCCACCACGGTAGCTCCGGCTTCTTTGAGAGTCCGGATTTTATCTTGAGCTGTACCCTTTCCACCCGATACAATAGCTGCATCCACAGTTTAAGAATGTAAAACATTAATTTGTATAACTATAAACTCACCAAAAAGCATTGTATTCATGTCGAACAAACTATCCCAAATTTAATCATACTTTATCATCTCCTAGAAGCATTAAAAAGATTTTGGCAAACCCAAATTATATCAGTGTGATAAAAGTTTAAAACCAAATTTTATTACAGCTATAAAATTCAGGTCCCAGATAGACTTTGAACAAATTTCGGCCGTAACTGTTGGGTCATCTAGTCTCCTTCCAACGGTTGCTCTAATTTGTTGCATGCAATGTTCACATCTCTAAGTGTTCCGTCCAGTGGAAACATGCAGTTATAATTGCGGAGAACAAGAACAACCAAAGTATGGAAGGAGGTCGAAATATATGCAGTCTCACCTCTACTACCTGACTATTCATGATAAACCGCCGAAACGTTTTGAAAAGGAAAAGATGCACCCTATAATAGAGCTCAGGGGTCAGGGCTAAGATGGTATATATGACCTCAGGAAGCCTTAGGCGCCACAGCTTCCTATCATCAAACATATCCTCCGCGAATATTAACAGGGCCAAATCATTTCTCATAAGTCATAACCTCTCCCCAAGGTCCACCTCCCTTCTCTTAGAATCAGTATAATTTCTAGTTACTTCTTAGGATGTCATCACTTAATACATCTGAACAATCTAAGTCCTGTCTCCTGCATTTTCTCTTCAATATAGGTCCAAGTATCATATCAACTCGAGTTTGACTAATGGGCAACATTCTACCTCATAAATCATAGTCGGTCTTACAGTCTATAGATTTTTCTCGAGTTTGACCTGGTCACACAAGACTCCAGATGCGCCCCTCCGGATTTTTCTTGTGTATTTTTATTTTTTGCCTTCTCTATATTTGTTCAGAAGTTCATTCTTGGAGCTTACTTTTGTCTCTAGTATATCTTGCGTCTATCAGACAACGCCATGGAAAGATAAACCAAGACATTGTACACCCCCGATCACCTCACAGCTCAATTATCCCCACAAAATCATCCATCTCCAACCCCACATCGATTACATTTGCACACCCTCTTACAAAGCAAACAATACCGCCCACCAAAATAAAGAGAAAACACCAAGTATTGTAATAAGATAGGGATAAAGCTTAAGGCCCATTCTAGATTGTTCCAAACTCAAGTCAAATAGCAAGGAATCAGATCTAATACAACAGGAAAATTAGCAGGCAGAACAACACGGATTCTGAGATGCAGAAATGATAATGCCATAGTTTGCACAGGTTCTTTAAGTCATCACATAATGGGAAGGCCTTCTGTTAGATAAAAGTAAAGCCTATTACAATTTACAATCTCATTGTGATATTATCACAGCATTTTAGCCTTAGGATTCAATGTCTTCCTGAGCCAATACAAACTGGAAATATTTATATGTGATGACTAAATGCCTCGCTTATTTTTGGAGATGAACAGAACATCACTGGTCTACACACGTGCAACTACAAAACAGATATATATATATATATATATGCTGAGGTTCACATATAAACCCCTTTTAACATATAACCTTAGAAACACATAATATCATCGAGTCAATATTTCATTCCACAGTCAAGATTTAATATCTAACCTAACACAAAACCAAACCCCCCTACGCCTTAAACCCTAGCCCCTAGCCCCAACCCCTACACCCTAGCCCCTAGCCCCAAACCCTAAACCCTAGACTCCAAGCAATAAGCCCAAAACACAAACACTAAACCCTAAACCCTAACCCTCTCACACCCTAAACTCTAAACCATCAACCCAACTAAACTCTAACCCTAACCTCTAAACCCTAAATCCAACTAAATCCTGAACCCTAAAAAATCTACAAAAACTTAAAATAAATGAAATAAACCCTAAATCATAACAAATCTACAAAAACATAAAATAAATGAAATAAACCCTAAACCCTAATTTTATTTATTTTATTTTTTTTTGAAATCATAAGTTGTAAAGTATAAACCGTGAATTTGAGTAAATTTAAAATCCATTGAAGTTTAAAGCCTAAATTCAGATAAATATAAAATCCCTAAACCCTAAATCCATAGAAACTTAAATATAAAAATAGGAAAAACAAAATTTAACCACAAATTAATCTAAAAAATCTAAACTTGAATAAATTAAAAAATTTCTGAACCTTATATCCAAATAATATTAAACAAAAGCCTAGAAAACTAACCATAACCACAAATTAATATAAGAAATCTAAACTTAAATGAACCTAAAAACCCTAAAACATTACCCCAAATCGAGATGAATGTAAATGTAATTCAAGGAAATTTTTGATAATTAAATTTAACTACATATTTATATAAAAACCTAAAGTTGGATAAATCTAAAAACCCTAAACTTTAAAGATAAACCCTAAACCTAGATGAAATTAAACATAAATGAATCTAATAACAAAAATAAAAATATACTAACAGCAAGGAAAAAGATAAACATTAATAAAAAGGAAATGAAAAGCAACAAAAAGAGAGGAATTGAAAAAGAAATGAAACAAAAAGGCATTAAAAAGGAAAAGTAATGAAAAACATTCAAAAAGAATGGAAATGGAAAAATTTAACAATGCATCAATGCCAATCCCATGATTTGACCCCACGTGAACCAACACAAAGGGAATGGAACAACCAGCACTCCAATTCTGTTTTGCTGATCTTTCCTTGTCATTAAAAGAATAAGAACATAACGTGAAGTAGGAAATGTGTGCTGAATTCTCGTTTATAACAACAGGTGTGTCGACTCCTTTATTACGACAATGCCACTGTACTTTGTCACCATACTCGGCCCAAAGTCCTTCCTACGTTTGCATCATAAGTAATTCACACATGATTTATTTTCTATATATATCATAAGTAATCTCAACCTCTTCTCCTCCTACCACAACTAAGCACCAGTCTAACAGCCTATAACAAAAACCACAACCACCATACTGAAGCCGGTTCGAATTTATTTTATCAATTCACTGCTATGTTCGAATTTCCTATGTATAATAATATATATAGGGGGGAAAAAAGAATTTCACACCCCTGCATAGCACAAGACATACTGGTTTCAGTAAAATCGTAATAAAGGATATCTTTCCCCGAAAGTTTCCTTGTAAAGTAATGCAGACATCCACAACTCACAAAAGTCAGAAACAGTAAACCAACCAAATATAAAGATATCAAGCCAAAGATCTTAAATATTGCTTATTTCTAATGCCACAAAAATAGAGAGTCCATATGATACCATATGAAGATGCAACAAGATGAGTGGAGCAATGAGGTTTAAGAAAAAGAAACAAACAACAAATATAATTATACTGCAAATATAAAACTTCAAAAAAAAAAAAAAAACAGAGCAAAGAGGGGAGAGTGATTGTTCTTTCATCAAAGACTGTACCTCCAGCATGCCCCATTCGTCGTCCAGGAGGAGCAGTTAGCCCAGCAATAAATGCTACAACTGGCTTCTCAGTCCCACTTTCCTGTTTCAAGCAAACAACACTGAGTGAAACTATCATAAAAGATGCTTTAGCTACAACAATACAACAACCCAATATGAAGCTTGTCATTCAAAGTGTTTAGGAAGGTCCAGATGTAAGCAACATCTAGTAACATACTATTCCCAAATGTGCCATGGAAATCTTTTGAAGGCCGGATGCAAAAAGAAAAGAGAGCAAGCGAACGAGTGAGGAAGAGAGAGATAAACATAGATAAATGTAGATATTGCAGTAACTGGTAACAGTACAGGTAGTGTCACTAAAAATAGAAAAGAGATCCACGTACATATTAATAATAATAATAATAATAATAATAATAATAAATTAATATTAGTGACAACAACAGATATTCACATAATAATCCAAAAGTCTCCGATCAGAATTTCATTTGCTCATAATAAATTAAATGCATATCCTATAACACATGATGCGAGAGATGCTAATGTCAATTTCTCACTACTTTAGTCATAAAATTTCTCCAATTAACGGTATTAATTGCTGCCAGCCATGTCTGGGTGCTAGTCATTAATTACCGGTACAATATTCTTTCTTGTCTTTCCCTCTTTACATTCTGTAAACTACTTTAACTGTAGCACACCTTGATTAAAGCAGCTGCATCCTCTTCTGCCGTGCCACCTATCTCACCAATAAGAATGATACCTGCAAAGCCATTATAAGCTCATTTAGCTCCACAGGCTCACAAAATTCAGATTCTAAGAAGTTCACTGTTAATGTAGTGCCCCAAACCCTATGTTCATAGAGTCCATCCCTACATTCCAGGAGATGACCAAACAATAAACCATGAACTTTATGGTTTATGGCAAGCAGAGGGCTAAAACAAAAATATGGTCCCAAAAACCAATTTCTACACACAATGGCAATATGGGTAACAAACCAGTTGAGAATTACTGCAGTGCAAAATCAGTAAAAAAAAAAAAAAAAAAAAAATCTAACATGAAAGAACAAAGCACAAAGAGAACAGGAAATATTATCATAGTAAACAACAAAAACAACAGTGAAAGAACATGAGATCACACTCAATGAATACACAAGATAAAAGCAAATATTAACAAAAAGTAAAAGAGTGAATCAGCAAAGGACCTTCTGTCTGAGGATCTGCGATGAATTTTGCAATGCAGTCAACAAAATTTGTCCCATTGAAAGGGTCTCCACCAATTCCAACACAAGTAGATTGCCCTAGACCAACAGCAGTTGTTTGGAAAACCTAGCACATGAAACACATATCGTCAGAACTTAGTACAGAATGATCGCAAAAAATTGTCGGATAGCCGAAATGAATAGTCAGGACTATAGATAGAGAAAACAAGGTATCAAGAAGCTAGAAAAGCCATTCGGAAAATACATTTTTTGAATTCTCTGATAGATTTTCAGATTGCTCCACAATTGATGGTAATAAAGGTTGGTAGTTCCCACCCCTACCTACACACACAAAACGACCTAAAAAAATATCCAAAACTTAACTTGAGAACAAGGACTTGAAAGACAAACCAGGATCACTTTCAAAATAATACGTGAAGTTTTATATGGTTGAATAGATAAAAGATGCATAGCCAAACAACAGGTCATTATCCAAGCATTCAAATACTATATATCACTTCATCATCCCACTTAAATCTTCCTCTTAGTTGCTCCTTTAAGCCTTTCGGACAAATTGTTTACTGCCATTTTTCTATCATAACATATCAGTAAAAGTCAAAAAATATATTTTTGCTGAAACCAAAAAGTACTTTAAAAAAAGTATGACAATATTATTTTCACTTTGTAAATCAAAATATTTTTAATAAATTAATGGTCAGGTTCACAGTATTAGACAAGCAAAATCAAACCAGTAAGATTTAAGTGGGACACAGAGAGTATCAGAAATCCAAGTTTCCATCAACATGTCATGAGATGTGTAGAAATAGAAAACTAAATCTCTCAAAGATGGAAGATATTTCCACTAATTCTTGAATAAGACTGCCACAGCACTCACTGTGCCTGAAGCTCTAATACTTGCAGCGAAGCATTCACCCAAAGATAGAGTGGACTAGAAGATCAACAAGAAATCTTATTATGCATGCTTTACACAAGAGAAATACTGGGTGAGGAGTGGAAGCTTACCGCTTCATATGTCAATGTGCCAGAACGAGAAACAATCCCAATACGACCTGGCTTATGAATATATCCAGGCATAATACCTATCTTGCACTCTCCAGGTTTGATAATACCAGGGCAATTTGGACCAATAACCCTGGTCTTTGATTGCTGGTTAAGGGCAGCTTTCACACGAACCTATAATTGGCAACATCAACAGAGACTAATTTTAAAATCTATTTGATCACATCATACTATCATAAACAGTATTTATTCAAATTTGTAAGCATAAACAATCACAGCAATACAAGAAACTTCACATAAGCAAAGTCCTCCTTTCAAGGCTGAGCAGCTTTAAGGTACAACTAAGGGTACTTTGGGCATATATGTTTTTTTCCGTCTATTTTTGAACCAAAAAGAAAGTCCTGAGGAGACAATATTACATCTGTTGCACATTGTTTCTTCTTTTCAAGTATGAAACTTGATTAATACAAATTATGACTTCTTTTCATAACTAAGCTTAGAGGAGGAATACATAATTGTTTTTCATATTTCGTGCGGTTGATATGCATGTATACCATAAAGCAAAGTCACATATAAATTTTCATACTCTCAGGCTCCGTTTGGTCACAAGATATTTTCAAAATATTATTTTATTTCAGTTTATATGACCTGATATTTTTTGAAAAAAAAAAATCGAAACTATCCTCACCTTCAATCAAAATTTACTATGAACATTTTCAAACAAATAAAAAAAATGTACATAATAAAAAAAAGTGAATATAGATCATTTCATTTTATCTTCAATTCAGCAATTATGATCCCAACCTGAACCTCAGTATTTTTTGTTCAAATGATATTTCTTCATATGACACAATTAAACGATGAAAAGTCTGCATCTTGACATGCTTGTTAGCATATAATATGTATATATTTCTAACCACTAACTGCGTGTTGGGTGTAAATGAGCTGAATCAGCTCAGTATTTGGCTCAGTTTGGCTCGTTTGTTTAGTTAAATGAGCCGAGTCCAAACTCGAAAAAGTGAGGTTTGGTTCATTTTATGGCTTTAGCTCATGAGCTCAGCTCGTTCGTTTAGTTAAATAAGCTTAGCCCGAGCCTTATTTTAGGCTCATTTAGTTAAACGAGCCCAAGCCCAGGAGTGTTTGGCTTGGCTCAGCTCATTTACAGCCCTAACTGCGTGTATTATTTACACGAAACAGAAGACGAAAGGGAATGCCAACTTTGCATATTGTTTTCAGTTCATCAGAGATGTTCCACCATACAGCCAAAATATAAGCTAAAGCTTTACCATATCATGCTGAGGAATTCCTTCTGTGATGCAGACAACCAGATCCAATTCAGCCTCCATTGCTTCCAGTATGGCTGCAGCAGCAAAAGGCGGGGGAACATAAATAACAGAAGCATTAGCCTTAGTTTCAACCTTAGCTTCTTCAACAGAGTTGAACACTGGAAGTCCTAAGTGTTCAGTGCCACCTTTCTTTGGTGTTACACCACCAACCTTATAAAGGTAAAACAAGAAAACTTAAATTAGTTGAAGAGAAATACACATTCTTATAAATTCAAGAAGTCTGTACAGAACATCTAATAAAAACCAAGCATAACTCAATACAGAGAGACACAACAGATAATAAAATAATCCTGAAAGGACAATAAACTAGAGTAACAAATGCAGAGAGAAAAATGTCAGAAACAGTGACCAGAGGTTAACACAATTGTTTGTTCTCACTACAACAAAGTGAATACTGAATAGGGAAGAAAATTAAAAGATAGCTAAATAAATAAATGAAATGGAGAAAATAAAAAGGAAAGAATATATCCTCTCATGTTGAATAGAGGATTTCAGGAAATTTCGTATGCTATGAAATATGATACAAATAGGAACCTTTGGACTTTGTTTGGATGGAAAGTTTTAGAAATGATGGAATTTCAAAAGGGATTCACTTTTAAAATTCCATGCTTATAAATTCATTGTTTGGATAGAAAATTTGAACATAGAATTTTTAAACCTATGAAGGATTTATAATACTTTTCTAGTTTTGATCCATGTGCCTAGTAAACACACTATTTTAACAAATTATAGAGTATTTGGAAGTTTTGTGAATTTATTTGATGGAATTTTAATATGGATTTCAAAACTTTTGAGAAATATCCAAATTTCATTTCACTATACCCAAACAAAGTATTTAGGTTAGAGAAGTTTATAAATTCTCTTTTGAAATGAATTTCCTTCATCCAGACGAAGCTTTGGTGTAGTGTCATAAAATGCTTCTAATTTTAACATAAAAACTAAGGAACCAACACGCCACTTTTTTCCACTATTTTATAGCAACAATCGTGTAGATGAATAAGAACATAGAATAGGGAAAAAGAGTATCCTTTAAGCCTTTTTTCACCAAAACTCCCCCTCCCCCCAAATCACAAATTCTGTTGTCGGAAGTCATGATTCACAGGTATGCTAATAGAAACATCAATCGAAACGGATAGACCCTAGCTTCTCAAAGATATAAACTTGTCATTTTCCTCGTGATCAAACCAACTAGATTCAGCTGTGAATATGCTACAGTTAACCGATCCGAGCAGACTATCTTTAACAATTTCAGAAAAGCAAGATGCCTCTGAAGTCAGCCAATACTCTAACTAAAATCACTAATAAATATTTGTGCCCAATTGACAATAGGCGCACATCAGGTTTGAAACAACCACCTAAGATCAACGCTATATCTGTCAGACTGTCACCGCCATATGCTAATAGAAAGATGTATGAAATGCATAGGCTCGTACAGAACTGGAGCGGGTAAGCACCATAGAGAAGTTTAGATGATGCAAGGGGATTCTGTGAAATCAGTGCAGAGAGCCCAAAAATTCATGTCCAGAATGTAATTAATAAAACAGAAAATAGTACCAGCAGGAAATTAAAAAAAAAAGAAAAAAGAAGAAAAAAACACAAAACATCGAAAAAAGAGATGTAAGGAAGCAAGTGAGGACCGACAACAAAATTAGTATTACCATCTTAGTGCCGTACTCGATGGCCTGTTCAGTGTGGAAGGTACCATTTTTACCGGTGATACCTTGACAAATGACTCGAGTATTTTTATCAATAAAAACAGCCGGAGGCGGCGGTGGAGCGGCCACGAAGGGCCTATTTTGATTCAAGCGAGAGGAAGATGATTGTGCGGCGGCAGATGGCGAAATGGCGGGTTTGCCAGAGGAAATCTTAGAAGATAAATTCGCTATCAATCTGCTCGCTTGCCTAACCATCATGTTAATTCCAAGCTGTTAGGGTCCAGTGCCTCTCTGTGCGATCTGGGGTAAGTTTTCGGTTTCGGCGGGCCGATGAATACCGGAGACAGGAGGCTGCCGTGAGTCTAGAGTACCGAATCTACCGATAGTCCGATACCCAAAAATTCTGACTCGACTTCTCTGCCCTGTTTTTCCCTTTTTTGAAACGTACTCCTTTTCCACTTTAATCTTCATTTTTAAATTTATTTTGTTAATTAATATATATATATATATATATATATATAATATTTATAATATTTTTTTTGGTAAGTAATGTATGGATTATATATATGATGCCAAAAGGTAGAAATTGAGTACATCAAAAGTTCTCAAGACATCAACAAAGTGACATGTGATCTACCAAAGCTAACATATGATGATATGATTTACATTCATTAAAACCAACTGTCCGAGTAGCCAAATCCTTCAGAATAATATTTATCTCTGTAATATTGTTATCTCTATACTGCAATTTGCTAAATATCTGACATACAAGTCTTTGTGATCCTTAGTAGTCATTTGAAACCTCACTTTTTTTTTAATTAGCTATTTTTGTAATTGATAGTTATGTATAAGAGGATAAAATTTATTTTAGCTCAACAACAGCTTCTAGGAATGAGCAACTACACACCATTTTGTATTTTTAATTAGCCACTCTTGTAATTGATATTAGTTATATATGGGAGGATAAAATTTATTCTAACCTAACATCAACTTTCATGATTGAACAACTACAAGACACTGTGTTAACAAATGGTCAATATTCTCATCCTCTTGTTGGCATAACTCACGAACTTGGCTATTCACAATATTACATCTCTATAGTTAAGCTTTAGTTAGTAATGTTGAATGGCGTACCATCCATGTGATCGGTTTATGTTTGGGCATACCTTCATGAAGCCAAACCATTTTGAACCATGGTTGTGCTAGTGCTTTATGTCTAAGATCCCCATATACCATCTGGATACTAGCTATTTTGATTACGTCTTCTTCCCAGAGATATCAACTCTATCATAAACTACAAAAGTCATCTAAGCATCCAGGACTGATTGGGTGCACATTGGATGTTTGTTATATCAGCCTTTTTAATGTACACCCCATGGATCCATTGTATCCATATGCTTTCCTTAAGCTTTACTAATTGCGATAAGAACTTGCCAACAACAACTTTCTTCCAAACCATACAATCTTTTATATCCAACTTTCCCTCTTTCTTAGGATGATAGATTTTACTCCATGAAATTCTAGCCTTGTGGTTCCAAACCAGAAGAAGTCTCGACATGCACCTTCCACTTTCTTTATAACCACCTTTGATAGTACAAATAGTTGATCCTAAAAATTGCTTATGCCATACCAAATTGAAGAGATTAATTGGTCTCACTCTAAGTAGCTTAGGTAATTAACAATCCGGTGGTGAATATTTTCCAAAATTCTATCCAGGAGAGGTTGGAATTGAGAAACAAATAGCCTACCAGCAGCTAGTGGCACACCAAGATATCTTATAGGGAAAAATGTAATACCTAGAATATTTATCTAATTCTAATCCTAAATAATTAATACCTTAACCTAATATTAATCCTAATTCTAGGTCATTAATATTTTAACCTAACCCTCGTATCGGATGATTGATATATAAATTTTACCCTAATTTCCTAATCATAAATTTAAAATTAATTCTAATCCTAACTCCAAATTATTTCTTTCTTTTCCCTTTTTCTTTCTCCTTTTTTCTATTTTTTTTCTTTCCCTTCCTCCTTGTCCCTATCGGGTCTGTTCCTTTCCTCCTTCCTCTTCTAGCCATGCAACCTACTCCTGCATGGCTCCCTTCCCACCCATCCTTGCACCCATCTACTATAACACCCCAAAATTTTAGCACTTATAAATTTTATTTTAAAGAGTTAATTGCGGAAGCCAAAATACAAAATGTAGAGGTGTTACGTTACATCCATCGTAGCAGAAGTACTCCCTAAATATAGTTTATGTCTGGTGTAAGGTAAAAGTAAACTCGTACCTAGAAATCAATAGTGGAAAGCATTTGATTCTACCATGATGTAGGATACAAAAAAAAGAAGAAAATATGTATAATGAAATTAGATGACTAAGAGTCCATAGAGAGATAGAGATAATCGGATAACCATCCCTTTAATAATTCAATTATACACTCACTGAAGGCAGGCACATTAAAAGTAGTAATAAAAAATTTGGCAAAACAAGGCAGATATGCTCATGGAAATGGGCAGTACTAGGACTGTAAAAGAACAAAACTGGATCGTAAGCTTTTTAGGATCAGCTCGTCTCATTTATTTATCTAAATGAGCCTAACACTAAGGCCTGAGCTTGGCTCTTTTAATAAACAATCCGAGCTTGAGCATGAAATTTTTGGGCTCAAGCTTATTTACAATACAAAATCTCATGAGCTCGGGTCATTTATCGCAAAAGCTCGCTAGCCAAGCTCAAACTTCATTTTTAGGCTCATTTACAGCCCTAAGTACTAATTCCAAAAAAGGATGATCGATATATTATGTTCTGAGTAAGGTAACAATACATTCATAATCAGGTTACACAGAAAGCATAAATCATATAGAAATATAAGCAAGCATAATAACATAACATAAGATAATACTGATTCCAAAAGCCCGTCATTAGTTACAATCATAATCCATATTCTTAACACGTTGACTTCAAATATCCCACTATTCTTAAACCATGATGAACAATCTAAAGCACCTCTCGGGGAAAATACACTTGAGCTGCTATTATTGTTTGGTAGAAAGGGCCCAACACCTATGAATGCAACATGTTCTTAGCTACTATTCTTAAACTATTGCAACGGTTTGAAACACCTCTTAGGAAAAAATGCTCCTAGGCCACTTTTATCGTTCCATGGAATAGATATTAGATCTCATTCTTGACTCACATAATCATTCACTTTAAGTAATTAATTTCTTATTCATTATTACTTATCCCAAGATCATATACTGGCTTACATTGAGCCTAGGAGCCCCCACTATTCTTAAACCAATGGAACAGTTTAAATAACCTCTCAGAAAAAATATACTAAAACCACTGCTATTGTCCGATGGAATAGTCATACAACACCTTGGCCCCACCTCACAGTCTTTCTCTTTAAGTAATTAGTATATTATTCATAGTGGTTTATCTTAATATCCTCATACATATGCATATGTAGACATACAATGCACATGATACATCTTAACATAATCATTTGAAATATATAGAGCACAACCACATGAATACTGATATATTTCCCTAAGAAAAGTGCCACTCCCCTCCTATGAAACCCTAATTTTTATAAGTTAGTCATGCTTCTTCCTTGGTACTCATTACATCACCAAATTCAATACAAATCCTTAAAATATTATTATGGAAAACATACCTAAATATCAAGGTCTAACTCTAACATTTCACACATGAGATAAAAGCCTACCCTTAGGTTTACTATTTACAATTCATCAAAAAAAAACCCAATTTCACAATTTAATCATAACTTTTTTTTTATAAGACTCAGATAACCACCAAATTTAATACTCATCCGTAAAATTTCAATATTAACAACATATTCAAATATTCAAGGTCAAATCCCAGCATTTCACACATGTGATAATAATCTCACCCATAGGATTATTATTCTCACTTAAAACCATTTTTCTCATTTATTAATCTTAAACCATTTGTATTCACTCCAAACATTTCATAAAATATAATTAACCTATTTTGAACCAATTATCATATTAAAATACCCAATATTTTATTTTTAACCCATATTAATCAAAATACCCCTAAGAATGCTAAAATAGTCATTTTTCATAAAAATCTTATAAGTCCCAATATGAATGATTTTTCAACCTCCAATACATTCTATAATCAAAAAATGCATAGTCACAATTATATATAGATTTCGCATATCCCAATTCATATCAACCAACAATATACACAAATTCATAGTTTTCTCACTTTTTCTTTCAATATTCAACACCATTATCATGATATTATTTTCCATACAACAATTCCAAGCATGATATCACAAACAAAAATACACATATTGCACATAAAATACCTAACTATGATATGTATTTTTACCAAAGCATCTCCGGTCTTTAAGAATGTATAACCCTAAGATGCATCCTCCGAGACCACCGTAAAAACACTTAAAAATCAATAATAATACAAGGTTAGAACTCATGAAATCAAAACAGGAAAAACTAGGGTAATGAAGGGTGGAAAAAGGAGAAAAACAAAAGCAAACCAAAGTTGCAAGGTCGAACATCTACGATGAAAGTTGACGCAACAAAAGGAGGGGACAACGAAACTCCCTACCATTGCTAATGTGGTCACAATGACACTCCTTGCCTTTGGGTGGGGGTGGAAACGGGAGAAGGTGATGATGGTGGGTTGGAGTGGCGTGAAGGCTCAACGTTGGGAGGTTGTGCAGCGTAAAGTAGTGGGGTGTGTGGGTTGGTGGTGTAAGGAAGTTGCATGGCACGATTGTCGATAATGGAAATAAGGGAAATAGAGAGGTTGGTGGTTGGCGGTGAGGTTGGTGATGGTCGACAATGGAGAAGGTTGTGAAGGCGGTGTTTCAAATGGGGTAGTACATCACAACCAAAGATCGATAAGGGGTTAGGTTTAGGTGGTGTTGCAGGGCATAGACATATATAAAATAGGTCCATAACGTGTGAGGAGAAAGTGTGTATATGGGTTGAGAGTGAGGCGTGCAAGAGCTGGTTGTGCAAGGTGTGCACAAGCACACTAGGTGCACATGGGTTGGGTGTGCCTCAACAAAAATAAAATTTATGATAAGGAGAGGGAGAAGAAAATGAATTGGATTTGGGGTGGTGATGGTCGGGTAACAACAAAGGAGGTTGATAGGGATAAGGTGGTGATAGTTGGGCAAGAAGATGGTGATGAGTGGTGTGGTGATGGGAGGGGAGGGGACCAACAAAGTAGTAGATGGAGGAAATGAAGAGGGGTGTGGTCGGCCTATCAACAAGGCAGGAGGGAAGGGAAAGAGGAGAAAGGAAGTGAAGAGAGGAGGTAGGTATAGGACAAAATGAGGTAGGGAGATGGAAGCAGAAAGGTGAGGGCTTGTCGTGGTTTGTTCTAGCATGGATGGTGTGATAGGTCTGTGTGCAAGTGGTGTAGAGGTTGGTGTAGTGCACGAGGCTGGTGCAATGCAGTGGGTGGTATAGGGGTTTCATGGTTGAGAAGGGGAAGAGAAAGGGATATACATGTATGAGGAAGAGGGGGTGTTTAGTCTAGAAAAGGAAAGGAGATGAGGCAAAGAGTTGTGTAGACTAGGGAAAGAGAAAGGGAATGGGGCGCATGTCGAGGAAAGGGGAAAAAAGGAAAATGAAAATAAGGTAAATAGAAAATAGAAAAAAATAAAAGAAAAAAGGGAAATTTTGGGGTTTAGGATTAGGAATAGGTTTCAAATTTAGGGAATTAATCTAGAATTTTATCTATCAATTATATGAGTTTAGGGTTAGTACAAAAAATATATAATGACTCAAAAATTAGAATTTATATTAGGTAAAGATATTAATTATTCAATATTAAAATAAAATAAAATTTTGGGATATTACATCTGCTCTATCTCACCTACGCTACAACCACCGGGTACACCAATTCACCATCCTTCCCCTAGCCTTTGTTGAGAGAACCAAACTTCCTCGACCCTACACCATTCGACCATTCCCATTTCATATACCTCACCTCACCTCCTATAAATACCTTCCTCTCCACTACATACTCCATTTTACAACTCCCACATACTCCCCCACACCTCCCTCTTCCTTCCTTCAACCCCTATGTATTTTATTCATCATCCGTCCACCATTTTTATCCCTTGAAGCTGTGCATAACTTACCGCTCCTCACTTAACTCTTCCCTTAGATGTGTCAAGCACCCACGCAACAACCCCTTTAGCTACATGGTTCACTCATGTGGCCTTCAACCATTCACCAACTTTCTTCTCCAATAGTTCCAACCTCACACAACCACTACCTCATTGCATTATAAACCCATGCCAAACCACCATCTCCAACGTCATGAACCCATGCCAAAACCCTCCTAATTTCATCAAGAGTTGACAATACACCCTTGGATATGTCAAAGATTCGATGTTACACCCCACCCCCTATTGCTGCATCAAATTCTACCATATCTAGTTCGAGTCTTGCATGACTTGGTTTACATCGATTTTGCTCCATTTTCACATTCCTTTACCTTATTTTTTCCTTTTTTATTTACTTAGGTTATAATATTATAGTATCCTTGATTCTTAGTTGAATTTTCAATGGTCTCAAAGGAGGAACATTAGGTTATATGCACTTAGAGACTAGAGACATTTTTTGTAAGGATACACTTCGAAACTAGGGTTTTGTGTGCAATATGTATTTTTGTCAGAAGTATCATGTTTGGTTTTGTTATATGGATAATTTCATTATGTTAATTTTTTGGTATGAAATGTAGTATTGTATGATGAAAAAGGTGAGAAAATGTGAACACATGTAATTGTGTATATTATTGGTTAAGTCTTGTTTTGCAAGTCAAGAATGTTGGCATGAATCATTTATCTAAATTAGGATACACACACACACACACACTTGTGGTTAAGTATTTTCATGATAATATGTGTAGGAAGTTGAAAACCATTCATATTGGAGACTCGCAAAGTTTTTGGTGAAAATGTGGACATTTTGGCTATTTTAAGGGCAAATTGGTTAATGTGGGTAAAATATGAAATCTTTGGTATTTTAATGTTTTTATTGGTTCAAAATAATCAATGTATATTATGTGAAATATTTTAAGTAATTAAGAATGGCCTAAGTTTAATAAAATGAGAAAATAACTTAAATTGGAAATAGTAACCCAAGAGGCGGGGCCATTATTGCATGTGTAAAATATTGGATTTAGACCTCTATTTTCAAATATGTTGTTAATATTGGAATTTTAGGAATGTGTACTAAATTAGGTGTTTATATGAGTCTTATGTCTAATTTGTAACATTAGGATTCCGTAGGGATTGGTGAATAGTAATAGTAGAGGTAGACTATTATCGCATGTGTAATATGTTGGATTTAGGCCTTTATTTTCATATACATTGTTAATAATAATATTTTAGGGATTTTTAGTAAATTTGGTTGTAAAATGAGTATCACGGGAGAAGTTATACTTAATTTGTGAAATTACGATTTCTTAAGAAAAATATGACATTTTCCTTGGGGAATATCCTGATATGCATGCGGTGGTTTTTTACATATTTCGGATCATTATGTCAAGTTGGATTGTGTGTCTTGCATATTTACATGTATGTTTGCATGATGATTTTAAAATAAATAACAATGGATAAGACATTAATCACTTAAAGAGAAAATTAAGAGAGTTAAGACTAAGGTGTTGTATATGTTCCACTAAACAATAATAGTTGGCTTAGGATCATTCTATCCTAAGAGGTTTTAAAGATCATTCCACTGATTTAAGAATAGTATCCAAGAGCATATTGTCCTGGTATATGCGTAATACCCTGAATATTTTCATATATATATATATATATATATATATATATATATATGTATGTATAATAATAATAATAATATAAAATATATAATTTATTATTTAGCCTAATTCCGAGACATTATTTTAATTATCTAGTTTAAAATAAATTATAGGAAAATTATAACAATTTTAATTATTTATATAATTACCATTAATCTATCCAAAAATCTAACCTAAAATCCCACAACTTTCTCTCTTTTTTCCTTCCCTTTTTCTTTCTTCTTTTTTTCCCTCCTTTTCTCCTTTTTCCTTTTCTTCCTTATCTTTTTCTTCTTCCTTCTCCTTCTGGGTTGCGCCGATACCGGTCAAGCCCCCCTCCTTCTTCCTCTCTTCCTTTTCTCCCTAGGCGGCCCAACCCTTTCCCCTCTCCCTTTTATTTCTCCTCGAGTGACTGACCCGTCCCTCTCTTTTCTTTCTTTCCTTTTTTCTACCTCCCTTATTTTCTTCTTTCCCATCTTCTTCTCGTATTCTCCCTCGCACGCCATCCTCCCCCTTTCATTTTTGTCCCCTACAATACCCCTTACACCCAACCAAGCTTCCCCCCTTTCCCTTCTCAGCCATATAAGCCATGCACACTAGCATGCGCCTACACGTCCCCCTACACCCCCTAGCACCTGCCACCATACCCTACACCTACCTCTGCCCTATTGTCGCCTACACCGTCCTTACCCTACAACTGATCATCCCTATCATCTTCCCTACATCCTCACCCCTTCCTACCTATAAATATTCCCCTTCGATGCCTCCCCTCTCCTCTTCTTCCCCCTCAACGAGTGCCCTTATTCTATGTAACCACCCCCTTCCTAGCCACTCTAGCCTGTGGTTGTCGCCAGGCTACGCTACCCTCCAAGTACCTCCCCTCTTCCCTCCCTACACCCACCTGCGCCTGCTAAGCCCCATTTCCCCCTCCTACCCCCTTCGTTTTTCTCCTTGAGCCTGCAGCCATGTAGGCAAAACCCCCTACACCACCACCGTTGACCAACTCCTCCCCTCCATGCCACCACCACAGCTTAGTCACCCTGCATAGGTTCCCCCACCTATGTAGCCAACCGAGCCACCCCTTTCTCCCCTCCATTTTCCCCTCCTTTATCCTTCACCCTCTTTGCTGCACCACCATCGATCGCTAGTCCCTCCACTATAACCCTTTCTCCCCCACTAGCCTTTTGGTTCCAACACCGTCCTTGACCTCTAAGCTACTAAATCCCACCAATTTTCACACAAAAAAAAAATAATTAATCACAGACCCTACGTCGCTACCGCACCACTTTTCTCACCCATTCTGGTCACCACCACTCCCCTTCCTCTCGTTGAGTTTCATTTGACTAGATTCCCTTTCATTATTATTTTGTTTAAAAAAAGGAAGAGAAAGAAAAAGAAAAGGATAGCCTAAGTTTGGATATTTCCATTTTCTAAGTATTGTTCCAGTGATAGGTGTAGGTTATTCGTGCTTAGAGACCGGAGCCATTTCGGTAAGGATACAGTCATAATTAGGGCCTTATTTTGTTAAAATGTGACTTTATTATGTGCTAAGTGAAGACATGCATTAAATATTAGATGGTCTCGAGTTATATGTGTAACTTGACTTGGCGAGGACTAAAGGTAAGAAGATGTGTGGACATGATTGTGTTGGTCCATGTGTTGATGTGTATTTCTATTATATGATACTACATGTTTTGAAATGTTGGGAAGGCCTTGTGTTAGAAGCTATGAGACTTAGGTAGGGTTTTGAGACCAAGGGGTATTTTGGTCAACATTGTGAAAAGAGGTATATGGGGAAACCCTAGGGTGAAAGTTAGCCTAATATCATTTAGAAGGTGCTAAAAAAAATATGGTAAATATAAAGAGAATTAGGGTAAACACTGTATGGAGAGGGTAACCATGCATGGGGTGAATCAAACCTAATGATAACTACGACCAGGGGTGATTAAAGTGAGGGTTGGTTGCTAAGAATGGATGTGGGGGTTAATGGTGACATTGTTGGGTAGCTTGGCACAATTGGGGGAATCCTTGGAGTGCTAAGAGATGGGAGATAACTAAACGAGTGGAACTAGGGTTTTGGTAGGTCAAAGCACGAAACCCTAAGGATAAATTATTATCACATATAGGAAGTGAGGGAGTTGGGTTGTATCTCTAGACTATGATGTTAATCATGCTATTTGGGGATTGTGTACTAAATCTAATAACTAGGTGGCATAAGTGGGAGCAGATATAACTATCATGGGAAAATTAGGGTTTCGAGAAGGGTTCCATTTTGGAAGGTTATTATCACAATTGCAAAATGGAGGAGTTAGGCTACAAAAATTTAGGGGATGAATAATCATAGTAAAATATGCCAGGTGGTGGAAAATTAGGGCTAAACAAGTAGTAGAGGATGGGCTAGATCAATAAGGGAGAACTAGGGTTTTCAGGAGTAACTTTAGAGGCCAATGGTCATCGTATGTGAGAAACAAGGATAATAGGCCATGATATGAGGAAATTCTAATGACAGGCTTGGGTTTGTTGGGTAAACTGGGGACTCAAAGGAACATTAGGGGTTATGGATGTACTAGGGATTATGAAATTAGGGTTTCAAAGGGGACATAATAGATTTGGGGTGGTAGCAGGCAGGAGTCATACTTAGGGTTGTGTATGTTTGTGCGTGGTATCTGGAATAGATAAGACGTGAATAAGACACTAATAACTTAAAGTGGAAGATCACTTAAATCGGGGTCGGTTGTACCTTATTTATCGGTTAACCAATGATAGTAGTGTCTAGGAGTGTGTTACCCTAGGGTTGTATTGTATTTATCGGTCCACTAGTGAGAATAGTGGGATCCCGAACTCAAGTAATAAAACTCTTGAACAATAATAACCTATGTAAATACGCTAATTAGTTACAGTGGAACACCGCGTGGGTCAGGACTGGTTGTATTTTATTTACTGGTGCACCATTGAAAATAGTGGTCAGGAGCGTTTTGTCTTAAAGTTGTACCTTGTTAACCGGTCCATCAGTGAGAATAGTGGTCAAGAGCGTGTTGTCTTGGGGTTGTACCTTATTTACCATTCCACCAGTGAGAATAGTGGAGTCTCTGAACCCACGTGGATATAATTTATGAGTTGTCTATTTATTGCACTATTATCTTGAGTCCATATAATAATGAATGAGTTGATATGATCTACCTATGTGCATTTCATTTCTTATTGTAGCATTATTAATTGTTCTAACCTACCTAACTGTATTGTTTCATTATTTAGTACGTAGCATATTAATTACCCCTATTATTGGTGATACATATTCCAACAAGCAGTGACCCCTTTTGAACATGTATAGGTGAATGAGGATTCTCTAAATGACTTTGTCGCATATGATGATATAATCAGGATAGAGTGATATTATTGTGCCCAGAGTTGGGGACTGAAGAGAGTAACATCTAGCTATTGTCTTTTTCAGCCTTTTCGCATTAATATTTTACTTTCGTTGAACGATGGTGTATTTCAATATTTCTTTTAGAAACAAACACTTAATCCTAATTATGTTATAAATTGCTACTTTGCTATGTTTATCATGTGTTGCTTGCCATTTCTGTTTTGCCTTGTAGTTAGTATAATGATAACCTGAAATCAGATTTATACTAATTACGGCAATATCACCCCTTTCCTTATGGTTGGATAATCTTCCATTAAAAACAAAATGTTTCAATGCCCATATATCAGTAGTAGCATATCTAATACTTTTAACTAATGGATCTATATGGATTGGGCGGGTCCCGAGTACTGCAAATGTAGGCTCATGTCTAAGACCTCTGATTAACCAGCGCTCCAAACTATATATATAGACACGCGTGCAGGGATCCTTTTTTATGAAAATTTAAGTCTTTTAAACATATATATAAAATATTAAATTTATAATAATTAAAATAATTATGACTGACATTACAACATCACCTTTAAAAGAAAAATGGATAGAAAATTTAAGATGGTGTGGTGGTAAAGGCGGAGGTGGAGTGATAAGATGATTCATGCACTTATATACAATAATAAGTAATTAAAAATTTTCTTAGTATTTTTTCTCCATAAGAAATTATTTTCTAAAAATATATTTTTTCCGATTCTTTTACCCAGCAACCAAACTGAGAAAAAGGAAGAAAAAAAAATTCTTCCCTAAACACTTTTCTTAAACCACGTGAAGCCTTACAAAACAGACTCGTTCCGGACCTACAGGTTCTGTGGTCAAATAATTATTGTCATCAAATATCACCGAGTCCAAATGTACAGAACTTTATACCCCCGCGGCACGGCACGGCACATTCTCAAAGTTCCGCCGTGAAATCTCAGCAGGAAAAGTAAATAGAATTTGAACCTTGATTGGCCTAACAAAATAAAATCTTTGGTAGCGTATGCAGCCATGCCAAAACAGTGATCAGCGCTTCCACCAACTGCGAAGGCACGTAAGGTCTGCCCTAACTTGAGAGACCCCTCTTCTTGAAGACGTCAAGCATCGCAACGCCGATCTTCGCTGGAGACTCCACAACGGTAGCACCGACTTCTTTGAGAGTCCGGATTTTATCTTGAGCTGTACCCTTCCCCCCCGATACGATAGCTGCATTCACAGTTTAAGAATGTTAAATATTAAATTTTCAAAACTATAGTCACCCAAAAGCATCGTTTTCATGTCAAATAAACTATCCCGCATTTAATAATACCTTCTCATCTCCTAGAAACATTACAAAGATTTTGGCAAACCCAAATTATATATCAGTGATAAATTTTAAAACCAAACTCTATCACAGCTACAAAATTTTCAGGCCCCGTGGACTTTAAATAAATTTCACCCATTGTCGCTGGTTCTTCCACATCCCACAATAAAACACAGTCGCTGGGTCCTCATCCCACAAATCATTTCTAATCACCTCTCTTCTCTTAGAATCTGTCAATATAAGCTTCTAGTAACTTCTTACAGGGTCATCACTTAACATATATGAACAACCTACCGTATTTTATCTTCAATATAGGTTGCATCTCTTGTTACTTCATTCCTGATTCTATATCTTCAGCCGCACATCCCAACAAGTATCATACTATCTTGAGTTTGACTAATCTGCGACATTTTATCCAATAATTCATAGCTAGTCTTATAGTCGATAGATCTTTGACTTGAGGTTTAAGTTGATCACCCAAGACTCCTAATGCACTCCGTCATTTCAAACACCCTACGAGTAAGGCTGGAAGCAATATTGATGAAACGGTTGTAGAGAAATATCTGTGTGCAATTTTATTTTATTTTTCAGGCCTCCTCTAAATTTGTTTGGAAGTTCATTCTCGGAGCTTACTTTTCGCCTTAGTTCACTGCATTGATATCTTAGGTCTATGATCACACAATGCCATGGAAAGATAAATGAAGACATCATACACCCCCAATCACCTCACAGCTCAATTATCCCCGCAAGATTATCCATCTCCAATACCACATCAATTATATTTACGCATCCCCTGACAAAGCAAATAATACCAGCCACCAAAACAAAGAGACGGATTTGTTACTATCCAGTATTGCAGTAACACACAGACAGATCTTAAGGCCCATCCCAGGTTGTTCCAAACCCGTGACAAATTGCGAGGAATTGAATCTATAATAACAAGAAAATTAGCAGGCAGAACAATATGGATTCCAGGATGAGGAGGTGGTAATGTAATAATTTGCACAGGTTCTTTTAGCAGTCACCATAGCGAGAAGCCTTTTATTATATAAAAGTAGAGCCTATTGCAGTTTCATTATGATATTGCCACAGCATTTTAGCCCTTGGATTCAATAACTTCCCGATGCCATGCAAGCTGGAAATATTTATATGTGATGAGTAAATGTCTCACTTTTTCAAGTAGGTTCACATACAAAATCCCCTCTTAAAATACTAACCCCTCTTAAATACAAACTAGAAACCAATCTTAACCATCAATTCAATGTTCGTTCCACAGTCGAGGTTAAATCCCCTAAACCACCAAACCCTAAACCCTAAACCCAAACCCCAGCCCTAAACCCCCAAACCCTGAACACTATACCTATACCCTAAACCTGAACCCAAAACCTAAAACCTAAAACCTAATTAACTCTGAAACATGCAAAACCCTAAACCCTGCACCATAGCCCAAAGCTCAAAGCCCTAAACCCAAACAAAATAAAAGGAATAAACCCTAAACAAATCTAAAAACTCTAAATAAATAGAATAAACAGTAAACTTGACCAAAAAAAACCCACAAACCATAAAGTACAAACCATGAATTTGAATGAATTTAAAACCCATAAAATTTGGAGATTACACCCTAAATTCAAATAAATCTAAACACCCTAAACCCTACATCCATAAAAATATATAAAAATAGGAAAAACAAATTTAACTACAATTTAATCTAAAAAACCTAAAGTTGAGTAAATTTAAAAACCCTAAACCTTATATTCAAATAATATTAAACAAAAACCTAGAAAAACTAAACTTAACCACATATTAATCTAAAAAACCTAAACTTAAATAAAGTTAAAAACCCTAAAACATCAACCCCCCCCCCCCAAAGTTGAGATGAATGTAAACGTAAATCAAGGAAAATTTTGATTATCAAATTTAACTATATAGTTATGGAGAAACCTAAAAACCCTAAACCTAGATGAAATTAAACATAAATGCAAATAATGATAAAAATAAAAATATCATAACAAGAAGGAAAAAGATAAGCATTCAAATAAAAAGGAAATGAAAAGCATCAACATAAGAGGGAAAATGAAAAGCATTAAAAAGGAAAAAAACAAAAAGCATTAAAAAGAATGGAAATGATAAAAGAAAGGAAAAAAAAAAAACAGCACATTGATGCTTGTCTCAAGAATCGATAACACGTGAAGCAACACAAAGGGAATGGAACAGCCAGCACTCCTAGCCCACTTTGATGATATTTCATTGTCATTAAAATATAAGAACATTCATGACACTAAGTGCGTGGACTCCTTTATTACGACAATACCAGTGTTTATGCTACCAGTTTTCTTTTTTAACTTTCTATTATGACTGTTTTTCTAATCTAATGGGCCAACATTGTTCCTATGTTAGCATCAAATTACATCACACCTTCTGGTCTCTTGTACCCTAATAGTTTCCACACATTAACAACCCTAGCACAACAAAATATATGTACTTCAAATTACAACATGACTTATCTTCCCTCATCTCCTGTTCTCCTGAACCCAATAGTTTCCACAACTTAACAATACCCTAGCACCACAAAATAAGCCCCCAATTGTCTCACATTGCCCTAAACAGTGTATCCCCAAACATCACATTTAGAGCACCAAATTCAAAAGAAATAAAAGTAAACATTCACAAAAATATAGCATGTTCAAGAAAAAAAAAATTGTTCTGCATCATCTGCACTTCCTATTCCAACCACTACCACTACGGTTGTTAAAATCAGAATTATACTTAGAATTAGTAATGGGCATCAGAATTGAATCATAAAATTAGATTTTAACATCGTAAGATCTGAATATCTTAAAATAATGACCCCGATACACTTGTATACTACAAAATCCTATTTTTGAAATTAAAAAAACAATACAAAACTCATTCTTAAGCCCTTTTCATCACTAATTTAGTTGTAGCAAATAAAAAATAACACATATTGTCAAATAATATGCATAAAAAAAATTTGGTATATAGACTATACATAAAAAAAAGAGTTAAGACCATAAAAGAAAATAAAAAAGATAAGTATGAACAAAATAAAAATTATATACAACTAACATCTCAAAATTTATTATATTTATTTTACTAAGCATATAGAGTTTGGATTATTTCATAAGTAAATTTTTCCAACAATTGTTTGTTGCTGTATTAAAACCTTATTCGTACTTCCTTCACCTTGATTGGTGGGGTTGAGGTTTAAGATTAGATATATAATGAAAAAAAGAGAATCTTTTTTTCAAGGCAAATAGATACAAAATTTTAGTAAGTATATAAAATCGTAAGATTGTACCTAAGATCATAAGATTATACCAATTAAGCATACCACAATTTTACTATTTTAATACTCTACCTAGGATTAGCGACTTAATTGCAACATCAAGATTTTAACAACTATAAGTCTATAAGCCACACAAAAAATAACACATTCAAGAAAAATAGAATTAAAAGAGATGTTTTGTGTCATCTCCACCTCTTCTTCTCCCCCTATCACAACTAAGCATCATTCTAGAAGCCTACAAAAACACAAAAAAATAAACCACAACCATCATACATAAGCCGGTTCGGATTTATTTTATCATTTCATTCCTATGTTCCTATTTTCTATGTATAATAATATATATAGGGGGAAAAAAAGGAATTTCACACTCCGAAAGATATCTTTTATTAAAACTTAAAAGTTTCCTTGAAAAATAATGCAGACATCCACAACTTACAAAAGTCAGAAACAGTAAACTGAACAAATATAAAGATATGAAGCCAAATATTTTAAATATTGCTCATTTCTAAAGCCCCAAGATTACAGAGCCCATCTAAGACCATATGAAGATGCAACAAGATGAGCAGGGCAATGAGGTTTGAGAATAAGAAACAAACAATAAACATAATTTTGCAGCAAATATAAATTTTCAAATGAAAAAAATAATCAACAGAGCAAAGAGGAGAGAATGATTGTTCCTTCATCAAAGGCAGTACCTCCAGCATGCCCCATTCGTCGTCCAGGAGGAGCCGTTAGCCCAGCAATAAAGGCTACAACTGGCTTTTCAGTCCCACTTTCCTGTTTCAAGCAAACAACATTGAGTAAAACTATCATCAAAGATGCTTTAGCCACAGCAATACAACAACACAATATGAAACTTGCCATTCAAAGTGTTAAGGAAAGTCCAGAAGCATGCAATATCTAGTAAAAAATTGTTCCACAAAAGCACCATGAAAATGTTTTGAAGGAAAGATGTAAAAAGAAGAGAGAGAGAGAGAGAGAGAGAGAGAGGGAGGGAGAGAGAGAACACTTGACAATATAACAGTAGATATTGTAGTGACAGTACTGGTAGTATCAGTAACAAATAGAAAAAAAAAAAAAAATCCACGTACATATTAATAATAGTAGTAGTAAATTAATAATAGCAACCACAACAGATATTTGCATGATAATCCAATAGAAGCCTGCTATAAGAACTTCATTTGCTCATTAAAAATTAAATACATATCCTATGCCACATGATGTGACGGATGCTCAAGTCAATTTCTCAATACTTTAATGATAAAACTTCTCCGGTTAGAAGTATTAATTGCTACCAGCCATGTCTGGGTGCTAGTCATTAATTACTGGTACGATATTCTTTCTTGTCCTTCCCTTTTTTTCATTCTTTTAACTAGTTTAACTGTAGCACACCTTGATTAAAGCAGCTGCATCCTCTTCTGCGGTGCCACCTATCTCACCAATAAGAATGATACCTGCAAAACCATTAAAAGCTGATTTAGCGCCACATGCTCAAAAAATCCAGATTCAAAGAAGTTCATGTAATGCCTGACCCCATGTTCATAGAGTGCATCACTACCTTCAAAGAGATGATCCACAATAAACCGTGATTTTTATGATTTATGGAAAGCTGAGGGCTAA
Organism: Tamarix chinensis; assembly: GCA_030549775.1. Lineage (NCBI taxonomy): Eukaryota > Viridiplantae > Streptophyta > Magnoliopsida > Caryophyllales > Tamaricaceae > Tamarix > Tamarix chinensis. The sequence continues at coordinate 69,201,519 of CM060172.1, forward strand.
CACAAAAATATGGTCCCAAACACAAATTTCTACACACAAGAAAGGGCAATATGGGTAGCAAACAAGTTGAAAATTACTGTGGCACAATTAGTAAACAAAAAAAAAATCTAACTTGAAACTTGAAAGAACAAGCCACAAAGAGAGCAGGAAATATGATCATGGGAAACAACAAAAACAGCAGTGAAAGAACAACATGAGATCACGCTCAATGACTACACAAGATAAAGGTATTAACAAAAAGTAAAAGAGTGAGTCAGCAATGGACCTTCTGTCTGAGGATCTGCAATGAATTTCTCAATGCAGTCAACAAAATTTGTCCCATTGAAAGGGTCCCCACCAATTCCAACACAAGTAGATTGCCCTAGACCAACGGCAGTTGTTTGGAAAACCTATCACATGGCACAAATATCATCAGAACTTCGTACAGAATGATTGAAAAAAGACGTCTGATAGCCAAGTTGAAGATTTAGGGCTTTAGACAGGGAAATCAAAGTATCAATAAGCTAGAAAAGCCATTTCGAAAATATATTGTTCCATATCATCGGGGACAACTCATTTGACCCTTCACTAAACCATAAGGGCATATGCAAGTCAAATAACCAAAATTGACACATTCCAAAACAAAAACAAAAAAAAGTACTGCAACAATAGGTAAACCATTGATACCTCAGACTGTACAAACTTGCAAATGAAAATACCAAGTGTAAGGGAGTCTAATACACGAGTAAAAAAGATCAACAACCAAGGCTAGTTAAGGTTACTCAAATTTTCTGATATATTTTCAGACTGCTCCAATTGTGGTCGTAATAAAGGATGATAATCTTCCTTCCTCCCCCCAGCCCCCCCCCCAACGCACACAAAATGATGTAAACAAATATCCAAAACTTAACTTCAGAACAAGGACTTGAAAGATAAACCAGGTTCACTTTTAAAATAATAAATTAAGTTTTATATGGTTGAATAGATAGCGTATGCATGACCCAAACAACAGGTATTTATCTCAAGCATTTAAATGCTAGATATCACTCATCATCCCACTTAAATCTTCCTCCCAGTTGCTCTGTTTAGCCTTTCGGACAGATCGTTTATTGCTATTTTTCCATCATAACATATTAGTAAAAGTTAGAAAATATATTTTGCTGAAACCTGAAAGTACTTTAAAAGAAATATATGGCAATATCATTTTCACATTGTAAATCAATATATTTTAAATTAGTGGTCAAGTTCACAGTATTGGACAAGTGAAATCAAACCAGAAAGATTTAAGTTTCCATCAACATGTTATGAGATATGTAGAAATAGACAACTAAATCTCTCAAAGATGGAAGATATTTCCACTAATTCTTGGATACGGCCGTCACAACGCTCACTATGCCTGAAGCTCTAACACTTGTTGTAGCAGAGCATTCGATCAAAAAGATAAAGTGAACTAGAAGATCGACAAGAAAGCTTATTATGCATGCTTTACATGAGAGAAATACCAGGTGAGGAGTAGAAGCTTACCGCTTCATATGTCAATGTGCCAGAACGAGAAACAATCCCAATACGACCTGGCTTATGAATATATCCAGGCATTATACCTATCTTGCACTCTCCAGGTTTGATAATACCAGGGCAATTTGGGCCAATCACCCTGGTCTTTGACTGCTGGTTAAGGGCAGCTTTCACACGAACCTGTAATTGGCAGCATCAACAGAGACTAATTTTAAAATCTATTTGATTACATCATACTATCATAAACAGTGTTCACTCAAATTTTTCAGCACAAACAATCACTGAAAAACAAGAAATTTCACATAAACAAAGTTCTCCTTTCAAGGCTGAGCATCTTTTAGGTACAACTTACTAAGGATACTTTGAGCATATATGTTTTTTCCCCTTATTTTTGAGCCGAAAAGGAATTCCTGAGGAGACAATATTAGATCTTTCAAAAATTGTTTCCTCTTGTCAATTATGAAACTTGATTCATATAAAACATGCTTTAAACAAAGACAAAGAACTTGTTAATTATAATGTTCCATGTGGAATTCAATGAAAAGTGTCCATTGACTCAAACATCCCAACTTCTTTTCATAACTAAGCTTAGAGAAGAAATACATAATTGTTTTTCATATTTCCTGTGAGTGATATGCATGTATACCATAAAGCAAAGTCACACATAATTTTTCATACCCTCCAGCTCTGTTTGGTCACAAGATTATTCACAAAATATTACTTTATCTCAGTTTATATTACCTGATATTTTTTTGAAAAAAAATAAATTCAAAAGTATCCTTACCTTCAATCAAAATTTACTAAGAAAAAATTTCAAATAAATCAAAAAAAAAATGTACACACTAAAAAATGTGAATATAGATAATTTCATTTTATCTTCAACTCAGCAATTATTTTCCCAATCTGAACCTCAGTCTTGTTTGTTCAAATGATATTTCTTCATATGGCACAATTAAACAATGTTAAGTCTACATCTTGACATGCTTGTTAGCATATAATATGAATACATTTCTAACCACTAACTGCTTGCATTATTTACACAAAACAGAAGAAGAAAAAGAATGCCAACTTTGCATATTGTTTTCAGTTCATCCGAGAAGCTCCGCCATACAGCCAAAATATAAACGAAAGCTTTACCATATCATGCTGAGGAATTCCTTCTGTGATGCAGACAACCAGATCCAGTTCAGCTTCCATTGCTTCCAGTATGGCTGCCGCAGCAAAAGGCGGGGGAACATATATAACAGACGCATTAGCCTTAGTTTCAGCCTTAGCTTCTTCAACAGAGTTGAACACTGGAAGTCCCAAGTGCTCAGTGCCACCCTTCTTCGGTGTTACACCACCAACCTTATAAAGGTAAGACAAGACAACTTAAATAAGTTGAACAGAAATACACGTTCTTCTAAATTCAAGAAGTCCGTACAGAACATAACGTAAAAACCAAGCATAACTCAATACAGAGAAACACGACAGATAATAAAATAATTGGTGTAACAAATGCAGAGAGGAAAATGTCAAACAGTGACCAAAGGTTAAAATAATTGCTTGTTCTCACTACAACAAAGTGAATGCTGAATAGGGTAGAAAATTAAAAGATAGCTAAATAAATGAATGAAATGGAGAAAATAAATAGGAAAGAAGATAACCTCTCATATTAAATAGAAGATTTCAGGAATTTCGTATGCTATGAAATATGATACAAATAGGAACCCTTGGTGCATATGTCATAAAAGGCTTCTAATTTTAACCAAAAAAAAACAACGAGGGAACTAACACACCACATTCTTCCACGATTTTATAGCAACAATAGTGTAGAAGAATATGAATGTAGAATAGAGAAAAGGTATATCCTTTAAGCCTTTTTTCATCAAAACTCCCCCCTCCCCAGGAGAAACCACAAATTTTGATGTCAGAAGTCATGATTCACAGGTATGCTAATAGAAATGTCAATTGAAATGGCTAGAGCATAGCTTCTCAAAGATTTAAACTTGTCATTTTCCTCATGATCATATCAACTAGACATGATTCAGCTATTAATATGCTACAGCTAACTGATCCCATAAGATGATGAGCAGACTATCTTTAACAATTTCAGAAAAGCAAGATGCCACTGAAGTCGGCCAACACTCTAAACAAATCACTAACAAATATTTATGCCCAATTGACAATACGCGCACATCAACTTTGAAACAACCACCTAAGATCATCTATATATCTATCAGACTGTCACTGCCATGTGCTAATCGAAAATTTTATTAAATGCATAGCCTCGTACAGGACTGGCGTGGGTAATAAGAATAGAGAAGTTTAGATGATGCGAGGGGATTCGATGAAATTAGTACAGAAAGCCCAAAATAGCACGTCCAAAATGTAATTAATAAAACAGAAAATAGTACCAGCAGGAAATAAAAAAATAAAAATAAAAATAAAGGACCACAAGACTTCGAAAAAGGAGATGTAAGGAAGCGGGTGAGGATCATGAAAACAAAATTAATATTACCATCTTAGTGCCGTACTCGATGGCCTGTTCAGTGTGGAAGGTACCATTTTTACCGGTGATACCTTGACAAATAACTCGAGTATTTTTGTCAACAAAAACAGCCGGAGGCGGCGGAGGAGCGGCCGCGAAGGGCCTACTCTGACTCAAGCGAGAGGAAGATAATTGTGCGGCGGTAGATGGCGAAATGGAGGGTTTGCCAGAGCAAATCTTAGAAGATAGATTCGCTATCAATCTGCTAGCTTGTCTAGCCATCATGTCAATTCCAAGCTGTTAGGGTCCAATGCCTCTCCGAGCGATCTTGGGTAAGTTCTGAGTTTCGGAGCGCAGATGAATACAGGAGACTGCAGTGAGTCTACTCGTGAGTCGTGACTAGGATCCAGGAATATGCTTATTTTGTTCGTGCGTTCATGGGTTATTTTGTCCGTGCGTTTATGGGGCTCCGCTAGTCCGGAAGCTTTACGAATCCATTTTTATGCTCCATTGGACGGGATGAATTACGATAAGAATAAATATTAAAAATTAATTTAAATAAAAATAAATATTTTAAAATACTATTTGAATAATATTAATTTAATTTGAGTAAATTAGAATAAGTATTTTAAAATTTTCGTTTAGATTGACGTAAATAAAGGTTAAAAAAAATAAATGATATTTATACCATTATATTAAATAGATAAGTCATATCAAGTTAGGTGTATAGGGTTTGAGGGGTATTTTAGTCCTATCAAGTCAAAAATTTACTTATTCTTTCACCTTCACCTTGGTTATCTCCGAAATCAGAGGTTAACCTAGGTGAACGGATGTAAAACATTAACCTCGATTCACCCTGGTAGAGTTATTAAAAATGATACCCAAACGAGGTGAATCAATAAATTCACCTCTATTAACTCCTTTTTACCCCAATCCAAGCACACTATCAAAGCAGAAAGATAATCACTGAAAAATGATAACGTCGGTAAAAATGAAATAAATTAATGCTACGTTGAGTTTTAAATTTTTTTTATTAAAAAATATAGTAAATCAAAAATAGTTATGATGATTTTTCACACCATTACTTTTATGTTATCATCAAGAAATATTTTTGTTCTCACCATCATAATTATGGATTATTTCTCTCCTACTATTTTCATACTAGATCATGCATAACCATACTAATAACAATGATGATGCCGATGATAATAATAATCTAAGAAAAAAAACACAATGCCAATTTATGCTAGAGTTTGTGATTTGTAATAAATTTCTTAGAATTCAACTTCTCTTCAAACTATCTACTTTTTTTCTTACCTTTTTCTATCTTTTATTTTAATCACTATTAATAATGATATTTGGGCTTTTGCACTGTTACATTTTTCTAAGAACACATAAATGTGTGTCCGATCTTTTATTTTTATATTGAAACCCTCATATTGGCATTCCACAAGTAAGTTTGATAGATAACATACAATTTTAATCAACGTCAATATCATATGAATCTTTGAAAGAATATTTGTTACATTATTTTAGATTTATCTATAATAAAAATTGAATAGTGGCTGAAAAATAGGAAAGGAATATTTTCCTTCCTGCTGCACTTTTGTTAATAGATGTAGTATAACCAATTAGATAGTACACTAATCATGCAAGTATATATCGATATTATTTTTTTAGAGGAAGAAATGACATTGATAGATTATTCAAATTAGTTACAAGTGATGTAAATAGTTCATCCGAATAGATTTGGTTCCCAAGACCTTTGGACCACGAATCTAAGGCTAACTTAGCAAATTAGTGCTTCTAGGGAACACAATGAAGCTGTAAGCTAGGTAAGTTTTTGCATTTTCTAGTAACTTGTGTGATTCGCTAAGGAGGATCCAAGTCGGCTTTGTTTAATAACTCCACTAACTTGTAGTAGTTTGATTCAAATGTTACACACATTAAGTTTGATGATGACACTAACTCCATTGCCAGTGATGTTACATTAGCATCAGCTAATAAAGGTGTGTGTGTGTCCCTAATAGTGACACCAAACCCCTAATAATGATTTCTTTTAGCCTTATCTAATACGTCAACAAATCTAATAGTTGAGTTGTCAAGGGAAAGGGAAAATGGGTCAACAACACTAACTATAAAATAGAAACAATAAAAAATCAATAACATATGATTTATATGAAAAACCAACAATGAGACACTTCGGTCTACTTATAAAACTTTTACTATGATAAAATTGAGATATAATGTCTAGTTTTCAAGTGTTAATTATACAGTACACTCATCAATCTAAAATAGCACAGCTAGACAACAATTACAACACCTAAAGATAATAATTTGTAGCCCTAAACACAAATCTATTGTAAATACATCCAAAGGTTGATCTACATGCCATAAAACAACGAGCCCTTTTATAGTAATCAACAAAAAAATATGAATAGAAACCTCACAAATTTTCATCCAAAATCAAGTGCAATAGACCATCAAATTGAAGCTAAAACCAATACCAAGCATAAATTAACTTGAATAAAATGCCCACTAAAATACCAACAAAACCTGATTTGGAGATTTCAAAACCATATCTCCACCTTTCAGAATCAATAGTGGTGTCTTTAAAAGCCTGTGTTACAAAATTTTGCAAGATCCAATGATGAATAACTTCAAGTATTTTAATTGATCAAACTTGTGTTGAAGAGAATAATGATAGAAATTATTGTGGTTCTCTCTCTCACACACGTACAAGATTTCAAAATCTCATTTTTTCTCTCATCTACTCACCTTCACACATCAACTTTCCAGCCGATGCTTATCCTTCTTAAAGTTTGGTTGTTAATAAAAATGAAAAAAATAGCATTAGTTAAAAATGAGCTTTACCATATAGGAGGGATCCCAAATGCCCAGACAAAAATTTCTTCTCCTAACTATGTAGAGGTGATTGCCATCCTATCAATCATATAGAAAACCTCAAACTTCCATTTTATCAATGATTTTGTCAACATATCAACCCCAATATCATCGATGTGTACCTTCTCAACCTCTATTAACTTAGCATCCAAAACATCACACATCTAATGATACCATGTATTGATGTGTTTTGATAAAGAATGGAATGTAGGATTTTAATCAAGATGTGTAGTGCTTTAGTTGTCACAAGTGTCTTTCTCAGACAAAATCAATCCATCAAAGAAATTTCTTTATCCATAACAACTCATTGATAAATGTAGTCATAGCAATGAGTTCTACTTTAGTAGTCAACAAATAAACACATTTTTAATGTTTATACGGCTATGGCATTGCCCCCCTACAAAAGTGATCAAATAACCTGAAGTAGAGATTTTTGAGTCAACATCCCCATCCATATTTGAATCGGTATATTCCTTAAGGGATTCCTCGTCACTCCTAAGACAAAGTCTCAAACTAGAAATGCTATAGAGGCACCTAAAGATCCACTTCATTGCATTACAATACTCTCTACCCAAGTTAGAAAGAAACTTGCTAAAAACTCCAACTGCATGAACAATATCAAACTTGACCATAGAAGCGAAAAGGGGGTAAAGATTCTCAATAGTCAAGGCATTCTACTAGAGGTTTGAGGGGGCAAGGTTGGCCAACACACTCACTATGTTATGGAAAAGCAAAAAACAAGCCTACTTTGTCAAAGGTGCTAACAGACAGTCAGTAAGGAAACTTAATTTTGTCTTCTCAAGCATATATGGTTTTATGAAGGTGAAGTCATTAGGTGGATCATCATACTTTGCGACATCCATCGATGACTTCACCAAAAAGCTTTAAGTATATCCCATAAAGACCGATGATTCAATTTTGATCAACTTTAAAGTATTTTATGCTAAAATAGGGCATGAAACTGGGAAGATTTTGAAGTGTATTCAAATGAAAAGTGGAGGCAAATACCTTAGTTTGTTTGAAAAATACTGTAAGGCTCATAGAATACGACATGAGAAAACTGTCTCTAAAACCCCTCGATATAATAGGGCAGCAAAACAAGTTAACCATACATTGATGGAGAGCATAAGGTGCATACTCTCACATGAAAAGCGTCTAAGATCATTCTAGGAGAAAGCTTTATAAACAACATGTCTGTAACACCCTCATTTTACTATTTAAAATTTTATTTCTGGTGAAGCGTTAATCTCAAATATTGCGTGTTACCGTCATACTTTGCATAATTATGGTTCCCTCACATTTATCATGCCAAGTACTAAGGTTCAAAATAAGTCATATCCAAAATAAATCATTAGAAATAGAAGACAATAACATAGTTAAAAGTTACGAATTAATATACTCCATACATAATGATAATCCATATACAGTATTGAACATAAGAGTCCAAAGAATAACCGATTACACAAAAACTAACAATCGAAGATGCAACATCGGTTTGCTCTCACTCTTAGACCTATAAGCTTGTTCCAATAATGGAATCTATTCCTAGGGGCTTCACTTATCACTGCCACTCTTATACGCTTCATGCCACTTCATGACCTTCATATAGTTATCTATAAATTTAGTATCGGTATGACTTCCTTGTACTGAATAAATCACAATACATCACAAAAGGTAGCATGCTCATATTGCACATAGTCAAATAAGAATCCGGAAACATTCTCAAACCATAAAGCCCATGCCATGACAATATACAATATTTATGGGGTAATATATACAACATCAAAGTCTTAAACTCGACAAATAATCATACTTAACTGCTTCACATCTTCTTAAAGTACACAAGCCATAAAAAAATCAATGGTCAAAAGTGACTAATTAATTCAATTCCAAATACAAAAGTAGGGTACTAAGGCAGCTATTGAACCAACCCATCAAACTAAGTAGCACTTAGATGCAACTACTAAACCAAAACTAAAACAATCCATTTAAATTACTCAAGGTTATACACTCGACCTAGGAGTACCTAGGTACACCCAGTCATACTAGTGCATGAAGGCAACACAATACCTTTATTATAGAATCTAAGGACATTACGGTATGCCTGGTTACCTCTAGAACGTATAGGTCATCCGTAGAGTAAACTAGGGCATTATTAGGGTACAACGGCGCACCAGTGAACTAAAATTAATCAAGAGTTGCGTCTCCTCTCTAGGGTAGCTAATCTTAGAAAGTAACAATTCCCAAACTGAAGGTCTTCCACTTTAAGTATTAATGACTTATGACGTAATCACAAATATCACATATTGCATAACAATTTTAATTTGCATACTTAATCACTTTTTCTTTATTTTTAATTATTCAAGTCAAACATGAAGTCAATAATCCAAATCAGGGTCAAATTCAACACTAAGGTCATCCTATCAAAAGCCTAAGGTCATTATATATCCAATTATTCACATTAGGTGCATTAGGTTAAAATGATCAAAATGCTATCAAAACCCTAATTACACCATTATTACCTAATTTCATACCAAACATTATTATTATAAGAAATTGTCATGAAAAGGCTAAAAGATAATAATTTAAAATATTTTACTATGTAGATAATTTGAAGACTTGGATATTGACTATATTTTCCATTATGAGTGCATTTAGCATCTTACATGTACAAACCCTAATCTTGTGTTTCTTATGTGTCATATATTCCATGTAACACGTGCATACATATTCTTAGCATGACAAAGCATCTAAGATGGCAATTATCATCATGGTGCACATAAAGGAGCACTTTTATCTCCAAACATATGAATAGTAATTATCGTGTTTTAACCCTGACGATGTGTGCATACTTTTCATGTTATTTATATCAACCCTAACTACATACACAATAATAATCATAGAACACTTAACATAGAATAAAACATACTATCTTGGAAAGGTCAAAAACTCTAGCAAAACTATGCATCTGCATATATTCACTATTTAACAAACTACATATGCATATTACTTATAGTTAATGGTAATTTGAACGTACGTACTAATTATTTAAGAGGATGATATCATATTATCAAGCATTTCATGACACTTGCATAACATAAATGCCCTATCAAGATTCTCAATCTAAACAATATATCATGCTCGCACACAAATTCTACCATCTCATGAGTGATTAGATTTACCTAAATCCAAGCCACACAAAAATACAAAAGCTTGTATTCTCCACGATACCCCAAGAGTTACCCAAGAAAATAAAAACCAACAACACATACATTAGCATATAATACAACACAATAATAACCAAAATTAACTAAAACCAAATCGAAAAAAGGTTAGATAATAACCAAGGAAAAAGAAACTACACAAGGCAACAACACAACAAGAGTGGAACACCACAAAGTCGAGTAGGGCAGGGGAAATGATAGAAGGACATGTGGGAGAGGGGAAGGTAATGTCACTTGTTGTCGTAGAAAAAAGAGGGGGCAACATCACTTGTTGTCATTGCTAAGGAGGGGAAACGTTAGTGCTTTTCGTAATGCAAAAGGGTACAACTGTGGTGTTAGTCGTAGAAAGGAGGGGTGCAACGATGGTGTTGGCCATAGGAAAAAGGGGTGCAATGGTGGTGGTTCATGCAACCAAGGTATAATACCCCAAAATGTTTTCTAAGAATAAATAATAGATGAAATAAAATTTAGGTACATATAATAATAATAATAATAATATGAGATTTAAAATTTATTATTTAGAAAAATTATCTTAATTATTTAGCCTAAAATAAATAATAGGTAAATATAATTTTTTAATTATTTTTATTAATTCCCTAAAAATCCAAAAATCCCACCACCTCTTTCTTTTTCTTTTCTTTTTTTATTTTTCTTTTTATTTACTTTCTTGTTCCTTTTTCGTTTCTTTTCCTTTCCGTTTCTTCCTTTTTCTTCTTTTTTTTCTTCCTTTCCCAGCCCAAGTTGCGTTGTAGTGGCCCAAGCACCCCCTTTCCCTTTCTTCTCTTCTCTTCCTTTCTCTCTCGACCGGTCCAACTCTCCCTACCCCCCTCCCTTTTTTCTTTTCCCCCGAGTGATGTCCCAAGCCCTCCTCTCTTTTCTTCTTTTCCCTTTTTCTCCCTCCCTTATTTCTCATTTTCCTTTTCTCTCCCTATTCCCTACCTCCCGCTCTGCAGACCTGCATAACCCCCTTGCCATTTTCCTACCCCCCATAACCTACCACCAACCAACTTCTCCTCCCCCTTTTTCTTTCTAGTTATGCATGACCCTCTTTCTCTTTCTAGCCATATAGGGCATGCCAGTCCCCCCATGCACCCCTTGCACGGTCCTACACCCCTTGCACCACACGATCTGCATATCGTCCTTACCTACCACCGCTATGTCACCAAGCGACAGACAACCCTTATCCCCTTCTTCTCTTTTCCTTATCCTCCCCCACAACCTATAAATACCCCCAGCATTACCTCTACTCTCTTTCTCCCTCATTGACGTTGCCCTGCACCCTTCCCCTATTCCTGCCTTCTGTTGCCGCCGCAACCACAGCACATTGCTATCCAAGCTCTTCCCCTCGCCCTTCCTAATATCTCCTTACACCTACAAAGCCCATCACCCCCTATTTTTCCCCTTCCTCTCCTCTCCCTGAGCATGCAAAGTGGGCAGGCCACGCCACCCTACACCACCTCACACCACCACCACCCGCAGCCTATTCCCCCTTCTCTACACTGCCGCCACACCTCCACCTCCTGCATAAGTGTCCAACCTATGCATCCAACCCTCTCCACCCCTTTTCCTTCCATTTTCCCCTCTTACCCTCCCTTCCTCTCGACTACGCCACCACTAGTCCCCAATGTGACCCACCTCCCCTCCTACTAGCCAACCTAGTGCCAACACCACCCTCATCCCCCCAAAGACAAACCCCCACTCTTTTCCCAACTAAAAACTACCTTACGCTACCGCTACCACAATGAAAGTTGCCACATCAAGTTTGGGAATTTCCATTTTTAGTTATTGTTCCAATGAACATAGGAGAGGAGGCGTATGGTTTTTTTTGCTTCAAGATCGGAGCCGTTTTGGTAAGGATTGATTTGCTATATGTTAAGTGAAAAGTTGCATGAAATGTTACATGTTCTAGGGTTGCTTATGTAGCTTGACTTTCAAGGATCTAAGGTAAGAGTATGTGTGGACATGACTGTGTTGGTTCATATGTTGATGTGTAATTCTATTATGTGGTACTACATATTTGAGGATTGTTGAGAAGTTTTTGTATTTTAAACTATGATGGCTTGGGTAGGGTTTTCAAGACCTAGGGGCATTATGGTTAATATTGTGGGAAATGGCATATGGGGAAGCCCTAGGTAAAGCGTTAGTCAAATATCATTTGGAAAATGTTAAATAATAAGTATGATACTTATAAAAGAGGACTTAGGGCATATATCGCATGGAAAGGGTTGACCATGCATGGGTGAGTCAAACTTAATATGATCTATGTTTGGGGATTACTAACTAAGGGATGATTGTTAAGAATGGTTATGGGTGAGATAATGGTATTGTTGGGGTAGCTTGGCAACACTTGGGGAATCATTGGATGCTAGGAGATGGGAGAGTACTAATTGGGTGAAACTAGGGTTTTGGAGTTACAAAACCTTAGAAGTAAGTCATAATCACACATAGGAAATGGGTGATTTGAGTTGTGCCTCTGAACTATGATGTTGAATATGTTGTGGGGATTGTTTGTTAAGTATGATGGTTAGGTGGGGTGAGTAAGAGTAGATACAACAACTAAGGGGGGAATTAGAGTTTTGAGAAGAGTCTGTTTATGAGGTTGTTATCACATGTGCAAAATTAAGGAGTTAGGCTACAAAAATTTTGGGGATGGATAATCATGGTAACGTATGCTTGGTTGTAGGATTTTAGGGCTAAATAAGTAGTAGAAAAGACATTAGGCCCATTAGGCCAAACTAGGATTTTAAGGAGTAACCCTAGGGGTCAGTTGTTATCATATGTGAGGAATGAGAAAAATGGGCTATGACCCATGAATAAAAGGGTTTCTAATGGCATGTTTGGGTTGTTGGATAAATTGGGTACTCAAAGGATCGTCAGAAGATGAGGATATACCAGGCTTAGGAAACTAGGGTTTCTAAGGGGTTAGAGTTATCTTGGGTTGGTAGTGGGGCAGGAGTCGTACTTGAGTGGTGCATGGCTGTGTGTATGGTATCTAAGTGAATAAGACATAAATAAGGCATTAATCGCTTAAAGTGAAAGATCGATTGAGTCGGGGTCAGTTGTACCTATTGATTGATCCACCAATGAAAATAATAGCCAGGTGCTTGTTGTCCTAGGGTTATACCTTGTTCACTAATCCACTTGTGAGAATAGTGGGGTCCCACACTCAAGTAATTAAAACCATTGGATGATAATAACTCTGGGAAGACACTAATTAGTTAAAGTGGAAGATCACTTGGGTCGGGGTTATGCTTATTTACCAATCCACTGGTGAGAATAATGGGCAAGTGTGTGTTACCCTGGGGTTGTACTTTATTTACTGATCCACTGGTGAGAATAGTGGAGTCTCGATCTCAAGTAATAAAACCCTCAAATAATGTTAATATATATGAAGATATTAATCATTTACAATGGAATACCACATGGGTTGGGGTCGACTGTACCTTATTTACTAATCCACCGGTGAGAATAGTGACCGAGAGCGTGCTGCATTAGGGTTGTATCCTATTTACCGATCCACCTATGAGAATAGTGGCCAGGAGTGTGCTGCCCTAGAGTTGTATCTTATTTATTGATCCACCAGTGATAATAGTGGTCAGGAGTGTGATGCCATGGGGTTATATCTTATTTACCAATCCACCAGTGAGAATATTGGGATCTCGAGCCCACGTGGGCATCTTTCATGAGTTGACTATTTATGGCACTAATATTTTGAGTCTATATAATAATAATAATAATGAACCATTATGATCTACTTATGCACATTTTGTTTCTTGTTGTGATATCGTTAACTGCTTGTTTCTTGCTTGATTGTATTGTTACCTTACTCTATACGTAGCACCCTTTTTATGGGTGCTACTCATTTCCATGAGTAGTGTCCCCTCCTGAGCTTATGTAGGTGACTGAGGATGCCCTATATGACTCTGCTGCTTATCATGATATGATCGAGGCTGAGTGATATTATAGTAACCTAGGGTTGGGGTCTGGAGAGAGTGTCAACTGGATATTTACCTTTCAGTTATCTAGTTTAATGTTTACTTTGGTTGAACAATATTATGTATTTTGGTATTTTATTGATAACAAAGTTTAACCCTTATTATATCATGAAACACTTTCCTTTATGTGTTTATCATTGTTGCACCTGTTTCTACTAAGCCTTGTAGTTGGTACGAGGATGGTCTGGGGCCAGACTTATACCAATTATGGTGATAATACCCCCTTTTATGGTGTATGTTTTTACATTTAAAACAAAAAAATCAACTATGATTTTTTGGGTTGTTACGTAAGGGGAGGCACCATGAGGTGGTAACAATCGACATGGTATGGAAAAATAATGAAGAAGGACATTGGGTTACGAATGGAAGCTTGGGAGGATGGAGAAGAAGAACACGTGCTAAAAGACTAAGGGCTTTGCTTTTGGTGGGATTCAAGACATAAAAATAGAGAGGGAGGAGGGCTTATGTAGGCGACGGGAGTGCAAATGGACAAGCAAACAGAGATGGAGAGAACATGGGAGGTAGGGGTATGGGGTAAAAAGGAGAGGATGACATCAAAGATTGAAAAGTGCAGGGGAAGGATGATGAGGAAGAGGATAAAAATTAGAATAAGGTAGGGTTGTTAATTAGAGTAGTTGAACTGGTAAAAAAATCCAATTAGCAGAATTAGGGTTTGTAACACCCCCAAATCACAGTTGAAAATTTTCGTTTAATTAAAACAACCACAAGCACAGGGGGTGCTACCGCCGTGATCAGTATAAGCCCAACCTCCGACCCGTCTCATACCAACCACAAGGCTAGGGATAATTTCACAAGAATATTAACTCACTTAAAATAGAGATCCATAGAAACTGAAACATTCATAATAGGAAAATCAAAGTGCATGATTAAAAGTCGTTACAACTGAAAAAGAGTTACGTAGTCAAAGCCTCTAAAGGGATAAAAGATATGATACAATAAAATGAAAACAAAAATAAAAAGAGTCCAGTCTACATCGCTCTTGGGCCCCTATGCCATGCCCAAGAAGGTCAACTCTCATCCCCGCCCGATGCTTCATAAGTGTCAAAGGCATCGAAAACAACGTCTCCTACCTACACAAGCTTAGAAGGGACCTCTACTCGTGGAAATGAGCGGCACCCATGAAACGGGTGGTCAGTACGCTACGTACTGAGTAAGGTAACCATGCAACTTAGGTCATATACACAATATAGATAACACAAGCAGGTAATTATACAAATAAACCATACAAGAAATACAGGTAGTATAGGTCATATTACAGTCCGACTAAACTTAGTCATTAGATATCTGAACAATGTACCTAATTCACACCATGCTCTTTATAAGTCTGTGCGAGTATGGGAACCCCACTATTATAGCCGATGAATCGAAAACATACAGGGTAGAACACTCCTGACTACTATTATTTGTCGGTGGATCGGTCTGCAAGGCAAAGTGCTCCTGGCCACTATTATTGTAATACTCCAAAAATTTTAAAAGCCTATAATTTAATAGATAACCTTTATTTAAGTTAATTACTTTATGGATTTTTGAGTATATAAAAATGGATATGAATATTTAATAAATTAAAATAGATATTTTTTTATTTTATCATACTCATTTTATTTAAATAATTTTCTAGACCAATATTTTTCTAAAAGTAACCTTTTTAAAGCAATATATTAAATTATAATAAACTAAATTATTAAAATAATTTACCTATCAAGAATATTAAATTCTACAAAAAAAAATATTTATTTTATTCCTCCCCATTTCCCTTTTTTCCTTTTCCTCTTCTTTTTTTTCTTTCTCCTTTTTCTATTTTTTATTCATTTTCCTTCTTTTTCCTTTTCTTCTTTCTTCTTCAGGCCACCAAGTTTATGGCCTTTCTCCCCCTCATGTTGGGCTACTGGTCGGCCCAACCTTTCCCCATTCGCCCCAGCCCGCCTCCCTCTTTCCTTTCTTTCCTTCCTCCCCCCTGACTGGGCCATTCTAGTTCTCCTTTTCCCCCTTCTCCCTCTCGCGTGGGCCGGCCAGCTTCTCTTCTTTCTCCCTCTCCCAACTGGCCTACTCTCCTTCTTTCCTTTTCTTCTTCTTTTCTTCTTCCTTCTTCCTTCCCCGACCAGCGAGCACGTCGCTTGCAACTCCTCCTAAAATTGCCACCACCTACCTCCTTGCTGCCTGCTCTCACTCTCCCCCATCTTTTTCTTCCCCTTTTTGGACCAAAAAACCCCTACAAACCCTCCCCAAAATGCCCTATTTTTCCCTTCTTCTTCTCCACTTCCTGCCACCCTATGAGCCACCCTCCCGCACCCTACCTAACCGGCCACACCTGCCCTCTCCCACCCTTCCTTTTTCCTCTCCTTGACCTCCCTTCTCTTCCTTGTTCAAGCTACTTTCTCCCCCTCCGGACCTCTTCTTCTCCCTTTCTTCTCCTCTAATTTCCTTCCCCTATTTTTGCTCCACTACCCTCGACCACCGACGCCACCGCCCAACCAACCACCTGCACTACCTCCTACCACCCCATACTACCACCTTGCACCACTAAGCCACCCCCTCGAGCCCCTACAGCCTCCCTTCTTCCTCTTATTTTCTTTTCCCCTTTCTTGGCCTCCACCCTATACCTTCACTATCCGCCGTCGTCCAGCCGCTTCCGCTGCCTCCTAAGCCACCAACTTACTCCCTACAACCTCCTCTACAGCCCCAAGTCCTCCTTTGGCCAAAACCCAACCATGCAACCCCTTATTTTCCTTCGTATTTTCCCTTCTTCCTTCACCTTTGCCACCCTTGCAGCCCTTAGCCGTCGGCAATCCATCCCTGACCACCACCTACATCCCCACTCCACCCCTACACCCAGCCTTTACCCTAACTCTCCTCAACCTGCCCTTCTCCTAGCCCCCAATACCCTAACTGAACCAACCCCCTTTTTCTCTCCACCTCCCCCCTTCGATCCCTTCTCCCCTTCCATTCTGCATGCAGCTCATGCTGCTCCTGCAGCGTGAGTTTGCTGCTCCTATTTTATGATTTTGGCTAAATTTTAAGGTATAATAAGGGTTAGTATTAATATATATTTAATTAAGCTTTTGATAATAAAAAATATTCCTTTTATTTCCTACTTTTATTATGCTAATTTTTTATATTATTTTTAGGGATTAATTTTTACTAATCAACGCTTACGCCTTTAACTAGGGTACCGGTAAGGTTTATTTTTATAGAAAATAAGGTAATCGTTAAACCCTACTTAAACGTATAGATATACGTATACTAGCACATCAGGGTTTTTAATATGTTTATATACATAATATGTGTTATTAAGTATAATGTATTTAGTTGATTGATAAAAAGAAAAGCATGTTAATTTATGTGTCATGTGTAGAATTAATGCTTAAGGAAGGAGTTTTATTGTTAATAATGATGTTAAGAGTATATGTATGCTATGATATGTTAATATGGCCATTTGATGCATAAGTAATGTTAATATGAGCCCTAGGGGAGCTTTAGTAATTTTTGCATGTGCAAAAGGTGTGGCCTAAAAATATGTGTGGTAGGTGCTAATATGTGTTAATGATAATTGATAATAGTTGGTGGAGTTTGAATGATGGGTATGGAACATTGATATTGATATTTTATATAGTGAGGGTATTTTGTTCAAAGTAGCATGATAAGGGCAAAATGGTAAATTACAAGAGTAAAAGGGGTAAAATGGTAAATGGACAGTGAAGGAGGGCATTTTAGTAATTTTACATGGAAAGGAGATAACTTGGTAATTTTTGGGTGTAAGAAAGTATTTTGGTGAATTAAATATAATGGAAAGGGGTTTTTTGGTAAATTTTATAAAGGAGGTAAGATGGTAATTTAATAAAGGAGAATGGTATTTTAGTAAATTGATATAAAGATAGGACATTATGGTAATTCTGTAAAGTAAAGGGGTAAAATGAAAATTTAATAAAGTAGAAGGGTAAAATGGTAATTTGGTATAAAAAAATGTGAAATAGCAATTTAATAGAGTAGAAGGGTAAAATGGTGATTTTGTATAAAGAAAGGGTGAAATGGTAGTAATTTGGTATAAAGGAATGGTGAAATGGTAATTTAATAAAGTAGAAGGGTACAATGGTAATTTGGTATAAAGGATGGGTAAAACGGTAATTTAATAAAGTAGAAGGGTAAAATGGTAAATTGGTGTAAATGAATGGTATTTTGGTAATTTGTAGAAAGAGGGGCAAAATGGTAAATATAATAATGAAGATGGGCAAAATGATAGTTATAATAATGGAGAAGGGCAATTTGGTAATTTAACCAACCAAATGGAAAATTTGACAAGTGTAACAAATATGAAGGGTGAGTGGTGACTTAATGAGCCTAAGGGCAATTTGGTAATTTAGATAAGTATAAAGGATAATACAGTGATTTAATCCACTGGAAGGGTAAATTGGTAGCTTAATAAGTATAAGGGGTAAAGTTGGTGATTTAATAAGTATGGAGGATAATTTGGTAACCTAACACGAGTAAGGGGTAATTTGGTAATTATGCAACATGGAGGGTAATATGGTAATTTGGCAAGTAGAGAGGGATAACTTAATAATTATACAAGCAAAGGGTATTTCAGTAATTTTGTAGAGATGATAGGGGTAAATCAGCAGCTCGTATCTAATATGTCAATGGGTTAACAGAGTTTCATAATAAGACTCAAGCAACATTGAATAGCAAGATAAGGGTATCTGATAATTAGTAAGTATCACAAGAACATGGCCTGACCTGGGATTGGATGGATAATTAAAGGTGTGGTATGGTGTTATTCTTATATTTAGGAAGGATGTCTTAATCATTAATCATGCATGGTATTGTGTGTTGGGTGTGAATTAAGGGTATGTTAGGGTTATGTGTGCCATGATCCTTCGATGTGAACTAACCAGACTCTAAGACCGTATTATGATTATGATATGATAACCTGTATGGCATGTGAACAAATGGAAATGAATCCTGAATTAGAATTGGATGAGATAATGATGGCCTTAGTGATTCCTCTAGGTTATCATGGATAATTGTATGAATAAGGATTAACTAATGATATCAGAAATAAATAGAAGTGAATAAGTATGTGGTTGTCATGCTTCTTGTGGTCATCTTAAATAAGACACTAATAATTAAAGTGGAAGACCTCGAGATCGAGAATGGTGGCTCTTTAGGGGTCGCTACCCTAAAGACGTGGTTTAGCCCACGAATATTCTAGTATTTTCTGGTGTGCCTTGTTGCCTCTGCTGGACCCTACATCTTACTCTATCCAGCTCTATGAACCTATTTAGGGGGTATGCATACTTATGGATTAGGTGTCCTTGTCGGTAGGGTATTTTGTAGCTTGTATGCACCAGTGCAACCAGGGTACCTTTGTGTCTCTGGGTTGATGGTTGAAGGGTACTAAGTAGCTTATATAGTGTGGATCAAAGTGCAGGATCGAATCACTTCTTTGTTTTGATCAACAACAGGTTGAAGTTGAAGAAGAATGGCTCGGTTTAAGGAATATTAAACTCGAGTATATGCAGGTTTCAATGGTAAGATAAACTTTGAATGTTAGTGCACATTCAAAGGGGTCTAAATAGGAAGAAATACCCCAGGCAATCTCCTGTCTAGATGGGACTCCAAAGGGAGGAAAACGCAAGTATCAACTTGAGAATTTGTATTCAAATGATTTTCTATTCTTCTTCTTCTTCATAGGCGTGTACAAGGATGAAGTATATATAGAGGAGGGTGGCTGACTAAAAGGACTTAACCCCACCCGGTTATCTTCTTAAGTCAAGCTGGATTTAACTCACTTGAATTAAGCCTATATAATACTTAATCTCAATCATAATATCATCATTTAAATGATATTAATAACTATCATTACAAAGCCTTACAATCAACTATGGTACATACATGAAATTACAACAAAACCCTAGCTTACATGAAATATACTTTAGGGTTTACAACAAGTTTAATATAACTAATGATATCACCAACTATATCTTATTGCAATGTCATCCCATGTATGTCATAGCCTTGCATGCTTTGAATGCTTGTACACGTTAAGTCTTTTTTTGTGTGTTGACTTCTTCACCTTGTAAATATATAACATACCTGCAAGAATATCTTGAAGTGTTTTCAATATTAAGTATAGAAATATTATCAAGAACATTTAAGATGATTGACTCCATTATTAAGAATGCTAATTCTTCCTTACATTGAGAATCATTAGAAACATTAGATACCTTAGATGCACCTGCATCATTATATGCACCAGTATGACCGATGTACATTCGTGTCTCCAGGATCTTGATCTCCCCTCCAGGCAAATAAATAGAACTATTGCGCTAATTAAAAGGGAAAACACTAATCATAAAAGTGAAAGACGATTGAGCTAGACCCGGATGGATTATATTATAAAACACTGATAATAATAGTAGCTTTATTAGTAAAAATAACGATTTTATCTTTTAAATGGTTAATCATGCTATTATTAGCCAAAATAGGTTTAGGTAGCTATATTAGTCAATGACAATATATTATTAACAATATTTGTAATAATAATGATAATAAATTAATAATAATAATCATAGTAATAATAATAATAATAATAATTTGAATAGTAATAATAATAATAGTAACGATAATGATAATGATAATAATAATAATAATAATAATAATGATGATAATAATAATAATAATGATAATAATAATAATAATAATAATAATAATAATAATAATAATAATAATAACAACAATGATGATGATGATGATGATGATAACTTTATGATAATAATTACACTAAATAAATTATACTTAAGGGCTAGGAAGGGTTAGGGCACAACCTAGTGAAGGTAGCGGCACACGATGGCGGTGGTGGTGGAAGTGGGGGTTGGATAAGGTGGTCTTTTAGGGCTATAATAGAGAGAGTGAGATGGTGGTTGTGGTGGTGGTAGACTCTCTGAGTTGAGAGGGTTGGAGTGGTGGTAGTGGTGCAACAAGGGTAGTGGTGCAGGTGGTGGTAGTTGAGGGTGGTAGAGAAGGAGGGAGGATGAAGGAGAGGGAGAAAGGGATAAAGGAAGGTAAGGGAGGCTCTATTGAGTTGATTGGGTGGCAGGGGAGGTGGTGGCGCACAGTGTCGAGAGGGGAGGTGATGGGTGCAAAGTGACAGGTCAAGCAACCAACTTTACATGGTTGGGGTGGCTCGTGTAGGGGGAACCAGGGGTGGTGAGTGGTTTATTTTGGTGGAGGGTAATGCAGGGAAGGGTTTGGGTGGTGTTTTGGGTGGCGGTGTTGCACGACGGCAGCTGGGGTAGCGTCTTAAGTAGTAATGGTGCAAATACACAGGAAAATTTTGGACAGGGTAAAGAGGCCAAATGGGATCGGTAGGGGGTATTTATAGGGCAATGGAGGGAGGATAAGACAAAAGGGGGAAGATGACAAAGGGGCAGGTAAGGCAAGGCTCACCGCCACCACCAATACAAGCCTGCAATTTGCAGGCCGTAGGTTGGCAAAGGGGAGAGAAGGGAAAGGGGAAGGGGCACGCATAGAAGGAGTTACAGGTAGGTCAGGGCTGGAAAGGGAAAGGAAAAGGATGAGGGAGAGAAAAGGGAGGTGTAGGCCAGTAGGGGAAGGACAACAGTAGAGTTGCAGGGTGACTTGCAACCAGTGGCGAAGCTAGACTTTTAATTTCATGGTGTCCCGTAGTGTCATGTATGAACCCATAAAATTAGTACATATTTTTTTCATTTTTTTTTAAAAAATTTCATATTAGCTATAAGTTTTCCAGCAAATGACATCAAATATAAATGTATTTGCAATTATCATAAGAATATATTCACTTACTGATTTCTCATTAAATTTTATACCTTGATCTTAAAAAAATTATAGATAATTGGGGTAATTTATTTCATACAAGTTAGTGACTAAAATAATTAGCTTGATTTTGTATCTTTCAATTAAAACTCAAACGACTTATCAAACAATAAAAATATTATAAAAATGATAAAGGAAATATCCATATTTAATAATAACAATATCAAATATTTAGAATCGCTAATCAATTTATTTACTAGAATCACTTATCAAACAATTTAATGAATTAACTAAGGAATTTACTAAAATTTAATTGATAATATAATTTTATAACGAACTAATTCAAAAAATAACTAATAAATTAAACAATTCAATCTATAAATCTAAAAAATTTGATTTCTACAAACTAATTTTGATTTCTACCTAATTAATAAGCCAATTTCTATTTTCTACATTAATAAGATAAATTAGAATTTCTATAAACTAAAAAATTTGATTTCTACAAACTAATTTTGATTTCTACCTAATTAATAAGCCAATTTCTATTTTCTACATTAACAAGGTAAATTAGAATTTCTATAAACTAAAAAATTTGATTTCTACAAACTAATTTTGATTTCTACCTAATTAATAAGCCAATTTCTATTTTCTACATTAATAAGGTAAATTATAATTTCTATAAACCAAAAAATATAATCAATTAATACAATAAATATAATCAATTAATACTCCATTCTAATTTCATAAATTTATAAATTTATGATAAATAATTTAACAAACTAAAAATTAACTTAAATTTTACCTAATTACATAAATAATTTATGATAAATAATTTAACAAAACAAAATCTTACCTTGTAGACTGTAGTTGTCGACTGTGGTGGGCTGTGGGCTAGTTGTGGCTGGCTCGGTTTGAACTTTGAAGAAGGCAAGGCAAGGCAAGTAGTAGGAAGTAGTAGTAGCCAGCCAACGAAAAACACTCAATTGCAGAAGCAACAACCATTTTCAAGTTTCGGATAATTTTACCTGAAGTCTGAAGATATGTATAGAGCGAAAGAAGAAATGCGAGAAACAGAGTAAAGAGGGGTCGGACTTCGGAGACCAGGCCACACTCACAGTCACAGAGGCAGCTGCTGGAACTTGGAAGAAGAAGAAATGGCAGCGTTTGGAGTTCAGACTTCGGCGGGCAGAAACAACGAGCAGAAATGGCGAGCTCCTCCCGTCCTCTGGCAGTGTTTGTTGTCGTCGTGCGTCTTCACTCACTGGAGTCAGAGTGGACTGGTCGAGACTCGAGAGAAGGAGCTGGAGAGGGTCGAATTCGAAGCTAGTGGTGGCGCTACAATGGTCGAAGACTAGAAGTCAAAGAGAAGTCTAGGAGGGTAAGGGTTTGGGAGGAAAAAAATCATCAAAACGACGTCGTTTTGATGTCGCAAAAAAAAATCAAAATAAACGGACCACGGGACTTGAACCTGTGACGTCCAGGAAGCAATACATGGGAACCACACCTGCCTTACCGCTCATCCATTTTAATTGTTTGTATGGTGTCCTACAAACATTCTTTATATATAATACCTAAAAATCAAGCAAACATTTTATATTTCAGCCAAGGCTCCGTGGTGTCTCGGGACACCATGCGGAAGCCCTGGCTCCGCCACTGCTCGCAACTCGAGGACGGGGAGAAGGGAGGAGGAAGAAGAAGGGGTTGGGTCGGCCGGTCTGGGGGAAAAGAAAAGAAAAGAAAGAAAAAGAAGGGAGAGAACCGGCAGGTGAGGGAGGAAGGAAAAAAAAAGGTGGCTGGGTCATGCGGGGGAGAGAAGAGAGGGAGGGGGAAGTTGGTCCGGGCGTGGCCCAATTCGAGGAAGAAAAGGAGAAAAAGAAAAAGGAGAGAGGATGAAAAGAAGAAAGAAAAAGGGAAAACGGAAGGAAAAATAGGTTGCTTGGGGCATTTAGGATATTTTGGTTTTTTTAAATATTTAAAAATAATAATTAATTTCCTTTTTATATTAATTTAAGATATTTTGGGTAATTTTTCCTAAATTTTATTTTTGACTAGCAAAATACTCTAATCTTCCCCAATTAAATTCTTTATTATTGTCCCCCTTTTTTGTCTTAAATACTCCACTTGTTTTAATAAAATAATATATTTAATAAATTTCCCTGATAAATCCCTATTTTATCATAATTTCCTAAATTAGGGTTTTAGGGTATTCCATTTATGATTATGGAATTTGGGTAAGGTGAAATTATCAATTTCTTGAGATTAGAATTATGTTAAGATATTAATTACTTGGGATTAGAATTAGCTAAAATTCGGGATGTTACACATATATTGTAATCCCCCGAAATTTTAAAAGCCTATAATTTAATAAATAAATTTTATTTGGGATAAATTAGCCTTTAAATATATTTAATTTAATTATTTTATGGATTTTTGAGTATATAAAATTGGACATAAATATTTAATAAATTAAAATAAATATTTTGTTATTTTATCACACTCTTATTATTTAAATAAATTTTCAAACTATTATTTTACTAAAATTATCCTTTTTAAATCCTTATATTTTAATTATATTAAATTAAATTATTAAATAAGTTTATTACCCACAAATATTATATTTTATTATTTTATAAATTAAATTATTTTATCTAATGCCATTTTTCTTTTCTTTTTCCTTTTTCCCCTTTTCCTTCTCCTTTTTCTTCTTTTTCTCTTTTCTTCTTTTTCCTTTTCTTTCCTTGGGCCGCCGGCTAGCCTGGCCTGGCCCTTTCCCCTATGCTTGGGTCGCTGGCTTGTCTCTCCTCTCCTCCCTCTCCTTCTCCTTTGTGCCTAGGCCGATAGCCCATTTTTTCCTTCCTCGAGCGTCGCCGACCTGCCTCCCCTCTTCCTTTTCTTTCCCTTCTCCTACGACCGGCCCGACCCACACCCTCTTCCCTTCGACCGCCCGCTCGCATTCAGCTTCTCCCCTTCTTCTTCTTTCTTTCTTCTTCTTCCTCTTTTCCCGGCTAAAATCCCGACCACCCGCCATCTCCACCATCCTACCTGCAACCCCCTCTCCCCTATTGATCTCCCTAACTCTCTCTCTCTCCCTCTTTTGCCATTTCTACGCCCCATCTCGGCCCCACCATCTCTCCCTTCCCCATTCCCTGCCATTGCCATTCCCCTCTCTTCTCCCCCTCTCCCTGCCATAACCATTCCCTTACCACCCTGTCTCCAACCTATCCCCTCCTCTCTCTTCCTCTTCTTTTTCTTCTTCCTTCCCTGCCTCATTCTACATTTTCTCGAGCCTCACATGCCTTCCCCAACCTCCTTTTCTCCCTTTCTTCTTCTCCCATCTCTCACCCTATTTTTACTTCGCCGTCCCATTCTGCCGTTGCCGTCGCCTCACCAGCCACCTGCACCACCCCCTGCCACCCTCTACCTCACGCCCGAACCATCACAGTACCCCTTGAGCCACCCCACAGCTTCCTTCTTCCTCCTCTCTTCTTTTTCTCTTCTTCTTCTCCCTTCTCGCCAGCCACCCTGCACCACCCTTTTCTGCCGTCGTTCTGCCACCACCTGAGACACCACAATAATCCCTACAACCCCCTCTACCGCCCCCAAACCTCCTTTGGATGAAACCACCACCCACAGGCCTTCGTTTTCCCCCTCCCTTTTCCTTCCTTCTCGGCCCCCATCTCGACTCTCTTCGGCAACACCACTTTGCAGCCTCGCTGCCGCCGCCTCCGCTGCCCTTAGCCGCCGTCAACCCATCCCCGACCACCACGTACACCCCCTCTCCACCTCTGCATCCTTCCCTTGTCTTAAATCCTCCCCCGCATGCCCTTTTTCTTAGCTTAAAAACCCTAACCCAAAAATGTCCATTTTTCCTCTTTTCACCCACCTTCGAGCCCCTCCTCCTCATTTCTTTGCATGCAACTCATGATGCATGAGCAGTATAAGCTACTGCATTTTCTTGATTTAATTGGTTAATGATTTTAAGGTATAATAATATTTTAAGTTAATTATTTGATTAATTAAGTGTTATAAAGTCTTACACTTGGTTTTATCTTATTTCTAATATAATCAATCTTGATATTATTTTTAGGTATTGGTTTTGATAATCAAAGCTTGAACCTTTCACCAAAATACCGGTAAGGTTCGTTTTTGCGGGAATCAAAGTAACCATTAAATCTCACTTAAATGCATGGATTAACGTATGTTAGCACATTAGGATTTTTAACATATTATTATGCTTGGTATATGTTGTTTAATATGATATATGTGGTTTCTTGTGTTGATTGATGAAAAGGAAGCATGATAAACTATGTGCTATGTATGGAGATATTTTTTAAGGTATGAGTTGGTTATTAATGAAAATGTTAAGTATTATCCATGTTGTATTATGCTATTGTGATCTTAATGCATGATTAATATTTTGTGAGCCTTAGGGGTATTTTAGTAATATATCTTATACAAGAATGTGGCCTAATATGTGTGGGTGCTAAAAGTATTATATTAAATATAATAGTTGTGGATGAGGTATTATTATTAACATTTTAAGTAGTGATGATAATTTAAAATGAGTGGTGTAATAAGGGGCAAAATGGTAATTTGTAATTAAAAGAGGTATTATGGTAATTTTATAATAAAAAGGTTAAAATGGTAATTTTGTAATTAAGGGGTAATATGGTAATTTTGGAAGTGAAGGGGTAAAATGGTAATTTTGTAATTAAAAGGGTAAAATCATAATTTTGTGATTAAAGGGTAAAATGGTAATTTTATAATAAAAGGTAAAATGGTAATTTTATAATAAAAGGTAAAATGGTAATTTTGTAATAAAATGGTAAAATGGTAATCTTGTAATAAAAGGGTAAAATGGCAATTTTGTGATTAAAGAGCAAAATGGTAACTTTATAATAAAAGGGCAAAATGGTAATTTCATAATTAAAGAGTAAAATGGTAATTTTGTAATTAAAGGACAAAATGGTATGGTAATTTCTTAATTAAAAGACAAAATGGTAATCTTGTATGTGAAGGGGCAAAATGGTAATTTTATAAGTGAAAGGGTGTTATGGTAATTTTTGGAAGTTAAGGGGTAAAATAGTAAATTTGAAAGTAAAGGGGTAAAATGGTAATTTTGTAAATAAAATGGGTAAAGTGGAAATCGAAAATGAGTAACTTGGTAATTATAATAATTGAGAAGGGAAAAATAATAATTTAATAAAAGAGAAGGGTAAAATGGTAAATATAATAAATGTGAAGGGCAATTGGTAATTTAGTGAACTAAAGGGGGTAAATTAGTAATTAGGATAATAAATAGGGGTAATTTGGTAATTTGACCAACTTAAGGGTAATTTGTTAATTATAATAAAGGAAAGGACAAATTGGTAATCTAACCAACCAAATGGGAAGTATATTAAATATAACAGGGTGTTTAGTGGCCTAATAAATGTGAGAGATAACTTAATAACCCTAAATCGAGTAGGGATGTGGCTAAGATCAACTATGTATGGGTTACGTGCCTTGTGTGCCACGTGTTATGCCATATCGTGTACTTTATGTTTAATGATTAATTGTTGATAGTGCAACATGGAGTGGATGTATGCTCATGTAACTTCTTTATGGCCTGTGTACGATGTTATATGATGCGACCCTTTAGGACATGCATGCTAGGGTTTAATAACAGGATATGGGGTGAAAGGCATGAAAAAGAAAAATGGGAGAATAAGATAACCAAGGGGAAGTAAGTTGGCTAACATAGGTAAGAATGACCTAAATAATCCATGATCCATGAGTGGACGAGTAGAAGGGAACTTAAATAAAATGAAAGAGTGTGAGAATCGAGGGTTTGCATAGGATGGTTAGAGTCTGCATGGGGGCAAACTTTACGTATGGAAAGTTGCCTCAGGGTGTGAGGAAGGTAATAGATGTTTTGTTTGGGTGTTTGGGGGCTTTGGGCAAAAAATAGTACGTGGGACAGCATAAGGGTGCGTAGGAGACCATGCTAGGGTTTAGGAGGAAACCCTAAATTGAGAAGGTGGAAAAAGAAAAAGGAAATAAAAATAAATAAATAAATGAGAATGAGTGGGGTAGAAAGTGAGGGTTGGATCTAAGGGTCATGACGTGTAGAGTGTCGAAATAGTTGGGATGTGTAAGGCAAAGAAGGTGGGCCACATAGGCCTAAATTAGGGTTTTTGGAGAAAACCCTAGGGTAAGGCAGTGAGTGGACCTTGGGGTATAAGGTGGTGGGCCTTGACCCACACACTTAGGAGTCGGGCTCCTGGTGTGAGAAAGTGGATTAAGGGAAGGATGTCGGGGCGAGTTAGGAGGTGCAGAAGTCTCAAGATATGGAACGGGCCCTCCTGGGAGGATAAGTATGGATATAGTTAGCCATGCATGTCAAGGGTGAAATACTTTCGAATAAGACATGAATAAGACACTAATCACTTAGAGAGGACGATGTTGAGCTGGAGCCGGACCGGTCCACCGACGAATAATAGTGGCTAGGAGCATTTTGCCCTGCATGACCATTCCACTGGCTATAATAGTGGGAGATTCTGTACTCAACAAACCAAACGTAAAAATGATAAGACACAGGGAAGACACTAATTACTTACAGTGGAACACCTTGTAAGTCAGGGACAGACCGGTCCACCGGCAAATAATAGTGGCCGGGAGCATTTTGCCCTGCATAACCGGTCCACCGGCGAATAATAGTGGCCAGGAGTGTTTTACCCTGTATGACCGGTCCACCGGCTATAATAGTGGGGTTCCCGCACTCACATGGACATTTATAATCCGAGACGATTGATTAATGATGGACTAATGGCCTTAAGGCCCTAAAAGTATAGATTATTCATTATGGCATATTAATATTTGGTTGACTTGTTAAGTATGCGAATGGACGAAAGTGAATGTTACGTATACACCATTAATATCTGATTGACTCGTTGAATATGTGAATATATGGATCTGAATGTTATGTTTATACCTGTCATTATGTATGGATATAGTAGTACATCATATGTTACATTGCGTACCTACTTTTAAGTGTGTTTTTAAAGAGTTACTCACTACCACAGTACTAAAGGGTTCCATTCGTGGGGCCCATGCCTATTCAATGCGTAGTGTCCCTTGCAGGTCATTTTTAAGCGCTATTCAAGTGGACCATCGGGAAAGAGCGTAAGGAACTATCCGGAAAATCCTGGGATTGTATTCCTTCCCTTTTTAAACCTTAGTTTTGATGTGGCCTTCGTTTTCTTATGACCACCATTGGTGGATTATATTCTTATAAAATGTTTACTCGCGCTACTCTGATTTAAATATGTTGAATTTCTCGTAAATTGTATTTTACTCTTTTAGCCTTAGCACTTGGTACTAGAACGATAGGAGTGAACCGGTGTAGTACTAAGTGTGGCGGTAATATCCCCAAAATTTACGGTTTATTATTTTGCTTCCGCTAATTTTCTTTTAATTAAACGAAATTTTTCAGTAGTAAATTTTGGGGGTATTACATATACTACAGAAAAATCATAGTATATTATACCTAATATTAAAGGGTGATCGGTGCATGTTAGTGTGTGTAGGTGCTAGCTCAGTCAAAAGAGTTGGTAGGGTGATTTTATTAAAGTAAACACAATACAACTCATGCAAGTATACACAGTCTCCCCTAGTTGTAAAGAGGTAATAGGATGTTGATCCCACGGGGACTAAGAGAGGTGAATTATGCTAGCTAAGGTTGAGTATCCTATGAATCTACTAATGTAATGAAATGCTAGTAGGGTGATGTTACCGGTATAAGAAATAATTGAGTACAAAGAGAGTTAATAGATTCAATGCAAGATGGACTTGAGGGGAATAAGGATGTAGAGTCGTGAGAGTAGAGCCATTAGCTCTAAGTGTGTGTACCTTGTGATGATTCATAGCATATCGAGTTCGATGGATATTAATCCTCTTAACCTTATTGGGTTTCCTCAATGGCAAACACATACTCTCAAGACTTCTCCATCAAGGTGCATGGGCCTTGGCAATGCCACACAATAAGGGTCGAAGGATTAATGATAGGGTATCTTCACCTCTCGGTGCCAACTCTGTCACCATTCGACTATGGGTGAATGGCTGTGGCTACCTTGTGATGGATTCCATATTTCTGCATTAGCTGTTGAAGCAACTTGCTGCAAAAATGAATACCACCATCACTGATAATTACCTTGGGGTCCCAAACAGTGTGATAATATTTTGCGAAGCGAATCACCACCCTAGCATCAGTAGTTGGTAGCGCAATGGCCTCTACCCATTTGGAGACTTAGTCCATTGCTACCAAGAAGTACTCGTTACCAAAGGACAATGGAAATGGGCTCATGAAATCGATGCCTCATACATCAAATAATTTAACTTCTAAGATTCCCGTTTGAGGCATCTCATTCCTTGTCGAGATGTTTCCGATGCGTTGACATTGTTCACATTTCTAGACCTTCTCCCTAGCACCTCTAAATATTGTGGGTCAATATAATCCACTTTGTAGGACCTTAGCTACTGTCCTTATCCCTCAAAAATGACCTCCATAGGCTACGTGGTGACAGGCGACCAAGATTTCCTTAGCCTCCTCCTCACTTACACACCTTCGCATAAGTCCATCAGCACACTGTCGAAATAGAAACAGTTCATCCCAGTAGTAGTACTTAAGGTCATGGAAGAATTTTTTCACTTGTTGGCGAGATCTATTAGGAGTTGGCATTTAACATGCTAAGTAGTTGGCTATATCCACTTACCAGGGTGGCTAACCCTGTCTGACCTTTAAGAGTTTTTCATCGGGGAAGTCCTTTTCTATCCAGACTTGTGTCTGATCCTTCGCATACCCTTTCAGTCTGGGAAGATTATCTGCAATCTAGTTGTCCTTCTCCTGATAGTCCTTAACCTCAACGTCAAACTCCTACAAGAGTAAGATCCATCTTAACAATCTAGGTCTGGCATCTTTTTTGGCAAGTAAATAACGAACAGTAGCATGGTCGGTGAATGCAACCACTTTAGTTCCTACGAGATAAGATCGAAACTTATCAAATACAAACACTACTGCTAGTAACTCTTTTTCAGAGACTGTGTAATTGAATTGAGCTTCATTAAGTGTTTTGCTAGCATAGTAAATGCTATGGACGAACTTGTTCTTCTGTTATCCTAGGACTGCTACTATCGCATAATCACTTGCATCACAAACTAATTCAAAGGGGAGAGTCCAGTCTGCTGTTACAATAATAGGGGCTCCGGTGAGTGCTAATTTTATTTTCTTAAAGGCTGCCTTACAGCACTCGTTGAACTTGAATTTTCTATCATGTTCTAATAGTTGACAAAGGGGTTTAGCAATTTTGGAAAAAGTCATTTATGAATCTTCAGTAAAATCCAGCATGTCCAAGGAAGCTTCTCACACTCCTAATAGTGGTGGGAGGAGGTAATGCTTTGCTAATATCCACCTTTGCCCTATTAACCTCTAGTCCTTACTGTGAGACTCTATGACCTAACACAACACCTTCTTGAACCATGAAGTGATATTTTTCCAAATTAATAACCAAGTTTTTCTCTTCACGTCTCACCAACACTATTTCCAAGTTTATCAGGCACTCCTCAAAACTGTTCCCAAAAACAGAAAAAGTCATCCATAAAAATGTCTACTATGTCCTCTACCATATTAGTGAAAATAGCCATCATGCATCGCTGAAAAGTAGCAGGTGCATTGCACAAACTGAAAGGAATCCACTAAAAAGCAAATGTACCATAGGGGCAAGTAAATGTGGTCTTATGTTGGTCATTAGGTGCAATGGCTATTTGGTTGTAGCCTGAATATCCGTCCAGAAAACAATAAAAGGCCCTTCCTGCCAATTTGTCCAATATTTGGTCAATAAAAGGGAGGAAAAAAATGGTCTTCTTGGGTGGCCTTGTTGAGTTTTCTATAATCCATGTAAATGTGTCACCTTTGGAATTTGTGATCAAATTATTTTTAGAATTGTGAACAACCGTCGTACCTCATTTTTTTTGGGATGCACTGAACATGACTTACCCAATTGTTGTCGGAAATTGGATAGATGATAACTGTGTCAAGCCATTTAATGATTTCCTTATTCACTACCTCCTTCATTGCTGGATCGAGTCATCTCTGCTTCTCTTTCGATGAGCTAGATGGATCCTCTAGTAGAATCTTGTGCATACATATCATCGGACTAATTCCGTGAATATTTGACATGGTTCATCCTACTACCTTTTGTGCTTTTGTAGCAATTGAACTAGCTGCTCCTATTGAGATTCAAGTAAGGCCAATGAAATAATAACTTGTAGGATGTCTTTCTTACCTAAATAAGCATACTTTAGGTGGGCTTGTAATGGATTTAGTTCTAGCGTGGGAGGCTCCATAACTAAAGATTTGAATGGTTGTATCTCTCTTTGGTCTAATCCAATATGTTCTCGAGGTGTTGAGTGATCTATCCAGATGCATCCTACCATCTCCCTTTCATAGTGCTCTCTGGGATAACGGTTAGGGTAGTTGCACTCTAGATGGTCTGCATCAAACAACTTGGATTCTTCATGAAATGTTCCTACAAGAAACTCATCACAGATAGTCAAATCAATAATATCAAATTGTGAACATTCGTCCAAGATATCTTCTAGTATGATTGTGCATCCAACCAAGTAGCCTACTAACTATGATTTAACTAATCAATAACGTTCAATTCATAAATCATAGTTTGTTTAGTAGTCAATAAAAATTCATAAGTTTGAGTGGTACTTTTTGGTTACATAATATTCCACATGCATTCATCCATTTCATATAGTGGATGAGAAACAATAATGGTGAAATATTTTCTAAAAGGGGTTGTGATACCTTCATTTTTGCCAACTAAAAAAATTTGTTTAGAAATAAGTACATAGAAGTTAAAATAGTAAATGGGAAATGCTACTGTCATATCTATCATGATGAGAGGTGTGATCATTCTTCTAACCTGTAATAGATGTAAGACTACGCTTGAAAACCAAACAACAAGAAAAGAGACAACATTGCAAGGTACAACTATTTATATTACAGAGTCTCAAATAGGGGTTATGAAAGCAAAATCAAATTGATAAGAAATAAAGCTAGAAATTCCAACATAGTACCAAAAACAACTTAAGCTCTACTCCCTAATTCAAATCCAAAGCTATAGAAATAACCTAAACACTTGCACCAAGACTACTAAAAAATAACTTATCCAACATAAAAGTATTGAGTAAATGCACCGACCTCAAAGCAAAAAATATGCTCACATAACATCTAACATACAAAAGCTTAAGGTCATGCATAAAAAAGCATACCATCACATGTGAAACTTCACATCATATATGCCTTAAGAATAATACAAACATTCATATTCTATATCCACAACTTATCTCAACCACTCAAACGCGATATCATTCACTAGCTATCAATATATATTCAACACAACCAAATGTAACTCAGCCTCTCTAAATATATACTAACTAAGGAAGTCATACAACTACCTAGCCATGTGTAAATCACTTGCTCCCAATATAAACTAGTGAAGGAAGCCACATCACCACATGGTTGTGAGCAATTCATCAAACTAAATGTAACTCACTCACTTCGAAGATAGGTTACCTAATAAAGTCATACAACCACTTAGTTGTGTGCTTCTCAAGCGAGATAATTAAATTTAACATGAGAGAGATTATAATCTCAATTGTGGCAAAGAGCGTTGAGGCAACACAACTCACATATTTCCAATATAGCTATTAAAGAAGCTGATGCAGCATACTAGTTGCTTAGAAAATTAAAATAAGTATGTGTACACCCCCTCCCCCCACACACCCACATAAGATTTGTGATTTTACTTATAAAAGAACAATGGAACTTTCAACCCGAAGGCCAATTACACTTAGGGCTTATCCCAAGGCATGATATTTCTTCCCAACTCAAATAGCTTTTCACCTTAAATGATTAGTATTTTCATTCAACTAGAAATCCCAAGATCTAAATAATATCTAAATTAAGTTGCCATGACTTTATCCACTTAAGGTCAAAATCAACTTTTAACCATAAAAGGCTAAAGATTAGGCAACGAGCCAAGACCTCATAACAACCAATTAATTTCCAACTTGGTCATTTAATTTCAATCATTCAACTAAGGTTAATGGTAATACCTAAAGTTAATTATAAGTCAACTAAGGTTAACCTTCTTTTCTTTATTCAACACTCAGACAAATTAATTTACCTAAATATATCAAATGCTTCTTTTAACAGCAATTCTAGAATATAATAAGATATATCACCATAAAATAAAGCCACACACTATTTTAAGAATAAATTCTATTTATGGTTGATGGTTAATTATCGAAGTCAATGATTAGGGATTAGTGGTGAATGGTTAATGGTCAATCGTTGGCGTCTAATCATACACCAATAAGTCTTTTGGCAAAAAAGTATAAAGAATTATTGCCAATAATTATTATTAATGCTTGATTATTATTTATAATAAGGTCAAATCATCAAAACATCTCAATCCTCCTAAATACACCATAAATATCACAGAATATCTAATATGTTCTACAATACCCATTTTATTTTATTTTATCATAAAACCTATTAAATATTAACTAAACAAACTTCATAATTCATGAAAATTTAGTGCAAGCTTAGTTATACCATTTATAAAATATTCAAACTTATAAATTAATTAAAAAAATAGAAAACATGTAAAATGGCTAGTATGCCCTTACCATCCATAAACTTAAAAAATGTAAATAAAATAGAAAACCCTTATATAAATTCATGAAAATTTAATACAAGCATGATTATCCCAAATATAACATAGTATAACCAAATTTTCATCTCTAGAAAAATGGCACACTAGTGAAATGACCAATCTCTCCATAAAATACTAGAAACTTCAAAAAATCATAACTTTCAATGTGCTTGGAATTAAATCATGAAAATCTAAACACATATCAATTTCATTGCGAGGATCACCATTGAAATCCCAAAATTTCTATAATTTCTATAGAACACAAGTGTTTTGCCAAAAATACCCTTAAGCATGCTTAAACTTATACAATTCATCATAAATAATATACATGTTCAAAACCTAACATATGATATATGAAAATTAATGTAAAAGAACTGCCAGAAATGATGGAATCATCAATACAAACTAAAGACAAAAAGAAAACCATAAATAGCCATGAGGCCGAGAGCACCAAGGAAAAAAGATCCATGATTTCAACTATTATCTTCATATAAGAATATATATATTTAACGGACTTAAATCAACATAACAACATGGTTTTGGATCTAAATAAATAAACTTATCAAGACAAAAAAATAACATGACTACACCATATAATACTAACCAATAGTCATACTCAAACACAAAGGTAACATGGCAGACCACATAACAATGTGCCAAATCTATTTACTAAGAATTTAGGGAGAGAACTAATAAAAATAAAAGATTAAGAGCCAAACACAATCCCTGCTAATCACTTTCTTGAACTTAGGAAATTAGAAGGAAGGATTAGATAAATCCATTCTTAAAGCTTAAATGTATAAAAATAGACTAAAGAGAAGAGAAAGATGGACCTAATCTTTAATTTTCTGGAGAAATTGAAGCTTCAACCATGGAGGTCTAATGGTTGTAATGGTGGCATCAAGAATAAGAAGAAGACGAGGAGCCCACACTAAGTAAAAAGAGAATAAGAAGTGCATGGTTGAATGGAGAATAAAGCGGTGGAGATAATATTAGACGAAGTGTATTTAACCTTGAAATGATGATAATGAATATTACATTATATTTTCAAATTATTGTGTTAGAAGGGGGGTGCGCCTTACACCAAGAATGAGGGAAAGCATGGAGTTTGTCACATGTGGTGAAAGGAGAAAAATGGAGGGGAGGTACTGTATGGAGGTGCTGAGATTTAAGGAATAATTAGTAAGAATTAGGAATATCTGCAAAGATTAAAGAACCTTTAAGGGGGTTAATGGATGATGGATCAAGCCATTTTTAGACCAAAATATATGGCTATGATATATCATTATCATAAATAAATTTCTTAAATGGACTCTTACAAAGTTTAAATAAGGTTTGGATAAGAAATATGTGTTTTAGTATGTAATTATGCTTGAAATTTTATAGGTAAAACTTAGAATTAATACAAGCTTCAATTAATTTTTTTAGGTGAATAATCACTCAAAAATATCAAAATATAGTAATCTCCATAGTTTTGTAAAATTTAGATAGGTCAAAGACTCATTTTGGAGTCCATCACGTAGAAAAGTTAAAAAATATAAATTAATGAACAAATGAGTTCTAAAGTTAATAAAAAATGTAGGAGATTTTAAAGAATATTATTTTAACATCACATGTAAATTTTTGTATTTTTTATATCAAAAAATTTATTGAACAGGGTTTTGCAGAAAAATATCAAGTCTAACTTTAAAAAATCAAAATAAATAGAAATAAAGCATTTGAAAAATTGAAAATATGTCATATCTATATCTAGAATCATTTGGGACACAAAAATATAATTTTTATGATTGCTCAATAAGAATTTGAAATCTTAATCCAAAGCTTCTGAACATAAATAGTGACTAATGGAAAAGTGCAGTCAAATATATGTGTATGTGAAAAATGAAAAATTCCTATTTACATGTTTGAAATATCTTAAATAATAAATTAAATATCCAAAAAAAGTATTAAAAACTAATTTTTTTTCCTTGTAGAGAAAAATCATCGGAACTTATGCAAGTTCAAAAGAAGCTTTCAATATTATGAAGCCTAAAATTACAACTAAAGTTTCAAAATTTTCAAATGATGTAAGAAAACATTAAACCAGTGTAACTTTATCTCCATATATCCAAATTCTAAATGAACTAAAGTTTTAACGGAATGTGATATCATAGGGGTGTTCTTTTCATGTGCACCTTACATGGGTATTATTTTTTGCCCTTGTCTATATTTGTTTGGAAGTTCATTCTTACATTAATTAGTAAACATAACTACATGGGTTCTAATTTGAGAAGATGATAATGCCATAAGTTTGCAATACATTTTCTTTAAGTAGTCACCGTAATGAGAAGCCTTTCATTATATAAAAATATAGTATATTACAATCTCATTGTGATATTATTACAACATTTTATCACATAGATTTATCTCACAATTTCAGGGATGACCATAATACTATTAGTCCACACACTTACAACTAAAAGACAGTTTTAAACTAATCCACACACACACATACATTTTAGACCAACATGACTTATCTTTCCCTACTAGCCTATTCTCCATAAACCCCAATTACTTCACACAAACTAACAAGACCCAACCATTGCAAAAGGCCCCACCACTCTCACATGAAATAAGGTCGCAACCCTGTTACCTTGAACAAGGCATCCATAAACATCACATATAGAATGCCAACTTTAAAAGAAGTAAAATAAGTAATCACTGACACACAAATAGCACGATTAAAAGAAAAAATTTCAACTTCATCTGCACCTCCTATTCTAACTAGCACTAAACCAAAGTAAATAAAGAAATAAAAATATAGAAGCACACAAAATGAAAAAGATTATACATTTTATTCGTATCCTCTTCATCCTCATACTAGGCTACCACAACTGAGCACCATCCTACCAAGAAAAAGGAAAATATGAAGAAGAAGAAGAAGATGATGAATTTCAAGCTCCTACTTGGCACAAAACATACCGGTTTTAGTGAAATAGCAATGATGATATCTTTCAACTAAAACCTCTATGCAGTAATTTATAACTTACAAAAGTCAGAGACAACTAACCTACAATAAATAAAGATATCCAACTAAATAGGTTAAATATGTTTATTTCTAAAACCACAAAATTAGCAAACCCTTTCAAAATTATAAGATGACATAATAAGTTGAGCATAACATTGAGGTTTAATAATGAGAAATAAACAATAAATATATTTTTTGGGGAAAGTGATACATACATACATATTTATATAAAGAAGGATTTTTTTTATAAGTGCTGATAGAGAAGAAGGGTTAAGTATTTCATCAAAGGCAATACCTCCAGTATGCCCCATTCGTTGTCTAAGTGGAGAAGTAACCCAACAATAAATTCTACAACGAGCTTTTTAGTACCAATTCCCTATTTTAATCAAATATACAACATTAAGTAAACTATCATGAAACATACTTTTGCTACAACACCACAACAACCTAATATGATTCTCACCTTTAAAAGTTACTAGAAAAATAGAAACATACAAAACCTCCAATAACATATATAGGCACACTCACACTCACACACATTGTTCCTAAAGAGCCATGAAAATGGTTTGAAGAGTTCTGATATGAGGATGTGGTAATGAAATTAATCTATATAGAAGAAGTAGATATTGGAGTGACTAGTATTTGTAATAATAGTGTTAGCAACAAATACACACACACATAGAACAATAACCATCATCGTCTTAAAATTCAACAACTAACTAACTACAAGCATAGAGGAAGGAGTAGCAACAAAATTAGATATTTACTTATTAATTAGTAATTAAAACATCAATAAAGGAAATAATAATAATCTAGAAGATGACACAGAAATGTGCAAGGGGGAAGAGTGAAGTACTAGAATCATATGATAAGGTGATCCAAAAAAGGTTTCCCACTCTAGCTGTAAAGCAAATGCAATAAATTACCCAAAATAGAATAATAAAAAGTATTCAACCAACACAAGGAACAACAACATGAAACTCATCTACCATTTAAAAACCATTTACTTGATTATAATATATAACTCTAATGTTTTAGCAATAAAAACTTTTATACCAACAATTATAACAATAATGATTTATTAGGTTGGGATAACTTCCTACATGGTAGGAAACTTATCAAAACTCAGAGCAAAATGTGATTTTGGTGTGGTTATCATTCAATGACACAATGGTAGGAGAGAATAATTATATATAATAAGTAAATAGATAAAAGAGGTCATTATCAAGTGAATGATGCCTAGATAATCGATATAAGCTAATTTATCACTACATGCTCACAAAATCCTTATATTCCAAAAAGTTCATGCATTACCTAAAGCCCAAATTTCATCAACTCCATCCGAGGAGAGGATCCACAATTAGCCATGATTTATATGGGTTGTGACATGATGAAAGAAAAGGAAAGCAAAAAGGAGGCTAAAAATAAGATTCCCCATAAAATAAGGGGACAACATGGGTAACATTAAGAATTACTATACAAGATAAGCAAACAAAAAAGTTTAACTTGAGAAAGCAAACCACAAATAGGCCATGAAGTATTAGTGAGGGAAACACAAGAACAACGATCAAGAGTACAACATGAGAGCATGCTATATGACCACGCAAGATAAGAGCAAGCATCAAGAATAGTTGAAATAGTGAGTTAGCAATGGGAGCACCATGTCACTTTGCTGATGTGGTGTACCTAGTTTTGTGCTAATAGCAAGTAATTTTATATAAATTTTATAGTTTTTAACATAAAAGTTTTGGTATGACATTTCATTTCATTCATAGCTTTGTATAAACTTAAAATTATTTCACATACTGAAAAGAGTAATTTTGTTTAAATAAACAAATAGTTTCATATAATAAAGTGGGTAGTTTTAAATAGTTTTGAATAACAACCTGCTATTTTATTATATAAAAATACTCATTTCATACACAAAACTACTCACTTCACTACATAAAACTACTTATTTCCTTATACGAAACTAATTTTAAGTTTATATAAAACTATAAATAACACGTATTTAGAAAATTATCAGGATAGATATTTTAAAATTTATACAAAACTACTCATTTCATTCCACAAAACTATTCCCTTCATGACATGAAATTAGATGCACTGCATCAACAAAGGGGCATGGCACTTTCGTTTCATAAATATTTTCTCTAAGCATAAATTATTAGGTGAACCTAATGCATCCAACTACTTGTACCTTTAGTACAATTATTATCTACTTTTAATATATTTTTATAAAAGTACAGCAAAATACACTAAAAGTACACCATAATTGTACTAATTGTAAAGAGTGGTACACTCAATTTTCAATGCACTTAGGATACTTCTCAAGGTTAATATTACAACAAAAGATCATGCTCTATGATTACACAAGATAAAACAATACATCAAGAAAATTTGTAATAGTAAGTCTACAATGGACCTTCTATTTGAGGATCTACAACTGTATATTGTCACTCAATGTTCAGGTAAATGTTTTCACTACAACAAACAAAATGGGGAAGAAATTTAAAAATTGATAAATAAAAACATAAAAGAGATAAGAAAGTAAAAAAAAATACTTCCTCTTATGTTGATTAGACTTTTAATTTTAGGAACTTTTTATGTTATGGATAAGTTATATATAGCCACCTTTAGTGTATATGTTATGAAATGCTTATATTTTAATTAATAACCAGACGAACTAAGCATTTATATCCATAATGTTATGACAATAGTAGTTTAGAAGAATGAAAATGTTGAATAAAGGAAAAATATAACCTTTAAGCATTGTTTTGTTAAAACTTCTTAACCCCCATAACATCAAATCACGAATTCAAAAGTCACGATTTACTGATATGATAACGGAAAGATACATTTATAAGGCTAGACCACAACTTCTCATAGACTTAAGTACAAATTAATTTCCATTCTCCTAATGGCCAAATCAATTATACTTGATTCAGCTGTAAGCCTAGAAACATGTTGTAAGGTGACTAATCTAATAAGATGCATGATAAGCGATTTTTAACAATTTCAAGAAAGCAAGATGCCACTAAAGTTTAACACTATTATAATTTAATATCACTTCCTAATATTGAGGCCTAATTGGTAGTACGCGAGCATTACATTTGAAGTATTTGCCTAATATTATCTCTATCTATCACAACTTTGTGCTAAAAGAAATATGAACAAAACGTAGAAGTTGGTAAAAAAAACTGGTGTAGATAACACCACCGAGAAGATTAGATGGTGCAATAAGATTAAGCAAAATCAATGCACAGAGTCCACGTAAGTAACCAGTAATAGGCAAAAAAAGCATAGTTATATAGTATTAAATAAATGATGTTGCTGTTCGGAAAATGACCCAGTTGGTATATGGAAATATGAGTATAAGTACCCAACCTACCCTCATTTTGTTAGCTTAAAACACTGACATGATTACAAAAATCCTACCCCTTTTCGCACACACCTCACACATGTTACCCCCTTTTGACACATGATCCTTTCACCCTTCCTCTTTCCTCCTTCAATTTCTCTATTAACATAGCTCCTTCATGTTTTCATATTTTCTATGCATTTGAGCTTCTCAACCTTCTTCCCCATCTCCATTAACAAGTCTTCTATGTTTGAGCTTCTCAATCTCCTTCCTCTCCTTCTCCGCTAACTAATAAAAGAACCTCAATTCAACATCTTATACCATAATCTAAGGTAGATATATAACGGTAATCACCTAGATTTGAGCATTAATTTAAATTATGTTCTAGATCTATTACTCATATTCATATTTAAGCATTAATTTGAAATATGTTCTAGATCTG
Source organism: Tamarix chinensis (assembly GCA_030549775.1). NCBI lineage: Eukaryota > Viridiplantae > Streptophyta > Magnoliopsida > Caryophyllales > Tamaricaceae > Tamarix > Tamarix chinensis. The sequence continues at coordinate 69,242,995 of CM060172.1, forward strand.
TATAAGTGAATGTGTGTTTGAACTAGCACACTTGAAGAGGGCAATGATAATCACTATCATAGCTTGAAGCAAGTAGTGTGAGACACTACTATAACTTAAATTGAGCAACGATAATCATTGTTGCAACATTAAGCACGCAGTGTGAGTCCCTGAATTAGCTTCAAGTTGGCGGTGTGACTTGAAGCTAGCATTTAGACTCCTTACCATAACTTCAAGATGTTAACATGACTTCCAATCACTTGATGCTTGTACGTATTATTTGATGAACATATGGTTTCTTATACAGAGTTATCATTAACTGATGTCTCATCCTAGTTGTTTAATGGATACTTTTATAAAGTTTCTCCATACACACTTATTAGTCAAAAGTAAGCTTTCTCATCGAAGATCACACCTAAGTTTTGTGCCATTTGTAACATATTTGTAGCCTCACTTACATTCCTTTCCCATATATACACTACCATGACAGTGATATCCCATAGCATTACTAGATTATAATTGAAGTATCTTTCTTATTGAGATTCACTTGAAATTAATGTAAGTGAGTTGAATTGAAGTATTAACAATGTAGATATTGATGCATGTGATGATTGAGGTTAGAAATTCTAATTAAAATGCATATGACATTTCATGCAAATCTATATGCATAAATGCATTAAATAGACTTAAGCTCCTCTAACTAGTATACTCTTTAGAATGGGACATATGTTATGCTTTACTTATTAAGGCTAATATACCAAGAAGTGAGTATTTATACCAAGCGTGATTTTTTGAATTGTTAAATTATAAAGGCATCCCTAATTTTGGATTTATATATTTGTATATTAGGACATTGCTAATGGAGGCACTAATATTACATATTCCTTATATTTCATATGAGTTGTATACAATGAAAAATTCCATATAGGGTTAAGGGATGTGGAGCTGCTGCCTCTACGTGACGCATAAATGAAGTATAACACATGTTGCTAAAATTGAGATTCTACCTATAATTGATTTGGAGACTCGCGATTAGCTTGTAGCATCAGGTTGTAGGATCATAGGATCTTACAAAAATTGTAAAAATATGAAACTTATATACTTATACGTTATAAAATAGCACATTATAAGTTAAAAGAACATAAAATTGCACTCTTAAACTCTTCTATAATCACTGCTTGAATTCTATAACTTACAACTAGAATAAACTGTTGAAGTCATTTGACATATTATAAACTATATTAAGTTAGCAACATCAAAAATAAATTGACAAATGAAAGGCGAAAATTACATTATGATTATGGATATATGAAACATATAACTTATTGTGTTTAAAATATACAATATTGCTAGTGGAACACCCCCAAATTTCACTACTGAAAATTTTTCGTTTTATTAAAATAATTAGCGGAAGCGAAATAACAAAACTGTGAATTATGAGGATATTACCGCTACACTTAGTACACTTAGTACCAGACCGATTCACTCCTACCATTCCAGTACTAAGTGCTAAGGCTAAAAGAGTAAAATACAATTTACGAGAAACTCAAACATATTTAATCAGAGTAGCGTAGTAAACCATTTACAAGAATATAATCCACCAATGATGGCTACAAAACAATGATTACATTGAAATCAAGAATTGAAAAGAGAAATAGTACAACCCTAGGACCTCTCGGATAGTTCCTTACACTCTTTTCCGGGAGCCCACTTGAATAGTACCTGAAAATGACCTGCAATGGACACCGTCCATTGAATAGGTAGGGGCCCCACGAATAGAACCCTTTAGTATTACGGTACTGAGTAACCCTTTAAAATACACTTAAAAGTAGGCCCACAATGTAACACATGATACAACACTATATATGTTCATAATAACATATAGATACTTAATATTCACACTTGGGCACACACATACTTAACAAGTCAATTAGATATTAATGGTGCATACATAATATTCACATCCATACATTTGCATACTTGACAAGTCAATCAGATATTAATAGGTCATAATGAATAATCGATACTTTTAGGGCCTTAAAGCCATTAGTCCATCATTATTCAATCGTTTTTCAGATTTTATATATATCCATGTGAGTGCGGAAACCCACTATTATTCGCCAGTGAACCGGTCATGTAGGGCAAAACGCTCCTGGTCACTATTATTTGTAGGTGGGCCGGCCTAACCCTGACTCACATGGTGTTTCACTATAAGTACTTGGTGTCTTTCCCATGTCTTATCGTTATTACGTTTGGTTTTTTGAGTACACAATCTCCCACTATTATAGCCGATGGACCGAAAATCATGTAGGAAAAAATGCTTCTGACCACTATTATTCATCAGTGGACCGGTCTCCAGGGCACCCCGGTTCCTGGCCACTATTATTCGCCGGTGGAATGGTCTGGGTTCGGCTCAACAATCTTCCTCTTTAAGTGATTAGTGTCTTATTCGTATCTTATTCAAAAGTATTTCACCCTAGACATGCATGCCACCGACCTCTACTTCTATCCTCCCGAGAGGGCCCGCCCCATATCTTGGGACCTTTACGCCTCTTATGACACCCCGACATCGATTCCTCCTTACATTTACCCATAACAAAGACCCAACTCCTAAGGGTGTGGGTTGAGACCCAATACCTTATGACATTCAAATTCTCTCACTACCACTCTTTAGGATTTTTTCCTTGAAACCCTAATTGGACCTATGTGGCCCAACCTTTCTTTTATCATCCCACACCTCATCTCATTTAGATTCAACCCAAACCCTATCACCTCACTCACCAATTATACACGTGGTTGCTCAACCCTAGTTGGTCGCTCAACCCTAGCACCTTTCTTACGTAAGTTTCATCCCGTGCAAACTCTAGAAATCTCCCATGCAAGAGTTGCATCACTCATTCATTTTAATTATAACCTCATTTTATTTTTCTCCTCATGGATCATGAAATAATAAGGTCAATCTCATGTCCCCTTAGTCAACTCACTCCCCATTTTTTCCTTTTTAACCTTTCACCCTATATCCTATCATTAAACATCCTAACATGCATGTCCTTGAGGGTCACATCATATAACATCGTACGCACAACATATATAATCATCATCCACATGCCATAAGGAAGTCACATAAGCATACATCCACTCCAAGTTGCGCTACAAATGATTAATCATTAAGCATAAAGCACACAATGTGGTATAACACATGGCACACAAGGCACGTAACCCACACATAGTTATTCTTAGCCACATCCCTACTCGGTTTGGGTTACCAAGTTATCTCTCACACTTATTAAGTCACTAATCACCCTTCATAATTATTACACTTATCATATTTTCCATTTGGTTGGTTAGATTATCGAATTGCTCTTCTCCTTTGTTATAATTACTAAATTACCTCTTTAGTTAGATAAATTACCAAATTACCCTTCTACATTATCATAATTACCAATTTGCCATTAAGTTGGTTAAATTATCAATTTGCTCCTCTCTATTATCATAATTACCAAACTACCCTTTTCCATTATCAAATTTACCAAATTACCCTTTAGTTGGTTAATTTACCAAATTGCCCTTCTCTATTATCATAATTACCAAACTACCCTTCTCCATTATCAAAATTACCAAATTACCCCTTTCACTTATAAATTACCATTTTACCCTTTGCATACAAAACTACCATTTTACCCTTTTCACTTATAAATTACCATTTTGCCCTTTTGCATACAAAATTACCACTTTACCCTTTAATTATGAAACTACTATTTTGCCCTTTAATTATAAAATTACCATTTTGCCCATTTACCTCCGAAATTACCATTTTACCCTTTACTTCCAAAATTACCAATTTACCCTTTTTACTTACAAATTACCATTTTGCCCTTGCCTCCCAAATTATCATTTTGCCCCTTACTTCCAAAGTTACCATTTTACCCTTTACTTCCAAAATTACCATTTTACCATTTACTTACAAAATTATTGTTTTACCCTTTACTTACAAAATTACCATTTTACCCTTTTCACTTACAAATTACCATTTTGTCCCTTATTACATAGCTTATATTAAATTATTATCACTATATAAAATATTAATATTAATACCCCTTTCTCATTATCCAACTCCACAACTATTATATTTAATATAATACTCGTTAGCACTCATACATAATAGGCCACATTCTTACACAAGACATATTACTAAAATACCATAGGGGTCACAATAATATTAACCATGCATTAATGGTCACAATAGCATAATAAAATATGGATAAATACTTAACATTTTTATTAATAACCAAACTCTTACCTTAAGCAATATTTACATACATAGCACATAAACTAGCATACTTTCCTTTTTTATCAATCAATGTAAGTAACTACATATATTATATTAAACAACATATATCATGCAAAATAACATATTAAAACCCTAATGTGCTAGTATACGTTAATCCATGCGTTTAAGTGGGATTTAACGATTACCTTTATTCTCGCAAAAACGAACCTTACCGATATTCCGGTTAAGGATTCAAGCATTGATTAGCAAAACCAATACCTAAAAATAATATCAATATTTATTATATTAGAAATAAGAAAAACCAAAGCATAAGACTTTATAACACTCAATTAATGAAATACTTAACTTAAATATTATTATACCTTAAAACTTTTTAAATAAAATATACCAAGGCATGCAACAACTCATACTACTCATGCAGCATGAGCTGTATGCAAATAAATGAGGGAGAGAGGATTGAAATGGCAAGAAAGGGGGAAGGGAGTGGTGTTTTGGGTTAGGGTTTTGGGGCTAGGAAAGAAGGTGGGTGGAGGAGGATTTAAGGCAAAGGAAGGGTGTAGAGGTGGAGAGGGGGTGTAGGTGGTGGTTGGGGATGGGTTGACTGCGGCCAAGGGCGGCGGTGGAGGCAACATCGAGGTTGCGAAGTTAGCTGCCGAGGTGGAGGGGGCAGAGAAAGAATGAAAAGGGAGGAGGAAAATGAAGGCCTGCAGGTGGCTGTTTTGGATAAAGGAGGTGTGGGGGTGGTAGAGGAGGTTGCAGGGATTGGTTTGGTGGCTCAAGTGGGTAGGATGAAGTAGGGAGGGAAGAAGAAAAAGAAGAGGGAGAAAAGGAGGGGATAAGGGGTTCGGTAGGGTGGCAGGAGGGTGGTAGGGGTGTGGGAGTTGTAGGGAGAGGGAAGGGAAATGAGGGGCATGGCAAGGAGAGAGAGAGGTGGTGGGGCCGAGATGGGGCATGAATAATGGTGAGAGAGAGAGAGAGGTAGGGAGAGTAGTAGGGGGAGGAGGGTTGCAGGTAGGGTGGCTGGAGATGGCAGAGGTGGTCGGGCGAGCGTCGGGGAAAATGAAGAAGAAGAAGAAGAAGAAGAAGAAGAAGAAGAAAGAAAGAAGGGGGTGTTGCGTGCAAGCCGGGTGAAGGGAAGAGGGGAGTGGGCCGACCCGGTCGGTGAGAAAGGAAAGAAAAGAAAGAAGGGAGGACGAGCCGAGCTCGCGTGGGGGAGGAAGGAAGAAAAGAAAAGGAGGGGGGTTTGGGCCAGACGATGCAGGCGGGGGAGGTAAGGAAGAAAGGAAGGAAATGGGTCGGCGGCCCAGGAGTGAGGAAGATAAGGCAAGCCGGGGTACTGGCAACCCAAGGGAAGGAAAAAGGAAAAAGAAAGAAAGGAGGAAAAAGGAGAAAGAAAAGGAAAAGGAAAGGAAAAATAGGACAAAATAAAATAATTTAATTAATAAAATAATAAAATGTAATATTTTTTGGTAATAATTTAATTTAATATAAATAAAAATGGGTTTAAAAAGGATGATTTTAGTTAAATATTGGTTTGGAAATTTTTTTTTAAAAGTACTATAAAATAACAAAATATTTATCTTAATTTATTAAATATTTGTATCCAATTTTATATACTCAAAAATCCATAAAATAATTAAATTAAATAGATTTAAAAGCTAATTTATCCCAAATAAAAGTTATTTATTAAATTATAGGCTTTTAAAATTTCAGGGAATTACAATTAGCCTTAAGAAAAACACACAAGGAATGAAGAAAGTGGATGATAGTGAAGGCAACGATAAGAAAACAATATTTTCTATCATTTAAGAAAATATAACCAAAAAACGTTGTACATTAGCTTTCAAAATTTTGATGAATCAATATATGAAGAAAATAAAGTTTGGTCATATGCACACATAATATGTTACTATATGAGCCATATGTATACCATAAACTAAAGCTTGTTTGCATTATAAAACTAAAATTGCCATTAAAAAATAAGAAAAAAATATTAATTTTGAATTGAATATAAGTTAATAATTAATACTAATGTAAATTTTAATATATATTCATTTTATCATTTAAATGGAGATTACATTCTTTTGTCAACATTTTGCATCAATAATTAACTTCATTATTTTAGTGGCAACTAAGTCGTACATTCTTTACATCATCTCATTTTCAAGACATACTGTAAAATAATATATGATCAAAATTCAAAGGGTCGGTGAAGAAATATAGTTGGAATAAGATAGGAAATATATTTAGATATAAATCGATAATAAAATATATTTATTATGTAGAGTCATAGGATTTAACCTGATATTGTAAAATTCTATAACTATTCGACTACTTTAATATTTTACCTTGGATTGTCTATCATTTATCATTTTTAGATCATAGGATCATAAGATTGAATTAGGATTTTAATAATTGATCCATCATTTAGGGAATATTACATAGTCATTCATTAAAGGGCTACAACATAGCAAAAAAATGTGCACAACAAGCACCTAAACAAGCTATTGTACAAGAAGTAGCCCTGGAACAATTACAAGAAAAATGTATCACCCTAAAATTTTGTAACATTTGTTTTTGGATGTTTAACTTTTTATTCAAAACCTAACCCTAAAACATTGGTTTAATTATTTTTATTAACCCTTTCTCCATAATCCAAATAAATGCTTAAATATTTTCTCCAAATTATCATGTTATTCTTATTTATTCTTAAACCCCATCCTAATTCTGGTTAATTATTATTTAAACCTAACTCTAGCCAAGATGATTGATAAATTAATTTTACACTAATTTCCTAATTTTAGATTTAAAACTAATTATAATCCTATCCCTAATTTTTCCATTTCCTTATTATTTCCCCTTTTCCTTCTCCCTTATCATGATCAATATGCCTTTCCCTTTTCTCTTTGAGCCATGAACCACCTCTCACATGATCTCTTATTGGATACCATGTTGCATTTGGGCCCCGATATGATCGAAGTACCTTAGTGTGTCAGGGTTAATATGATCTTCCCTTGAACAAATTAAGAATGAAATAATTATTATTGGTTCAAATTATTTTTAGGTTGTTTTGGTAGTAACCTTTATCTCTACTTATGGCTCGATAGTAGCTTTCGTGCATACCTGTGGTTCAACAATAGCCTTAGTACCTACCTGTGGTTGGTAATTGTCTTAGTACCTATCTGAGGTTGGTAGTTACCTTTTTTAGCCATGCCTGTGGTGTTATGGAATTTATTGGTATTAATTTTGATATATTGTGAAGGTTATGGTCATTGGGTTGATATTAGTTATAATCATGAATTCAAAGAACATCTATTAGATACTTGGTTGGTAGGTTTTATTATGTTCTAAATGAACGAGGAAGAGTAGTACGCGACCTCTGTGATAGTTGTTTATGTAGCATGATTATCGTATTTTGGTCATCGCATGTATATTTTAATATTTTATATCATGTCCTATTATGATACATTTTAGGTGTTCCATGAGAGTTTTTCATGTTACTTTTGTATAATAGGTTATTCAATACCGTTATACTGATGGATTTCATTTCATAAGATCATGCTTATTCAATGAGTAATGGTGACTTTGAAGGTTAGCTTGTGAGTTCAGTTAAATGCTAGTACTGTGGGTTGAGAGTTAGAATTATCTAGTGTCCTATCTGATATCTTTTGATTCATATATTATTGGATTGTCATGTCCTTCTATATTTTTTACCATTTAAATTTTGTAACCGCCAACCATTTATTTTATCATAATGATATTAATCTACATTGTTCTCATGTTTTTTGTTATTATAATTGTGTTATTAATTTAAGCAAATTAATATTTTTAGTCTTGGCACTTGATATAATAATGGTAAATGAAACTATACTTGTACCATGTGTGACGGTAACACCTTGCATTTTTACTTTTTTATCATATGTAATTAACTCTTTAAATGAAAATTTTAAATCCTAAAATTAGGGGTGTTAGAGGGAAGAAGGTCCACGATAAGTTTTGTACTGATCGTGAGACACCTAGTTCGCTAACATTAGCTGACTTTGCAAATTGGCCATCCTTTATAGTTGATGCACTGATTCCATCTTCATTAGCTCATAGGGGTTTGTCATTATCAACAACTCCTAGTTTAACACAATATATTACACTACTAAAAATTTTCTTTCAAAGAATAATGTGGAAGCCAAAATAGAAAAATAGAGACTGTTACCCTCATATCTAATATAAAATAAATGTTCATTATCTATCCTACATTAGATGTAATGTTAAAACATGTCTAACCAAAATTGAATCATCATCCATACCAAAAGGATAAACTAATCACAACAAGTTATCTAATGGTAGATGGAAAGCAAATAATCTCACATAACTAAAGCATCGTTGATAAAATCAGTGGAAAACCTGTGAAATAACTCTCGGTTTTAAAATCTTAACAGACTAATGGGAACTGGAATCAATTACAACACATTGAAATTTCAATACAATGCTTGAAATTTTCCAAAATAGGTGCAGACATATAAATAGAAGTTTCTGAGAGATACGACTTTGGGTGTCCTAACTCTCTCAAAGCCTAACTCTTCAACCCGACAATGTAGCATTCAATATCATGCATGCAAGAGAGGTTTGTTCCCCACCATAAGTGTATTTTCATATAACCCATTCAACCAATATAACACTAGTATAGGTATAATATTGGGTAAATCAAATCTACCTAACTCATGGAGGGTACATGATGTACATAAAGTCACAATAAAGATTTAAATTACGGTACTCATGCACACATGACATGCACTATTACGCTTAAATAACAACTCATATAATATCAGGAATAAATGGCATAACATTTATCATTCACCCATATAGTATTAAGGAAAGGCACACATGTGATGATTAGATCAAGGCACACATGCAATAACTAGAGTAGGACATGCTCATATGGAATATCATAGTTATAAAATCAAGGTGCACATGGTTACATGTGATAATACAAGAGGATATGAGAGACATGTGATAACATACGATAAATCATGTGGGCATGGATAAATACATGACTAGACGTACAACCCATAGGGGTACGAGTATGTAACTAAGTACCAACTCATACCGAGTAACACAACTCCTCAACATGCGATTAAAATAGTATATCATGGGATAATACAATCAATTAATGCATCATATGGTGTCACCATTGTGAAGAAGTCAAATAAGTGACATGCGTAGGATAATCATAAATAAAGCCCATGAATGAATAAGAGCCATCGATTATTATATTTCATTATTGTGATCATAATCAATTAATTATATTAACATGATAATGGACACTAAAAAACCATAGCAACTAATATGTTACACAAAGGATATTATCCCTAGCTAGCTCACCCATATTACTCATACCCAAGGCATACATGACCAAGGGACCCACAAAAATGCTTGTATCTCAGTGGCTAAGGAAACCATGTGATATCTAAGGCACAATGACCAAAGAAAACCTTATGAACATGTCACATATAATTGTGTAGCTATGGCAAACACTATGATCTATAACACTACAACTATGATCAACACTACCACTTAGGACACACTTATTTCATATTTTCACTTATCACTTGAATTATTCATCACTTATACCTATGACCACATGATCTATCAAACACAACCCATCACTAATGTTATTGGTAAAATTAGATATGTAACACTCCAAAACTTACTATTGATTTTTTTGGCAAGAACATAATATCAAAATAATTGGGTGTTACCATTGTACTCAATGTAAGGATGGTATAATTATGAATTACCATACCATCCTTACATCGAATACAAGATAACATAATTAAGACTTAAAAACATGATAAACAGAGAATAAGATAACTTTTATAAACTTATATACGAGCTTGGAGGTTAACTCCGAGTACCATATCAAAATACATAAAAATGAATACATTGAAAACTAAGAGTCCCAAGAGGTATCCAGACTAAAAGCAATAACCGAATGACACAACTCTATGCCCAACCCCGATGCTTAAGAATCACTCCTCTATAAATAAGACACCATAAACATAAAAGTTATCCAATGTGTCCTCAATCCTCATTGACATGCATAAAAACTATGGGTCATTTGCTCATGGTAACAAGCAACACATAAGAGAAGGATGGTTAGTACGCTACGTATCAAGTAAGGTGAACGTAGAGTCATAGTAAGGTTACAAAAACATAAGATCCCATAAAGGACTCATCAAGTAAAAAGCTTAAACATGACATGGTGCAAGAGAATAATTGAATCCGTATTTTCATCATTAAGTAATATCACCAACCTTTTTATTATTTATGTTGAGCTCAAGACCCTGTTATTCTTAATGTGGTGGAACGGATTGATACACCTCCTAGAGAAACAAGGGCCTAACTAATATTATTTAGTTAGTGGAACAGACTCAACACCTCCCATGGTAACACATTCCTGTCCACTAATCTTAAATAGGTATAATGGTGTAATACTCCAAAATTTATAACTAAAAATTTTCGTTTAATGAAAAGGTTAAGCCGAAGCGAAATCACAAAAATGTAAATTATGGGGATATTACCACCACACTTAGTATTAGACCGGTTTCCTTTTACCGTTCCAATACCAAGTGCTATAGCTAATTGGGATAGACATCAAACACGAGTCAGTAATTAAAACGAGCATTCATAAAAGAAATGAGTCGTTAACCGTACAGGAAATCAGAGTGCGGTAATCAAAAGCTACAACCCAAAAGTACAGTTTTAAAGTACCAAATGACCGAAAACATCATACAACAGAATAAAACAACATATAATGATATATGAAAAATAAAATGAATTATAGACTCCGACCATGTCACTCTCGACCCCCAAGTTAGATCCAGGCTCAACTCTAAGCCCCGCCCGATGCCTCATAAGTGTCGTAAGCATCGAACATAGAATCACCGACCTACACCAAGTCAGAAGGGCCTTCTACTCGTGGGAATGAGCAGCACCCATGAAACGGGTGGTCAGTATGCTACATATTGAGCAAGGTAACCATGTGCTAAGGCCAAACATGCAAAAATATACAACATAGCATACATGAAATAGTCACATAGCATGCAGTAACACAGATAAAGAAGATCGACTATGGTCAGGATAACTTATTCTTTAGATCTCTGATAAATATAGTCAATTCACATCATAGTCTTTATCAATCCATGCGAGTGCGAGAACCCCACTATTATTCGTCGGTAGATCGGTCATGCAGGGCAAAATGCACCTGGCTACTATTATTCATCGGTGGACCGGTCATGCAGGGCACCCCAATTCCAGACCACTATTATTCACCGGTGGACTGGGTAGGACCCGGCTCAACAATCTTCCTCTTTTTATGTCTTATTTGATAATTTTTCACCCTTGACATGCATGCCACCAAATCTTCTACTTCTATCCTCTCAAGAGGGGCATGTTTTATATCTTGAGACTCTAGCACCTCCTAACTGCCCCGACATCCCTTCCATATTCCATTACCCACACTAGAAGCCTAATTCCGATGCAGATGGGTCAAGGCCCACTACCTTATACCACTAAGCCCATTGATAGTCCTCCCTAGGGTTTTCTCCAGAAAAACCCTAATTTGGGCTTATGTGACCCATCCTTCTCTACCTCACACAACCCAAACTATTTTAACACTCCACATGTCATGACCTTTAAACTCAGCTCTCCCCTCACTCATCCTCATTTATTTTTATTATTTTCTTTTTCTTTTTCCACCTTCTCAAATTAGGGTTTCCTCCCAAACCCTAGCTCGGTCTCCTATGCACCCTTATAGTATCCCACGTACTATTTTTCACCCGAAGCCTCTAGTCACCCAAATGACACTACTATTACCTTCCTCATGCCCCAAGGCAACTTTCCATACGCAAAGTTTGCCCTCATGCGGACCCTAACCATCCCATGCAAAACCCATAATATTTATCGTGCCAAACCCTAAAGTTCCCATGCAAACCCTAGTTTCTCCCACTATTTCATTATATTTAAATTCCCCTCTCTTTTTTTTATCATCATTCATGGATCATGGGTTATTTAGATCATTCTTACCTATGTTAGCCAACTTACTTCCCCTTGGTTATCTTATTTTCCTATTTTTCTTTTTCATGCCTCCATCCCACATCACCACATCAAAGACCCTAGCATGCATGTCCTAAGGGGCCACATCACATCACGTCACAATTTGCAGCATATTCATATTAGCACATACCAGAAGAGAGCACATGAACATACCTCGGTTCCAAGTCGCGCTACACATAAAACAGTTAAGATAATAGCATATAGAATACGACATATAATTATACAGGACATCCAAGGCATATAAGACACATAACACACATGCGGCCTTAGCTACACCCTTACCTAAAACGTCACCGGGCTTGGAGCACTCTCCTACGCCTCCTGAGGGCTTTGACTTGATTCACCTATAAGAGGAAAATACTATGGGTTAATCTCCCTCTACCAGAATTACCATAATTTCCTATCTCACCCCTATCATGGCCTACTACTAAGGCTAATAATGATAATAGTAGTTTTATAATTAAAAGTAAGGTTATTATTCTCAAAATAATTAATCATGCCACTACTAACCAAAGTAAGTCTTAGTAATATTCATAGTATTAAAAGTAATGGTTTCAATATTACTAATAATAATATTATTGTTAGTTTTTGTAATGATACTAATATCAACCCCAACTTCTAGTAATAATAATAATAGTGATGAAAATAATATAAACGTAATGACCATAATGATACTTATATTAATAATGCTAGTAGTAGTAGTAGTAATAATAATGATACTACTACTACTAATACTAATAATAATAATAGTAATAGTGATAATAGTTTCAATCTTGATAATAATGCTAATAAGGTTCTAGAAATCATAATAATAGTAGCCTTGTGATAATATGGTCAAGTGTAATAGCATAATAATAATAATAATAATAATAATAATAATAATAATAATAATAATAATAATAATAATAATAATAATGATAATGATAATAATAATAATAATGCTAGAAATGATAATAATAATAATAATAGTGATAATGATAATGTTAATAACAACAACAACAATGATAATAATAATGTTAAGTATGAAGAGGGGTGATAGTACTATAATGGCCACAGTTAGTATTAATATTATTAGTAACAAAACAATGATAATAGTAGTAGTAGTAATAATAATAAGGATAATATTAATAATAATAATAACAAAGTTGTAGTCTTTTAAATAATAATATCATTAATTAGAAATCTCTGCGGAATAAGAGTTAGAACATAATAGTAGTAGTAATAATAATAATAATAATATTATTATTAACACTAATAATAATAGTTAATAATAATACTATTAATATTAAAAATTATTAACACTTTTACACAAAAGGTTTAAGGGTTAAGAAATTGGGATACCACCTAGGCTTGGTGGTGGAGCCGGCGGCGGTGGAGGAGGAAGAGAGGTGGAGAGATGGGTGTAGAGGCTAGGGGAGAGGGAAGTAGGGGGAGATGGAGGTGTGGGGAGGTAGAGTAAGGTCCCCTGGTTGTTTTGGGGGGTAGAGGTGGCGTTATAGGTGGCGGAATCGGTAGCAGATGGTGGCACGAGGGGCAGCGCAGGGTTGAAGTGCGTTGTTCGGGAGGGGGACTTTGCATGGCCGGGATGGCTCGTGCAGGGCAAGGTAAGGAAGGAGGGTGGCTCAATTGTGTAGAGAGCGGTGCAAGGAAGGTTTTGGTGACCAGAGTGGGCGGTGGTGACGGCCGACGACGGAGAAACGACAGTCTGTTTGGGCGGTAGCACACGGGTCAAATTTCTGGGCTACCAAAATTAAAACCCGATTATGGCGGCCTTCGGGGCTATATGTAGATCGATTTGAAGGGAAAATGATAAAAGAGAGCGAGAAAGTAGGGGGGCAAGATTTATGGCGCTCCAGCCGGCGAGGGTAGGCCGACGCAGGTATACCTTCGTAGGCCATTTTTTACAGGGAAAAAGGGGATGGCACACGCAGGAGAGGGGATGGCCGGCCATAATGAAGTGACAGGGAAGATGACGGGGAAGAGAGGAGGAGAACAACGGGTCAACCGGCGTGATCGGTGGCAGAAATCCCGGTGCCAATTGAGGGAGTTGCAGGCGGCGTGAGGAAGAAGACGACGCAAGAGAAATGGGGAGGGGTTGGACTAGTAGTCCAGGAGAAAAGAAAGAAAGAAGGAAAAAGCTGGACCGGCCAGGAGGAGAAGAAAAAGAACTGGCGGCACAGGCTTGGGTCGCGTAGGGGGAAGGGGAGGAATTAGGCCGAAGGCGGGCCGACCCAAGTTGGGGAAAGGAGAAAAAAAAAGCGGGAAGAAGGAAGAGAAGAAAAGGAAAGAAAAGGAATGAGAGAGAGAGAGAGAGAGAGAGAGAGAGAGAGAGAGAGAGAAAGAAAAAGGAAAAAGGTGGGTTGGGCTTAATTAACATATTTTGGGTATTTCGGGATATTTAAAAATATTAATATTAAAATAATAATTAAATTCTATTTTTAGGTTAATTTAGGGATTTTGAAAGATTTTTTCTAAATTTCATTTTAATTAGCAAAATACTCAAATTTTTCTATTTAAAATATTTATTAATTTATCCTAGATTTGCCTTAATTAATTCCCTCTTGTTTTAATAAAAATAGTTTATTTAATTAATTTCCCTAATAAATTCTTATTTTGCCATAATTTTCTAAATTAGGGTTTTGGGGTATTTCAAATGGTATGATACAACTTCCGAGGCAAAACACATTTTGGCCACCGTTATTAAGACGGTGGAATGAACTCAACATCTCAGTCTTGACTCATGTGATCTTTTGCTTTAAGTGATTAATCCCTTATTCACGATAATTTATCTCCACGTCATCGAGTAGACATATATATATATATATATATAGATGTGCAAGGCACACAATATAGATTAAAACAATTATCGAAAACACGTAAAACCCAACCACACGAAGAAACCCCAAGGAAAAAAATCACATTTTTCTCCAAGAAACCCTAATTTCACATTATTAACATAACCCAATACATACTACTTATTTATCCGTCAATTTTAGAAAACCTTCCTAGAATATTATTATTATCAACATATTTAAAAATCAAGGTCTAACTCCAATATTTTATACACACGATAGTGACCCGCCTCTAGGGTTGTTATTCCCAATTTAAGTTATTTTCTAAATTTGTTTGGACTTAAGCCATTCATAATTACTCAAAAAATTCAACATGATATACTGAGAATATTTCAAACCATTTAACATATTAAAATACCAAATTTTCCATAGTTTCCTTATACTGACCAAAATACCCAAATTTTACAAAAAAAACTCTATATTTCTAATATAATTATTTTCCAATCCTCAATTAATTATATCACTGTACATCTTAACTATACTCATTTCCTACTTAAAATACTCTATCAGCCCCATATTAAAGTACAATACATCATACCAATTCACTTGGGGTTTAAAACATAAGAATTATTGTAACAATATCATGTAAGTGCATACTTTCTCATCTCACTTATTTTCCATCATATGATACCAAATTATCACATAATAACACTAACAACATGGTATTACCAATATAATAAAACTGAATATGTGATTTTACACAAGGTACACATAACATGCAAAAAGGGCCTGACTACAACATATATTCTTACAAGAAAAACGATTATGATCTCTAAACATGTTAAAGCCTAACCCACCTCATCTGAGACCACGTAAAAATCACCTAAGAAACAATAATAATATATAGTTAGAACTTAATGATAAGCATAATCTAAGGCAAGAGAGGGTGGAAATAAACCAAGGCATGCAAGGGTTGAACTAGTTGACATGGATGTTGGTGCAACAAAGGGGGTTTAGCGTGGGGGACTCATGCAGCTAGGGAGTGCTATATGAGGTGGTGATGCCGAGGAGGTGGAGTGTCATGAGGTGGTGAATTTGGTGGTGGTGTAGTGGCATGGAAGTGTGACGTTGGTGGTGGTGGAGTGGTCTAAAAGTATGATGTTGGTGGTGGTGGAGTGGCAGGAAAGTGTGGTGATGCTTGGGGTGGGTTAGTGTGGAGAAGTGGTGCAGCTAGGAGGGTGGTGGTGTGAGAAAATGATGCATCTTGGAGGATGGTAGTGTCGAGGGTTGATGTAGCATGTAACACCCCCAAAATTTACAGTTGGAAAATTACATTTTTTTTAAGGAAAATCATACACTAAAATAGGGGTGCTACTACCGTGATCGGTACAAGATTGACCCCTAACCAGTCTCATACTAACCATAGGGCTAAAAGATACATGGATCATTAACAAGGATGATTAAAAATATAAACAGTTCAACATTAAATACCAAAACCCGAGTGCGTAAATGTTAAGATTAATACATGAGTGAAATGTAATACAAAACAACGCTCTGCTACGGGGAAATAAAAACGGTAGAAAAATAAAAAGATAGGTAGTTCGTAGAGCACCCTCTCTGGCCCCATCCTTGGATATCAAATCATCACTCTGCCCCAACCAACTCATCATAATCATCAAAATCCGCAAAGGCCTCATTGTAACACCCCCAAAATTCACTACTGAAAAATTTCGTTAATTAAAAGGAAATTAGCTGAAGCAGATAAATAAGACGTGAACTTTGGGAGTATTACCGCCACACTTAATACCAGACCGGTTCACTCATACCGTTCCAGTACTAAGTGCTAAGGCTAAAGGAAAATGAAATACAACTTGCAAGAAATTCAACATACTTAAATCAGAGTAGCGCATCAAATCATTTACCAGAATAAAATCCACCAATGGTGGTTACAGTAATAACGTATACATTTAAAACCAAGAATTTAAATGAGAATGAGAAACCCTAACGATACCGGATAACTCCTTACTCTCTTTCCCGTAGCCCACTTGGGTAGCACCTGAAAATACCTGCAAGGGCACTGCCCATTGAATAGGCAGGGGCCCCATAAAGGGAATCCCTTCAGTACTACGGTACTGAGTAACCCTTTAATACCACACTTAAAGATAGGCCCGCATACGATACATAATGCAAGCCACACACATATAAATAATGAGAGATGCATACATAACAATGACAAACACAATACTTTATAAGTCACGATCGATACCTTGGGCCTTAAGCCATTATTCTGTCATTAACCCATCAATATCATATTTTATATCCATGTGAGTACGAGAACCCCACTATTATAGCCGGTGGACCGGAAAGTATATACTCAGGGCAAAACGCCTCTGACCACTATTATTGCCGGTGGACCGGAAGATAAACACACAGGGCAGAACGCACCTGACCACTATTATTGCCGGTGGACCGGTCTGGCCCCGACTCACATGGTGTTCCACTATAAGTGATTAGTATTTTTCCATAATCTTATTCACATACATAACTGATTTTATTGAGCTCGGGACCCCCACTATTATTGCCGGTGGACCGGAATATATATGTAATCATCATCCAGGGCACAACGCTCCTGGCCACTTTTATAACCGGTGGACCGGGATATATATAACTCATCATCCAGGGCACAACGCTCCTGGCCACTATTATATCCGGTGGACCGGTACTCATAATCACACACCAGGGCAACATGCTCCTGGACCACTATTATAACCGGTGGACCGGTACGCAATATCACATACCAGGGCAACACGCTCCTGGACCACTATTATAACCGGTGGACCGGTACGCAATATCATAAATCATCTGGGCCCGGCTCATTAATATTCCACTTTCAATTATCGTATCTTTCCTTTCGTTAATCAACACATCAATCATATTTATTTGCCTCGATTGGGAGATCGATAACCCGGGACACAAAGGTACACCGGTCGTACCGGTGCATATCAGCTACTCAGTACCCTTTAACCGTGAACCCAAGGACGCAAAGGTACCCTGGTCGTACTGGTGCATAAAGCTAACTCAGTACCCTACCGACAAGGACACCTAATCCATAAGTATGCATACCCCCTAACTAGGTCCGTAGAGCTAGGAAGAGTAAGATATAGGGCCTAGTTGGGGCACAAAGGCACACCAGCAAATACCAGAATAATCGTGGACTAAACCACGTCCTTAGGGTAGCGACCCCTAAGGAGTCACCATTCCCGATCTTGAGGTCTTTCACTTTAAGTAATAGTGTCTTAATTAAGGTGATCACATAAAGCACGATAATCCGATACTTATTCACTTTCAATCATTCCGATATCATTAATCGTTTCTTATTCAGAGGATTATCCAGGATGTCACAGAGAAACCCTCGAGTTGGATAACTTACTAAATTACCCTCCTTCATTATCATGATTACTATTTTGCCCCTTTAGTTGGTTAAACAATTATCACTTTACCCTTTTATCGGCTAAATTACCAAATTGCCCCTTTAGTTGAACAAATTACCAAATTGCCCTTCTCCTTTATCATAATTACCATTTTACCCCTCTCAATTATTTTAATTGCCATTTACCTTTTTTAATTATCACAAATCCCAAATTACTCTTCTTCATAATTACCAATATTAATTTACCCTTTTTCATAATCAAAATTACTATATTGCCCTTCTCCATTATTAAAATTACCATAATGCCCTTTAGTTGGTTAATTTACCAAATTACCCTTCTATAGTATCATACTTATCCAATTGCCCTTCTACAATCATAATTTACTTGCTAAATTATCTTTTGTCGTTATCATAATTACCAAGTTACCCCTTACTCCCAAGTTTACCATAATATCCTTTCTTTTACAAAATTACCATTTTACCCCTTACATCCAATTTTACCATAATATCCTTTTATTTATGAAATTTACCACCATACCTCTTTTACTTTACAAATTACTATTTTACCCTTTTACATCCAAGATTACCATCTTTATCTTTCCTTACATAATTACCATTTTGCCCTTCTTTTCCAATTTACCATATTACTCCTTTACTTATAAATTTCCACTTCGCCATTCACTTATACAATTTACCATATTACCCTTTACTTATGAAATTACGATTTTGCCCCTCTACCTCCAAAATTACCATAATGCCCTTTTTACTTGAACAATTACCATAATGCCCTCCTTCATCCAAAATTACTGTTTTACCCCTACTTCCAAAATTACCATTCTTACCACTTACTTATAAAATTACCATATTGCCCCTTGACTCCAAATTTACCACTTTACCCTTTTCCCCCAAAAATTACTATAATACCCCTTTACTTATAAAATTATCATTTGGCCATTTAATCATAAAATTTCCATATTATTCTTTTGTTTCAAAAATTACCATCATACCCTTCTTTCTCACAACTTACAATTTTATCCTTTTTACTTATAAAATTATCATCTCACCCCTTCCCTTTGAAATTACCAAAATGCCCTTTTGTTTACCAAATTACCAAAATGCCCTTTTTACTTATGAAATTTCCATTTTTATGAATTTACTAACACTACATAAAATAATAACATTAATACTTCATTTTTATCATCTAAGTCCACCAACTTATCATTATTCAACATAATACTCATTAGCAACTATATACATTGATTCACATACCTCATAAGCATAATTACTAAAATACCCTTAGACAATAATATTATTCATGTATTAGCAACATGATACATCATAAACAAGCATTTAACATTTCCATCAATAATCAAACACCTTTCTTAGTTAACATACCTACATATGGCACAAAAATTTATCATGCTTTTCCTTTTTATCAAACAATATAAGAAACCATATACATATCATGCTAAGCACACCAAACATGCATAAAATCATACTAAACCCCTAATGTGCTAGCATGCGTCTTTCCATATATTTAAGGGAGGATTAACGGTTACCTTAATCCCGCAATATATCAAATCTTACCAAGCATATTTAGCAACTCAACACCTAAAAATAATATCCATCATGTTTATGTTAGAAATAAGAACCAAAGCATAAAACTTTATAAATTTTAATTAATAAAACACTTAACATAAAATACCATTTTACCTTAAAAATTATCCAAACTATTTTTAAAACCAAGGGGAGCTCATGCTGCATGAGCAGCGTGAGTTTCATGCAAAATTATGGGGAGCAAAGGGTTCGAAGGGGGTGAAGGAAGAAAAATAAACCATTTTCGGGTTAGGGTCTTTAGGCTAGAAAAGAAGGTGGTTAGGGGAGGTTCTAAGGCAGGGGAATGGTGCAGAAGTGTAGAGGGGGTGTAGGTGGAGGCTAAGGGTGGTTTCACGGCGGCATAGGGTGGCGGAGACGGTGGCGGCAAGGCGGCGAAGTCGGCTGCCGAGAAGGGTCGAGGGGAAGGGGCTGTGAAGGAAGGAAAAGGGGAGGGAAAAATGGAGGGGTTCAAGGGCTGGTTTCGGCCAAATAACGCATGGCGGTTGTAGAGGGGGTTGCAGGGAGGAGATTGGTGGTTTGGGAGGCGGCAGAGGCGGCCGGACGGCGGCGGAAATAGTGGTTGCAGGTGGCTCGGTGGTAAGGGGGAAAAACTGGGAAGAAAAAGGAAGAGGAGGAGGAGGGAGGAAGAGGGCTGCGAGAAGGCTCGGGGAGGACGTTGTGGTGGCGCAAGGCTGAGGTGGAGGGTGGCAGGGAGTGGTGCAGGGGGTTGGTGAGGCGGCAGGAGCGACGCAAAAACAGGGTGGAAATGGGAGGGAAGAAAATGAGAGAAAGAAGGGAGGATCGGGGGTGAGGGAGCTCGAAATGATGGCAGAAATGGATGAAGGGAAGAAGAAAAAAAGAAGAGGAAGGGTAGGGGACTAGGGGCTGATCGGCTGGCAGCGTTTAGGGTGGCAGGAGTGGTGGTAGGGTGGCAGGGATAGGTTGACGAAGAGGGGGGAAAAACCAGAGTTGTGGGATGGTTTGCAGGGCTGGATGGGTTCGAAAATAGGAAGAAAATGACGGGAGAGAAGGAGGGCAGGCGGTGGCAGCGATGGGTGCAGGTGGTGGCAGCGGGCATGGCGGTTATGGCGATGGGGACTGGTCGGGGTCTCGGGGTGATCGAAGGAGGAAGAAAGAAGGGAGGGGGAGGGAGAAGACCGAACCGGTCTGGCGCAGAGAAAAGAAAAAAAAAGGAGTTGGGCCGACCCGGGGGAAAAGAAGAAGGAGTGACGGGCTGGGGCGCGCGTCAGGCGTGGGGAAGGAGAGGCGGAAGCGGGCCGAAGGCCCAGTCACGCGGGGGAGAGGGCTGGCCTGGCGAGGCAGCCCGAGGAGGAAGGAAAAAGAAAAAAAAGAAAAGAAGAAAGAGGAAAAAGGGAAAAAGGGTAAAAAGGAAAATGGAAAAATAGGAAAGTAATTTAATTTAATTTGTAAAATAATAAAATATAATATTCGTGGTAAATTATTTAATTTAATAATTTAATTAATTTTTTTTAATGTAATGTTTTAGTTTAAAAAGGATAAAGTTGACAAAATATTAGTCTTGGAAAATTATTTAGGTAAAATAATATGATAAATAACAAAATATTTATTTTTAATTTATTAAATACTCTTATCCAAATTTACATACTCTAAAATCCATAAAATACTTAAAATAAATAATTTTACAAGCTAATTTTATTTCAAATAAAGTTATTTATTAAAATATAGGTTTTTTGAAATTTTGGGGTATTACACTCATCCCCTACCTACACGTACTTAGGAGGGGCTACTGCTCGTGGGAATGAGAAGCACCCATGACAGGGGTGATTAGTACGCTACGTACTGAGTAAGGTAGCCATATAGTTAAGGCAGAACATATCACATAAATTATAGATTATGCAAGTAGTAGGTTTATTATATTAATAACCACCATTAGAATTTAAACCATCAGTATCATCTTTACACGTTTCTCAAATTATATCCATGTGAATACACAGACCCCACTATTATGGCTTGTGGAATGGAAATAGTTACTCCAGGGCAAAACACACATGGCTACTATTATAGCTAGTGGAATAGTCTCTAGGGAAAATTTCTCAAGGCCACTATTATAGCTGGTGGAACGATAATCATCATAAGTTTGGCCTCGACCAACGTGGTGTTTTACTATAAGTAATTAGTGTCTTTTCTGTGATTTATTATCACCTATGGTTTATCTTATTGAGTTCGGAACCGTCGTTATTATAACCAGTGGAACGGGAATACTACTATAGGATAGAACACATATGACCAATATTATAGCTGGTGGAACTGTCTCTAGGGTAAAACGCTCCTAGCCACTATTATAGCCGGTGAAAAGACAATCAGCCTAAGTCTGGGTCTGAATCAATGATATTCCACTTTAAGTTATTAGTATTTTATTCATGTCTTATTCAACAAGTAACCCCCATTTAGACATGCACACCCCAATGAGCTTCCCCGACTCATTATCACTCTTCCAAACTAGACTTCTTAAATAACCTTATCCCTTAACCTAGGATCTCTACATTCTGAAATACTCCAGGACCCCTTTTTACCTTCCACCATACTCACCACGAATTCAAAACCCCCACATATGTGGGTTAAGGCCCACTTCCCCATTTCTCCACCTAGTCTCACCATCGCATACTAGGGTTTTAACTTGAAATCCTAATATAGGGTATATGGCCCTAGCCTCTCCTCTTATTATACAACCTACATTCCCCCTTGATTCCAACACCATCACCATACTCAACCCACTCCAAACCTTATAGCCCAACTCTTCAACTCCCACATGTAATAATGATACTCTAGTCAGTCACCCCCAAAAAACCCTAGTCTTTCCCTTTTTCTTCCACACCCTCTTCTCATACATAACTCTACCCTCCATTTGACTTGACTCACACCCTCCATATGGCATGCCCCTTATCACAAACCAATGTCTAACCAACCTCCTTAACCTTTCCCACAATACCCCTATCCTTAGGGTTTTCCCCCAAAAACCCTAGTTATGCTCCTATACATATTTTCATCAACCCACATTCTAACTCTTTCCCAAGCAAACCAATCACCTAAAATACACTTTCCTCCCTATTATCAACCCTCAAAACAAATTTCCTCACGTAAGCTTTTCCCCTGTGCAAATCCCATACACCCCATACAAAGCTCACACTCCCCATGCAAAATTTTATCCCTACCTTTCATTTTATTATTTTCTTCCATTGCTTTCTCAACTATGCTTCTTAATACCCTTAGGGAATTTCCCCTACTTCTCCTTACTCACTCCACCCTCTTTATTTCTTTTAGTTCCCCACAACCACTCAAACCTACCTAAAGCCTCTAAGCATACAAGTTATAACATCTCAAACATACATAAGAACATGTCATCCATACAAGTTATATCACACATATTACATATAATGCCAATCATTCTCGCCATACCTTAGCTCCTTACAAGCCAAGCCGTATCACACACACTTAGTTCACATTCATATACATTCACACAAGGCATACTAATACATCCATACATAGAATATTTACAGCATAACCCAAGCCTTAACCATATTCTTACCTAATAGGACTTCGGACTTGAAGCACACTCCTATGCCTCCTCACAGGGAAGGGTTTGCTCACAACCTATAAAAGAGTATAACTAGTAATTTCACCTTCTTTCTACTCTTTTTTCCTTTTTCTTTATTTTATTAATAAAATATTAGTGATAGTAATAATAATAGTTTTAATGATAACAAAATATCAAAATAAAATATACTAAGTAGGTAGGAGAGAGAAAGGAAAAACTAGAAGGGATAGCAAACGACGGGGTGGAGTGGTGGTGGATGGTGTAAAAAGAGGGATTTTGGAGTTGGAAAATGAGGAGGGCAGTTAGGGTTTCCTAAGTGGTAGGGTTCCCTGGATCAGGGGGTTGTGGTGGCGGTGGTGGCAATGGTGGCGACCGAGAGGGAAAGAAGAGAAAAAAGGAGGGAGGAGAGGGAATAAAAGGGAAGTGGTGGTGTGGTAAGGTAGGGGAGGGTTTTATAAGTATGAAGGGAGGTAGGGAAGGTGGTGGTAGTTGTGGTGGTGGAAGTGCAAGGTGACACAGGTGGGAGAGGGAGGTGAAAAAGGTAGCTCGAGCTGCCCACTTTGTACGGGTGGGGAGTGAAGATGAGGGAGAAGGAAGGGTAAGAGAGTGATCCGTTGGGTATAGGGTGATGCAGGGAAGAGGAAGGGAGGGTGCAATGATGGTAGCACGACCTAGTGGCGACAGTAGCGATGACTGGGCGGTGTGTGTAAGGGCTGGGGTGGATGTTCGATAGAGAACAGAGAGAAAATGAGGGAGTGGGGAGGGTATTTATAGGTGTAAGGACTGGGAGAAGTGGACAAGAGAGGGAAGGGGGTTGGTGGCTGTCGGCTGGTGTGCAAGTCGATGCAGCTTTGCAGTAGGGGGATAGGGGCGGAGTTTCATAGGGGGGTTAGGGGTCAGGTGAGGGAGTGAGGGCTTGTGAGAGGGAGGGGACCATGCAGGGTCGTGCCTACTACACACCTTATAGGCCCAAATGAGGAAAGGAGGAGGGGGAGAGAGGAGGGAGGGTTGCGAAGCAACCATGCATAGCAGCGCTGATAGGGGGAAGAAGAAAGGAAGCATGGGTAAAGGGGAAAGAAGATAAAAAGGGAGGGAGAGAAAAGGAAAAGAGGGGATTACATGTGGGCTTGGGCCGCTCGGGGGGGAGAAAGAAAAAAAATAAAAACTGGGTTAGGGAAGGAAAAGGAAAGAAAAGAGGGGAAATGGGAACTAGGCTTAACCTAGCCAACCAAAGAAGGGGGAGGAAGGAAAAAAACAAGAAAAGGAAGAAAAGGGGGAAGAAAAAGGGAAAAGGGGGTGGTATAGTGGTTTTGATTTTTTTTGGAGTTTTAGGAATAATAAAAATTAGTAATAATAATAATAAAATAATTTTTATTAATTTATAAATTATTATGATTCATTTATAGTTTATCTTAAGTTAGAAAATAAATCTAGCCTCTACTAATTATATCCCTACATCATTTGTCTTCCTTTATTGCCTTAATTATTAGTATTATTATATTCTTCTTTTATTAGAAATGACTCATATGATTAAATCTTATCCAATAATACCTTATTTCATTCTTAAATGCTAAAATAAAGTTTTAGGGTATTACATAGCAAGCCTAAGTTGAGTGAGAAGTGGATTGTTGTAGGAGGTTAAGATGCAGATAATAAGGGATTTGAGTGAGATGTTGATGTTGCCAAGGGATGAGTTGTGTGAGATGTTGATGTTGGTAAGGATGAGTTGCGTGAGATTGTATAAGTTACTTAAAGCTTCGCAGAATGAAAATGGCAGACAAAGGATGATGGTGGTGGAACAATACACATAGATGAAAGGCAATGAGAGGAGGAGTTGGAGAAGGAGTTAGGTGAAGCAATAAATGAAGTAATGAGAGATATTGGAGGGTGTACATAGCCATGGTTTTTAAAATGGTGAGGAACAAACAAGAGGTAGAAGGAGGGTGAGACGTGATCGATGGTAGAGGTTTTAGGGAAAAATTTTCAACAAAACCAATCCCTTAGGATGTGGAAAACCATGGTGGTGATGGGAATGTAGGATAGGTAGGTACAGGGGTGGACGCTTAACATAAGGGATTTGGTTCGGAGAAGATATAATCACACAAGGAAATAAGGAGGAGGAGGAGGAAGAAGAAGGAAGTCGAGAAGGAGATGAAGAAAAGGAAAAAAAAAGAAAAGGAGAATAAGAAAAAAGGAAAAAAGGAGAAAAAGAAAATAAGCTTATGATTAGGATTAGAATTGGGTTATATTTTAGATTAAGAATTTCGGGTGAGCTCAAAATAGAAATCATCGAGGTTAGGTTTAGGTTAAAAATATTAATGACTTGAAATAAATATTAGGGTTAGGTTTAGATCTATGATTAATAAATTAAGGTAAGAAAAAATAGCAATTTTTTTATATTAGGATTTGATCAAGGCATTAATTACCTAGGATTAGGGTTAGCTAAAATTCATATTATTACAATACTTGATTAAAATGATTAAATCAACCACTTTTTGTTACCATTAATGAACATGATACCAGAAATTATAGATCATGGTACACCTAACCATATACTCTCTTGTTTACATATCATCATTTCTTCCAAGAATATATTTATCTTAAAAAATATAATTATAAAGAATTATGATTCACATTCACGAAGAACTAAAAATATCCCACCACAAGGTGAATACATCATAAGAACGTCAAAATAACCAAATGGTTGAGACATATAAACACGATTATACTTGTTTATTTGACATACAACTTAATATAATATCATATATGTTTGAAACAATTAGAATATAAAATATCCATGCCTTCATGTTCAACATGAAGCATTTACACAACCCTTAGCATACTTATAACACGTAAAATACATGTTTCCCTAACAAACCTTAACGTGCTCCCAACATAGCCAAGATATGGAACAACACACACCAACACACAAGGATCTATTAATTATGAGTTTAGGACATTTACCTATACTCCTAGCTATCCTAGCACAAGAATAAGGAAACCCTACCTTTATATATTCACGAGAATACCTTCCTAGATTACCAACGGAAGATCAAAGGACCAAGTTGGAAAAATTAATCTTATCAACAAAATAGTAGAAAATAAATCAATTTTATCAAAAGTGACTTTGATTTTAATAAAAAAAATTCAAACTATTAAATTTCAAATAATTGATCCAAAATAATAATTTAGAAATACAGTTTAATCACTTTAAAACCAAAATTAATAATCAACAAGTAAAAGAGTCAATCACAAATCAAGTTTAGAAACTATTTTAAAAAATTAGGCATTTTAAGCCCGAACTACAAATCCAAACACTCCAAATCAATTAACCCAAAGTGAAGGCTTGAAAGCATAATTAAACAAATTCTAAATAAATATGGAAAATCAATTTTAGCAAACAAAATCACAATGTTAACCAATTTTAGAAGATCGCTTTCTAAATTAGTCCAAAATGCAATTCAGTCAATTCTTATTCATTTCTTCAAATTAAAAGTTTACAAATATAATATGACACGTTTTATAACATATTATATAACCAGTTGATTAAAAATAATAAATGAATGACCTAATTAATACTATTAGGGTTTTTTATGTCAGAATGCAAATCTGGCTAAATCTTGCTAACATATTTAAATTGGTAGTATGAAAATAAAATTAAACATATTATAATACAAATTATATAATAAATTTAATAAAATAGCTCAAAAATCAAACTAATTTCAAATCGATAAGAGTGTTGACCTAAAAATTCAACTTTGATCAATTCTCAGTAGCTAACTTAAATTGGTTATTTCAATAAGCAATTTATCTTATTTTAAAATATTTTACATAATCAATATCTTAAATAGCTAAAAATCGGTAGAACCCGAGCTATACAAATTAATCTCAGTTAAAAAGTAAAAACCTAAAAAATAATCAAATCCACAACCACTAATCAAACCAAAATACACAACAAACACATATAACCGAATTATAATAATTGACCCTACTTAAATTAATCCATATCACACAAATTAATTATAAATGAAAATGGAAGGGTTAGAGATTATATTAAGCAAAAATGGTTAGAAGATGGAGAATGAAGTTATTGGGGTTCTTGTTGTTACTAGCCAAAGTTCAGATGTCGTCGTTTAGTCATTGCTAGTGGTGCACAATGAGGAGTGCTCTCTACCACACTACACTGGTGTGTTCACTACCGTTGCTCTCCATCTATTATTATTGTAGCTTACTGGTTGTTGCTAGATGTGTTGCTGCTAGTGGGTGTAGTGGCCTAAATATGGTAGATGACGTGAGGTGGAGGAGGATGAGAGGGGGTATGGAGCTAGGGTCAAGATCCCTGGTTCTATCAAGTTTGAGTTTTCATGCATCATAGACAAAGGAACAAGAAAATATAAATAAGTGGGAAAAGGGTAAAGGGTTAGTGTATATGGAGATTTTTTTAATAAATAATACCTATTTTAATTAATCAATGCCAGTCTGCTTTTGTAAAATTAAGGTCTTAATACCAAGAATATTAAATGTTATAATCAAAAACATTTATCGCCCAAAATTATGATCAAATTAGACATGAAAATATATTATTGTTCAATCAAATGGGACTACTTATAAAATGTTTCATATGGCCTTCACTTTCCTCCCCATTTCATGAATATCATCATATTCGATATATCCAGTATCAATTGTTTCATTAAATTTAATGAAATCGTACACTCTCCACTTTTTGTCAAAAAAAGGGGTTAAGGTAAGGCAACTCTTTATCACCTTAACACTTTGTCTTGTTTATGGAGTATTTAAATGGGTCCATGATGAAATTATGGTCCAACCATCATTTCACTCCTTGTCACATGTGCAATAAGCTAAAACTAGTAAATCTGATGTGTAGATGGCTTGCTCGTCTTTTGTAATGGCTCTAAAGACTCGGTTAGAGCTATCATAGATAATTTCGCGAGATTCTCAAGCTTTTTAGATACGATCGTGAATGCTGAAAATAGCCATATGTAATAAAGTGATAGTTGTACATATAATACCCTAATTAATTAAACCCTAATTATAAACCGATAATTACATGTGATTAGTTGTAATAATTATTATAGGGTGTTTTGTATTATATATATTATTGATATATGCATTATTATAAAATATTATACATAAATTTAATTAGATTACTAAATTTAATCATAGTTTATAGCCCAACCAAAATTGAATAACCTTACTCCAATTAAACATATGTTTTTATCCTAGTGAATCTTCATAAATTATTACCCTACCTTATACTAGATTGTGGCCATACCATGTTCCCTTTATCCTCGGCGTGACCATACTCAATGCCTTACCTCTTTCATGTTTCCCTATCCCCCTTGTTTCCCTCTCCCATGTTTGGCACGGCTCCCTCTTCAGGCCACAATCCGTTTAAGCATCCATACTCCCATTTTTGTGTCATGTATTAGCCCCAAGCAAAGCCTACACTTCTTCTCCTTCCTCCCTAGTTCCCTTAAGCAAAAAAAAACCTCGTCTTTCTACATCATTTCCCTCCTTGTTGCCTTCATTTTCATCGTCTTTTTTTTATCTACAATGCACACCACCACCACTTCTCTTCCATTGCAATGCCCACTTCCACCACTCCCCCGCCCCCACCTTTAGAATCCCTTACCAAAGACACCCACCAACCTATACCCAGACCCATTGAAGCACCCTAACTCCCATCATTCACCTCCCTCCTCATTTGGTCATTTGTGTCAATCCCCTCCCCTTGGCTTCAGCCATTTCTGCAAGTTACACCCTCAAGCAACGACTAAAGGTTTTTTTACTCACTCTTTTTCTTTGACACCTCACGTTGTTGCCACCTCCTTTATTACGTGAGTTGTTGTTGTTCCTTGTTTGGTCAATTAGTTATTAACCTTTTCCTGAGTGATTTGATTAATATTTTAGTTATCGTTGTGTTGTTTCATATGCTAATATATGTATTATTTGCGTGCTAATTTCTTACGTAACCCTTGAGGACCTTGGAGAATATAATTTTTTGTACCTTTTTATGTAAGCTTGAATTTAGGTAAATCCAATCACTCATGAGATGGTAATTATTATATGTGAGCATGTTAGGATTGTTTGTATTTAGAATTATGCTAGGACTATATATTTTTCAAGTATTATGATGTGCACGATAAAATGATAATATGTTAAATAAATTATTGTTAAGTTATATGCATGAGGAATATGTTAAATGATTCATGTATGCATGCATAAGGTTTTGTTAGAGCTTGAAATCTTGTAACATTATAAAGTAAATGCCATGATAGATAGCATATAACATGCACACATGTGTCTAGGGTTATAAATATTTTTTTACATGCACCATGATGTTAATTGCCCGGTTAAATGTTGTATCATGCTATAGAATGTACATACATGCTATATGGAATTTAAGACACATTAGAAACACATGATTAGAGTTTGTGAGTGTGACTTATTAAATGCATGAAAAGTAGAAAATATATCCAATTGCTAAATCGCAAAATTTACCTACATGATAAAATAATGTGAATTATTATCTTTTAACCTTTTTCATGAAAATTTTATCATAATAATGGTGTTTGGTATGAAACTGGATATAATGAAAAAATTAGGGTTTTGAGGGTATTTTTGCAATTTTTCACCTAAGGCATTTTTTGTGAATAATTGGATATTATGACGACTTTATACTTTTGATAGGTTGACTTAAATCAATAACCTTAGGGTTATTTGAATAATTGGAAATAAAAGGAAAAATAGTTAAGTATGAAAATTGACTGTAACACCCCTAATTTTTGACAACCTAAAATTGAATATTAAACATTTTATCTGGAAATATTTAATCTTTAAATTATTGACTTAATCATCTCTGTGAACATTTGACTTACAAAAATAGATAATATTATTTAATAAACTAATATAATTATTTTATAATTTTATCTTACCCTTTTTAATTAAACAAACCCTAAACCCATAATTTTACTAAAGCTATCTTCTTAAATTAATATCTTAATTTTTGGATAATTTAATTTAATATTTTTCCAATAGCTCAATTTTAATCTAATTTCTAATCCTAACTCTAAATATATTTCCCTCTCTCCTCATTTTCTTTCATTTCCCTTTTTTTCTTTTATTTCCTTCATACATCGTCCTTTGGGCCAACCCAAACCATCCTCCCCCTTCTTCTTTTTTTTTTCCCTCAGGCTAGCCCAAGGCTTCTTCCCTTCTTTCTTTCCTTTTCCCCCAGGCTATCCCAACTTCTTCCTTATCCATCTTCTTCTCTCCCGCATGACCCAACTCCTCTCCTCCTCCTTCTCTTCTTTTCTCCCGTGCAGCCCAGCCTTCCTTCTCCTTTCTTCTTTTCCCTGCATGGCTCAAGCCTTCCCCTTTCTTTTTCCCCTATCTACACCCCTGCCAAACGCATCCTAGACATCCCCTGCGCATGCCCCCTCCTTTTCTTGCACCCTTGCACGCTACCCCCTATTCCAGCCAAACACCCTGCACTAACACCCTCCACTTGTCCTTTTATTTCCTTTTTGGCCCTACAGCCCTTGGTCCCTTCCCTACCATTCCATACCCTACCATGCCAGCATGTCCAGCCTACCACCTCCCCTACACCGCCACCTACCTTGCACACCGAACCCCCTCTCCTCCTCATCCTCTTCTTCTTCTCTTCTCCCCTTCCACTCTTCTCCCTCGTGGACTGCTCTCTCCCTCAACCCTATTTTCTCCTTTCTCCCTTCTTCTCCCTGCCCCTGTTTTGCCCCATCATTCTCTCTACAACCATCATCAGCACTTCCACCACCAACCTAGACTCTGTCGTTGGCCACCACCCTTTCTCCTTCCTTCCCTCTTTCTCCTCATCCTCTATTGCCCTGTATCTCCTCCTTTATCCCTTACAACAATCCCTACCAATTTTCCCCCTAACATCATCTGTTCTCCTTGCATGCCCCCTCCTCCACCACAGCCACCGCCAACTCCTTCGCCCTACATCCTCCTTTCATGACCGAGTAGCAAACACCCTACCTTTTCCTAAAACCTTACCTCTTTTCCTTTCTCTTCCCTTTAACTCCCCACCCTACAACCACCACCCTCCTTCGACCACCTCTACCCCTCCCTTTCCTCCACCACCGCAGCTCCTCCCAACTACCTGCTGCCAGCCACCCACCTCCTACACCATCACCCACAGCTACCCCACACCACCTACACCTGCCATCCCCCTTATCTTCCTCTTCATCTCCTTTTCTCCCTCTTCTTTCCCTTCTCGGCACCCTCCTCCCTACAACCTGTGTTGCTGTCTTCGATCCACCTACACCACACCCTCCAACTACCAGCCACCTCCTCCTTCACCTCTTATACCCAACTACCAAAACCAACACCTCCCACCATCTCTCACAACCCTCGGTTGAGCAACCTTTCACCCCCTTGCATTTTGGCCATTGTTGCATGGCTCATGCTACACATGTATCATAAGTTATGCAGTGTAAATTTTTATATATTTGGATAATATTTAAGGTATAAGGGTAGTTTGGTAATTCTATATTTAATAACTATTTTTAATAAAAATCATTATTTCATTT
The DNA here is from genome assembly GCA_030549775.1 of Tamarix chinensis. Classification (NCBI taxonomy): domain Eukaryota; kingdom Viridiplantae; phylum Streptophyta; class Magnoliopsida; order Caryophyllales; family Tamaricaceae; genus Tamarix; species Tamarix chinensis. The sequence continues at coordinate 69,275,360 of CM060172.1, forward strand.
ATCTAATATTAATATGGTATCTGTGATAATATTTTTAGGTATAAAATTGTATTAAACGAAGCCTAAGAATCTTTAGCCGATTACCGGTAAAATTTAGTTTTTACTAGAAATCAGGTAACCTTTATACCCCACTAAAATGTTTGGATTGTCATATGTTAGCACATTAGGATTTTTGATATGTGATTTATGTAGATATGATGTAGTACAAATAATCCCATGATTATTAATGTTATCTTGGAAAATGAAAAAAGAATGCATGTTATCTTATGTAATATGTTATGTGTGTGAAAGTGGTGATTGATAAGGGGTCTAATGTTGGAAAATGGTGATGTATGTTATGTGTATATAAAATGTTAGGTTAAGTATATATGGAAACTTGTAGTAAAATATTACTACTATGAGCCCTAGGGACAATTTGGTCATTTAGATACATCATGATATTTAACCCTAACTAGGGGTTCCAATTGTGTTATAAATATTATTAGAAATGGAGATAGGAGTTTGGTATATCATAGACACATAATTTATTATGAATATCAATATTTTAGGATCTAGGGGTATTTTGGTAATTTTTAATGTATGATGGTGATCATTCCAATAAATGTGTAGGATAAGTGTTATATGGTGCTAAGTAGGAGATAGGAGTTTGGTATATCATAAACACACAATTTAGTAAGAATATCAATATTTAAGGGTCTAGGGGTATTTTGGTAATTTTAAGGTATGATGATAATCATTCCAATAAATGTGCAGGATAAATGTTATATGGTGCTAAGTAGGATATTAGGGGATTATGGTATTGGTAACACATGTTTGGGTATGAACGTTGATATTATATGGCCTAGGGGCATTTTGGTGATTTTGAGGGTGTAATGCCCCAAAAATCTAAAACCTATAATTTAATAAACAACCCTCATTTGGGATAATTTAATTTTAAATTTACTTAATTTAATTATTTTGTGGATTTTTAAGTATATAAAAATGGATATGAATATTTAATAAATTAAAATAAATATTTTGTTATTTTATCATACTCATTTTATTTAAATAATTTTTTAAACAAATATTTTACTAAAATTACCCTTTTTAAACCAATATATTAAATTATTAAATTAATTTATCTATCAAAAATATTAAATGTTATTATTCCAAAAATTATTTTATCTTATTTTTTCCTTTTTCCTTTTTCTCTCTCCTTTTCCTTTATTTTTCCTTCCTTCTTCTTTCACATCGCTGATCTTCTTCTCCCTCATGTTGGGCCACTGGCCCACTCCCTTCCTCTCCCTCCTTTCGCGCGTCCAACCCGGTCTTCCCCTTTCTTCTTTTTCTTTCCTTTCTTTCCCCTCGCCCGGTGGGCCTGCCTCTCATTTCATTTTCTTCTTCTTCTTTCCTCCTTCCTTCTCCTTCGACGTTGCATGTCGTGGCTGTTGTAGCCTGCAACTCATCCTGCCACCAACTCCCCTGCCACCTGCCATTGTAGCCTGCAACCCTACTCCCTCTCCTCGTCCATTTCCTTCCATTTTTACCCACACCAACCCTGCAACCCTCCTCCATGTGCCTTCCATTCCCTTCTCCTTCTCCCTACCACCCTACCCTGCAACCACAGCCTCCCAGCCGGCCACGCCTACCTCCTCTCATCTCCCTTTTCTTTTTCTTCTTCTTCCCTCGAGCTCCATCCTTCCTTGTCTACCGAGCCTTCTTTCTCTCCCATCTTCCCTCTTCTCCTTCTTCCTTATTTTTGCTCCGCCACCCTCAACAACCGCCACCGCCGACTATTTAACCACCTAAGCCGCCTCTCTGACACCCCTTCAACCTCCTTGCTCCACCACATCACCCCCACTCACCCCTACAACCCCCTTCCCTTCCTTCATTTTCTTTCCTCTCCTTCTCGGCCTCTATAGCCACCACTGTCCGCCACCCTCCTTCCTCTTCTGCAACCTCCATATCCGAAACTCAGCCCTACATCTTCTCCCTTCTCCTCTTATTTCTATTTATTCTTCTTCTTCACCACCCTTGTATCCACTTTTCCCAGCCCTACAGCCACCATCTCTGCCACCCTAAGTCACCGATCATCGACCCCAAACCACCACCTACACCTCTACTCCATTCCTGCACCGAGCCAGCACCATAACTCCTCTCCACAAGCCCTCCACCTCACCTCCAAAACCCCAACCTAAGCCACCCCTTCCCTTCTCCCTACTTCTCCCTCTTCAACACTTCTTCCTTCCTTTTTGCATGAAGCTCACACTGCATGGGCAGCGTGAGTCTGCTGCCTCCCCTTTAGCATTTTGGGTACTTTTGTTGAGGTATAATGATGGTTAATATTAGTATATATTTGATTAAGTTTTGATAAAATTTATTCTTTTGATTTTCTACTTTTAAAATGCTAAGTGTTGACATTATTTTTAGGTATTGATTTTACTAATCAAAGCTCAAACTTTTAACTGGGGTACCAGTAAGGTTTAATTATTGTAGGAAATAAGTAAACCATTCTACCATGTGTGGATATACATATGCTAGCACATTAGGGTTTTTAATATGTTTATATGCATGATATATGTTGTTAAGTATAATGTATTTAGTGGCATATGCTGGTTGATGAAAAGAAAATCATGTTAACTTATGTGTCGTGTGTAGAAATAATGCTTAAGGAAAGAGCCTTGTTGTTAAAGATAATGTTAAATATATATGTATGATATGATATGCTAATGTGACCACTTATTATATAGGAAATGTTACTATGAGCCCTAATGGCACTTTGGTAATTTTGCTTGTGTAAAAGACGTGGCCTAAATAAGTGTGTGTTGTAGGTGCTAATGAGTATGAATGATAAATGAGAATAGTTTGTGGTATATATATATATATATATATATATATATATATATATGTATGTATGTATGTATATACATGGACCGTGTATATCATTATTTTATATAGTGAGGGTATTTTAGTAAAATTTGTATAATAAGGGCAAAATGGTAATTTATAAGAGTAAAGGGGGTCAAAGGGTAAATGGATAAGTAAAGATGAAATGTTAGTAATTTTACATGGAAAAGGGGATAACTTGGTAATTTTTGTGAGTAAGAAAGTAAAGTGGTAAATTAATAACAAAGGAAGGCCATTTTAGTAATTTTGTAAAGTAAAGGGGTAAAATTGTAATTTAATAAAGGAGAAGGGTATTTTGGTAATTTGGCATAAAAGAAAGGCTATGTTGGTAATTTTGTAAAGTAAATGGGTAAAATGGTAATTTAATAAAGGATAAGTGTGTTATGGTATTTTGGTATAAAGGAAAGGGTATGTTGTAAAGTAAAGGGGTAAAATGATGATTTAATAAAGGAGAAGAGTAATTTGGTAATTTGGAATAAAGGAAAGGGTATGTTGGTAATTTTGTAAAGGGATAAAATGGTAATTTAATAAAGGAGAAGGGTGGTTTGGTAATTTAACCAATGAAAAGGGTAATTTGGTAGTTTGACCAACCAAAAGGGCAACTTGGTAAATTTAATAAGTATGAAGGGCAATTTGATAATTTAACCAATCAAAAGGGCAATTTGGCAATTTTAATAAATAAGGACAATTTGGTAGTTTGACCAACCAAAAGAGCAACTTGGTAAATTTAATAAGTATAAAGGAAAATTTGGTAATTTAACTAACTAAATGGAAAATATGGTAAATGCAAAAAGTATGAAGGGTGGTTCGGTAACTTAATAAGCTTGAGGGGCAATTTAGTAATTTAAACAAGTGTAAATGGGTGTTCAGTAAGTTAACCAACTAGAAGGATAACTCGGTAATTTAATAAGTATGAGGGGTAAAGTGGGTGATTTAATAAGTATGGAGGATAATTGGGGAGTCTAATAAATGCAAGGGAAAGTTGATAATTATGCAAATATGAAGGGTAATATGGTAATTTGGCAAATAAAAAGGAATGACTTGATAATTTATAGACAAAGGGTATTCCAGTAATTGGGCAAGGAGGATGGGGGTAAATCGATAACTTGCATATAAAATATCAATGGACTAAATGAGTTTCCGTAATCAGACATAAGTAACATGGAATAATAAATTAAGGAGATTTGACAGATCAGTAAGTATCACAAGAACTTGGCATAACCTAAGGTTGTATGGACAACTAAGGTTGTGATATGGTGTTCATCTCATATTCATGAAAGAGGTGTCTTAATCATTAATCATGCACGGTATTGTGTATTGGGTGTAGAATAAGGGCATATTAGGGTTAAGTGTGCCATGATCCCTTCAATGTAGACTACTGAACTCTAAGACCGTATTATGATCATTATGTGATGAATCCCTTATGGCTTATTTGTAAATGGAAACAAATCCTGAATTGGAATTGGATGATATAAGGATGGCCTTAGTGGTTTCTTAGGTTAACATGGATAACTGTATGAATAAAGATTACTTAATAATAACGTAAACAAAGGGAAACAAGTAAGTATGTGGTTGTTGTGTTTCTCGTGGTTACCTTAATTAAGACACTAATAATTAAAGTAGAAGACCTCGAGATCGGGAACGGTGGTTCATTAGGGGTCACTACCCTAAAAACGTGGTTTAGCCCACGATTATTCTAGTATTTGGTGGTGTGCCTTAGTGTCCTAGCCAGGCCCTACATCTTACTCTATCTAGCTCTACGAACCTATTTAGGGGGTATGCGTACTTATGGATTAGGTGTCATTGTTTGTAGGGTACTATGAAGCTTGTATGCACCAGTGCGACCAAGGTATCTTTGTATCCCTAGGTTGATGGTTAAAGCGTACTGTGTAGCTTGTATGCCCCAATATGATCGGTGTACCTTTGCATCTTCGGGATCTTGATCTCCCACTCAAGTTAAATAAATGGACTTATTGTGCTAATTAAATGGAAAACGCTAATCATCTAAAGTGATAGATCATGCGAGTCGGGGTAAGACCGGTCCACTAGCAAATAATAATGGTCAGGAGCCTTCTACCGTGGAGATCAGTCCACTAGCAAATAATAGTGGCCAGGTGCCCTCTATCTAGATGAATATTTTGGTCCACCGCCTATAATAGTGGTGTTCCCGCACTCACATTGATATAATTCGGGAGATGATATGGAATGATATTCGTTTAATGGATTGAGACCAAAAGAGTTACTTTCATCCTCATGATCTATTGCTATAATACAAGTTAAGCCTTGGTGCATGTCTCTCTCTCTCGGCATATGATGGAATTGCTAAGTACATGAATGTTGTGTTATGTATTTCTTATTGTATGTGGTGTTACCTCGTGTATTAGTCTGTATGTTATCATTTTATATTGTTTATGTATGATGTGTTGCATGCGAACCCTACCTTTTAGTTTGGTATAAAGGGGTTACTCATTACCATAGTACTTAAGGGTTCCATTTGTGGCTCCCTGCCTATTCAATTAGCAGTGTCCCTTACATGTGTTATTCAAGTAGGAATTGGGTAAGAGTGTAAGGGTTGTCCGAGAATGATTCAGGGTTTCTCTTTTGCCTTTTTATTTCCTTGTTAGAATGATCTCTATTATTATAACTACTAATAGTGGATTTTATTCTTATAAAGAGTTTATTGTGCTACTCTGATTTAGATAAAGTCTGATTTTGAGGAAATCGTATTTGATATTTAGCCTTAGCATTTGGTACTGGAACGGTAGGAGGAAATCGGTGTAGTACTAAGTGTGGCAGTAACATCCTCGAAATTTACGATTTTTACTTCCACTAATTTTTAAATAAAACAAAATTTTTGAGTAGTAAATTTTGGGGTGTTACAGAGGGTGTAACGGTGATTATCATTATAAATATGCATGATAAGTAATAATTTGTGCTAAATATGAAAGTAGGAGTTTGAGTTACTAGTAACACATGTTTGGACATGAATGTTGATATTATATGGCCTAGGGGCATTTTTGTAATTTTAAATGTGCAACGGTGGTTATCCTAAAAAGTATGTATGATAAGTAATAATTGGTGCTAAGTATGAAATTAAGGGTTTGTGGTATTAGTAACACATGTTTGGGTAAGAATGTTGATATCATATGGCATAGGGGCATTTTGGTACTTTTGAAGGTGCAATGATGATTGCCATAATAAATATGCATAATAAGTAATAATTGATGCTAAGTGTGAAAATAGGGGTTTATGGTATTAGTGACACGTATTTGGGTATGAATGTTGATATTATATGGCCTAAGGGCATTTTGATAATTTTAAAGGTGCAATGGTGGTTATCCGAATAAATATGTATGATAAGTATTAATTGGTGTTGGATATGACAATAGGAGTTTATTGTCTTGGTATCATCTATGTTAGTATGGTTATCAATATTATATGGCATAGGGACATTTTGGTAATTTTACATGTACTAGGGTGCTTGTTCTAATAAGCATGCATGGGGCAAGTCAAACGAAGAGGGAGTTATGACCATCGATAAGAATAGTAGGGGTCGATTAAGAGTGGATATGGGGGGGGTATGATGACATGGTTGGGTAGCTCTGCGCATTTGAGGAAGTCCTTGGAGTACTAAGGGATGAAAGTTTACCAAAAAGGTGGAACTAGGGTTTTGGTAGGTCAGAGAGCGAACCCTAAGGGTAGGTCATTATCACATGTATGAAATGGGGAGTTAGGTTGTAGCTCTAAACTATGATGTTAATCATGATATTTGGGGATTGTGTACTAAATTTGATAGCCAGGTGGGATAAGTGGGAGCTATTACAACTACCATGGGAAAATCATGATTTCGAGAGGGGGCCATTTTTGGAGGTTATTATCGCATGTATGAAATGGAGGAATCGGGCTACTGAACTATAGGGGATGAATAAGCATAGTAAAATATGTTTGGTTGTGGAAATTTTGGGTTAAACAAGTAGTAGAGAAGGGGCTAGGCTAACTAGGGAAAATTAAGGTTTTTAGGAGTAACCCCGTAGGCCAATTGTTGTCATATGTGAGAAATAGGGGAAATAGGCTATGGCTCACGATAAGAGGGTTTCTAATGATAGATTTGGGTTTGTTGGATAATTTGGGAGCTTAAATGATCATTAGGGGGTAAGGATGTGCTCAGGATTAGGAAACTAGGGTTTCCAAGGGGATAGTAGGCCCGGGGTGGTAGTAGGGTAGCAGTCGTACTCGAGTTGTGCATAATTGTGTGTGGTATTTGAAATAAATAAGACACAAATAGGAAACTAATCACTTAAAGTAGAAGATCACTTGAGTCAGGCCCGGTTGTACCTTATTTACCAATCTACCGGTGAAAATAGTGGGGTTCCGCACTCAAGTAATTAAAACCATTGAATGATAATAACTATGAAAAAACATTAATTAATTAAAGTGGAAGATCGCTTGATTCAAGGATGGTTGTACCTTATTTACTAATCCATTGATGTAAACAGTGGTTAAGAGCATGTTATTCTAGGGTTGTACCTTATTTAGCGATGCACTAGTGAGAATAGTGGGGTCCCGAACTCATGTAATAAAGCTCTTGGACAATAATAACCTATGAAAAGACACTAATTACTTATAGGGAAACGCCATGTGGGTCGAGACCCATTATGAAATACCCCAAAATTCACTACTTTTTTTTAAGAAAAAAAGCAGAATAATTTAAAATTGGAAACCTATAAATTTTGGAGATGTTACCGCCACACTTAGTACTAGACCAGTTCTCTCCGACCGTTTTAGTACCAAGTGCTAAGGCTAAGAAAATATTGTCATTAAACTCAAACCAAGAGTTCATAAAAGAACTAGAAAGATCTTAACATAAAAAATCAGAGTACGCGTAAAGAATTGTAATCAATAATAAGAAAGAAATCAGAGTGCGAAATCAAAATTCCTCGAAGGGAATAATCTTACAATCGATAAAAAGTTTATTTAAAATACTCAATACAAGTAATGAATCAAAAAGGGTAAATCCGATACAAAAGAATTAACACATGGGCATAAATCACATAAAGAATGAATATGGCCATGACATTCTCGAACTTGAGCCAACCACAAGCTCAACACTCAGCCCCGACTGATGCCTCGCCCACCTACACAAAGCTAGAAGGGCCTACTACTCGTGGGAATGAGTAACACCCATGAAAAGGGTGATTAGTATGTTACGTACTGAGTAAGGTAACCGTGCACTAAAGCCAACACACAAAATTCACATAAACCGTGCAGGATAATAAAAAGAGTATAATCCAACATAATAACATAAAGGCATACGAACATTCAGGTGAATACACCAAGATCCAATATAGTCCAGATTAATTACTTAATTAATCATTTATCGAATTATTTTCACACCATGCTCTTTATCAAGTCCATACCAGTACGGGAACCCTATTATTTTAGCCGGTGGATCGGTCTCCAGGGCACTTCAGCTCCTGGCCACTATTCTAGCTGGTGGATCGGTCACTTAGGGTACATGCCCTACCACTATTATATGCCGGTGGATTGGTCTGACCCATTTTCTCGCACGATGTTCCACTGTAAATACTTAGTATCTTTCTCATGTCTTAACAAATTGAAGGGTTTGGTTTATTAAGCTCAGGATCCCCCACTATTTTAAACGGTGGATTGGTCATTAGGGTAACATACCCTACCACTATTATACGTCGGTGGATCGGTCTCTAGGATACTGTAGTACCTGGCCACTATTATGCCAGTAGATCGGTTTGGGCTCGGCTCAATACTCTTTCACTTTACATAATTAATGTCTTAAGTATCTTATTCAGAAGCTTTCACTCTAGACATGCATGAATCACTCCCTTTACACTTATCCTCCAACTGACCTGTATCACATCATGAAAACCCTACACCTCCTAACTTGTCCAAAAACCTTTCCTCTATGCTCAAACTCACACCAGAACTCCGACACCAAAATATGTGGGTCAAGACCCACTACTACACACCTCCAAGTCCACTTATTTCCTTACTCTAAGGTTTTTCCTGGAAACCTTAATTTAGGCCTAAGTGGCCCATCCTACTCCACCTCACACAACCCAAATCATTTTGACACCCCATTTTTCACAACCATCGATCCCATATTCATCATCATACTTTATTCCCCAAATACACACATGTTACCACCAAACCCTAGTTAGCCATATCAAAACCCTAGTTAACCACACCAAACCCTAATTAACCACAACAAACCATAATTACCCATTCTAAACCCTAGTTAATCACAACAAACCATAGTTAATCACTCCAAAACCTAATTCGGTCTCCTCCATACCCTTATAATGTCCTATATACTATTTTTCACCCAAAAATTCCAAACACTCAAATAACTCTTATATTACATTCCTTACATCATAAGTCAACTTTTCATACGTAAACTTTACTCCCATGCAGACGCTAACCTTCCCATGCAAACCTTCAAACTTTCTCATGCAACCCTAGATTCACCCATGCAAACCCCAAATCCATCAATACAAAACTCTAGATTATATTCTCCCATGCAATACCATAAAATCCGCCATGTAAAACCCTAGATTCATCCATACAAAATACTAAATTATTTCATGCAAAACCCAAGGGTCCTTCATACAAAACCCTAAATTCAATCCACACAAAACCTAAGGTTTCTCCATACAAAACCCTAAATTCAATCCATACAAACCATAGATTATATTCTCCTATGTTACACCATAGATTAGATTCTCTCATGTAAGACCATAAATTAGATTCTCCCATACAAAACCATAAATTAGATTCTCCCATGTAACATCATAAATTAGAATCTCCCTCACGAAACCATAAATTCCCCATTTTACTCTTCCACTCATGGATCATTAAAATAATTAGGTCAACTCACATTCCTTGGTCAACTTATTTCCCCATCCTCCTTTTTCATCCTTTCCCCACACAAACCACATTAACATCCTCACATGCACATCTAAAGGGTCACAAACCAATCATCACATACCACAATATTTCATCACATATACATAATACACTTGCCATTTAACAACATATGAACACACTTCAACTCCACGCTATACTACACATGAAATCAATATAATGATAACCATATGATGCATAACATACAAAGCATATAATGCATATAAACACACATAAGGCCTTAGTAACACCCTTACCTGAAACAACACCGGTCTTGGAGTACGCTCCTACGCCTCCTTAGGGCTTTAACTGGTCTCATCTATATTAGGGAAAAACTAAAAAATTAGATTCCCTCCTACCAAAAATACTATTAATTACTAACTTATTCTAAGATTAGGCTTTTGATAAAATAATAACATATTAATAAAAATGACATTAACTAATTACTATCTTGCTAAAGATATAAGAAATAATAGTAACATTATAAAAGTTGATAATATAAGGTTGAAGACTTTACCCTAATAATAATGATGATGATACCACAATAATAATAGCAAGGATACTAAAAATAATAACGATGATGATATTAATAAGAATAAGAATAATAATAGTAACAATAATAATAAAGAGGGCATTACTCAAAAACATAGTGAAATAAGGGCTTCGACCCACTTTTACCAAAATAATACTAATAATAACATTAGTAAAATAAATAACAAAATTTTGTAACAATAAGAATAATGAAATAGTAATAATAGTAATCATAAAAGCCATAATAATATTGAAATAATAATAATAATAATAATAATAATAATAATGATGATGATGATAACAATCGAAGATAAAATGAAGTAGGGTTCCAACCCTACATTAAATAATAATAAACTTAATAAATAATAATAATAATAAATAATAATAATAATAATAATAACACTAATAATAATAAAACTTGATATTTATAATACCACTACTACAATTCAAAATAGGCACAATATATAGAAAAATAATACCAACAATGAAAATAATAATAATAATAAGGATAATAATACTGATAATAATCGCATAACAATAATAGTAATAATAGCAACACTAATAGTAAAATAGTTGTAATAATGATAATGAAATAATAATAATAATAATTTCAAAATAGTAATAATAATAATAATAATATATTAATATTAATGATAAAGATAATAACAACAATTATAATAATAATAATAATAATAATAATAATAATAATATTGAAATAAAAAATATAATAGGGCTTCGGCCCTCAATAGAAATAATAATAAAAACATTAATAATAATAATAATAATAATAATAATAATAATAATAACAATAATAATAGTAATATATTTTGAATAAATTAAATAAAATAGATTAAGGCTTGCATAAATAGTGAAAAGGGGTTGAGGGGGTTTAGGGTTCAGTCTTAGGCTGGTGGTGACAGGCGTCACCGGTTGTGGTGCATGGCGGTTGCGGCAGTGGCCAGAAAAAAGGAAGAAAAGGGGAAAAGTTGAAGGCTGGAAACAAAATAGGGAGAATGAAGGTGGGAGTAGAGGTGATTATGGTTGCCTAGAAGGAGAGGAACATAATGGAGGTGGCTGCGCAGCCAAAGGCGGTGGCGGCGGTGGCGGCCAAATGGGGAAGAAGAAGAGAAAGAGAGAAGGAGAGGGAGGAAAAGGAAAAGAAAGGTAGAGGGTGGTCTGCAGAACAGGTTGGGAGGTGAAAGGAGCGGCGACAGCGGCAGAAGTGGTGGCTAATGGTGGTTCGAAGGGCGGCAGAGGTAGATGAATGGATTGATTGGGAAGAAAACTTTGCACAGCCGGGGTGGCTTATGCAGGGGAAATCGTGGGATATGGGAGGCGTAGTTAGTTAAAGGGCGGTGTAAGGAGTACTCGGGTGGCCAGAACGGGCGGCGGTGTTGGCCGGAGGCAGAAAAAATGGCGTTTGAAGGGGCGGCAGTGGCAAGGTCGGGAAATTCTGAGTTGTAGGAAAAAGTCCCGAGATCGAGATAGTGAGGGGTATTTATAGATCTTAGATGAGAGGTTAGGGTTCTGTGGGTCGGCATGGGAATAGGGCATGTAGGTTTTTGGTCGCCCGTGGTAGTTAAATTCGGGGTAGGGGTATGCGCAGGAAGAAGGGGGAAACTGAGCAAGAAAATGGGAGATGTGGCTGGGTCAAAATGGTTGGCGAGTAAGCAGGGAAGAAGGTGAAGCGAAACGATCGGTCAATGGCGCGATCGGTGGCGAAAAACTAGGGATGGGGCGGCGGTGCAGGTCGTTGGAGTGGCAGGTGTGAAGGGCTGGGGAAGAAGAAGGTTGGGGGTGGACCGGTCGGTCAAAAAAAAAGAAAGGAAAGAAAGAAAATCGGCCGGGCACGAGGTGAGGGGCGTTTAAATTAAACGTCGCGTTTCGGTGGAAAAAGGAACAAAGAATGGAGTTCTGGGGCGGACCGCGCTGAAGGAGAAATGAACAGAGGATTTGGGCCCAGAAAGGAAAAGGAAGGGAAAGGGGATTGGGCCGACGGCTGACAAGCCCAATTCGGGGGGAAAAAGAAAAAGAAAAGAAGAAGAAAGAAAAAGAAAGGAAAGGAAAAAGAAAAATAGGAGGGTTGAGTTAATTAAATTAATTTGAATATTTGGGATATTTAAAAATAATAATATTTAAATAAAATAATATTTAAATCTCCTTTTAGGCTAATTTAGGGTTTTTGAAAGGTTTTTCATAAATTAGATTTTAATTAGTAAAACACCCTAATTTTCTTCAATTAAATTATTTATAAAATTCATATTAATTAGGAACTATTTTATCCTCCTTATTTTAAATAAAATAATTTATTTAATGAATTTTCAAAATAAAATCCTTAATTAGCTAAATATCCAAAGTTCTCATAATTAAAATACTTATAAATTTATTCTTAATTTGCCCTAATTAATTCCTTTTTATTTTAATAAAAATAATTTATTTAATTAATTTTTCTAATAAAACCTTAATTAACTATAATTTTTTTAAAATTAGAATTTTTCGGGGCATTTCAAGTTATACCTTGTTACCGATCCGCCGATGAGAATTGTGGTCGGAAGCATTCTATCTTATTATCGGTTTATCGGTGAGAATAGTGGACAGGAGCGTTCTACCCTAGGGTTGTACCTTGTTGATCGGTCTACCGATGAAATTAATGGGGTCCCTAAACCCATGTGGATATAGAATTCATGAGTTGACTACATTATTACACTAATATCATGAGTCCAGATAATAATGAATGAACTAATATGATATACTGATGTGTATGTCATCAAGAAGGTGTAGGCTGATTAGGTGAGTTGTTACTCCAATTAAGGATGATGTGGTTTTCTAATTATACTAAAAAGAGCATGTAACACCCCCAAAATTTACACATTTTTTTTTAAAACAAGACTTATAATTTAAAACCATAAATTCTAGGGATGCTACCGCCACACTTAGTACCAAGCCGATTCACTCATACCGTTCCAGTACCAAGTGCTAAGGCTAAGAAACATTACATATAACATCATTAATAATCCAAATTCATAAATACGAAAATTAAAGTACGCATAAGTATTTACACAATCCAAAATATGAGAGTTAGTTTTTCAGGGAAAAGAGATAACTACAATAATAAAATTGTTTATGAAGCGTCAATCATAATTAAAGAAAATAAGAATAATAATCTCAAATGGAAAATGACCACACCACTCTAGGACCAGATCCAGCCCATAATCACTCAGCCCCACCTAATGCCCCATAGACATCAATAACATCGAAATAAGCGTCTCCTACCTACAATAAGTCAGATGGGCCTTCTGCTCGTGGGAATGATAAGCACCCATAAAACGGGCGATTAATACGCTAAGTACTGAGTAAGGTAACCGAGCACTAAGGCCAACATACAAAATTCACACAAGCAATGCATAATAATAAAGGAGCATAGAATTCAATCATAATAGCATAAGGTAAAATAAATGCTCATGTGAAAAACCATGATTCAATATAGATCAAATTATTTACTTCATCAAGCCTTTATCGAATTTATTTTCACACCATACTCTTTATCAAGTCCATACGAGTACGGAAACCCCACTATTTTTTCTGGTGGATCGGTCTCTGGGGCACTTTTGGCTCCTGTCCACTATTCTAGCTGGTGGATCGATCACTTAGGGTACATGCCCTACCACTATTATATGCCGGTGGATCGGTCTGGCTCCTTCTCGCACAATGTTCCACTGTAAGTCATTAGTATCTTTGCACATCTTAACAACATATATGGTTTGGTTTGTTGAGCTAGGGACCCCCCACGATTTTAGCCGGTGGATCGGTCACTAGGGTAACATACCCTACCACTATTATACGCCGGTAGATCGGTCTCCAGGATACCATAGTACCTAGCCACTATTATGCCGGTGGATCAGTCTGGGCCCGACTCAACATCTTCCACTTTACGTAATTAGTGTTTTAAGTTTCTTATTCATAAAACCCACTAAGACATGCAAGTTAGACTCCTACCATGCTTACTCTTCAACTCAGGTTAACTACTCCAACCCTAGTTAACCACCACCACCACAATTAATCACGACATACCCTAACACCCATGCAAACCCTAACTCCACGTAAACCCTACTCCCATGCAAACCCTAACTCCTATGCAAACCCTAACTTCAATGCAAAACCCTAACTCCACCATGCAACATTAATACCATCACGCAAACCCTATACCACCATGCAACCATTAATATAACTATGCAAACCCTAATACCACCATGCAACCATTAATACCACCATGCAACCACTACTCCATGCAAAACCCTAACACCATGCGATTCCATGCAAAACCCTAACACCATGCATCTCCCCATCATTATTTTATAACCCTATCATGCATGTATCAAGGCCACATAATACCATAATAATTACACATTTATACACATCATTCTCATGCCACCATTTATTTACACAAACATACCTCAACTCCATATCATGTTGCATTCATAATAATTATACAATAAACACATAACGTACACTATAACTCATATCACATGGCATATAAATCACATATTACACAAATAGCTTTAGCACCCCTTACCTAAGAATGTCACTGGTCTTTGAGCATGCTCCTATACCACTTTGGGGCTTTGACTGGGCTCACCTATTGTGGGGAAAATGCTAGAATTAGGTTCCCTCCTAAAAATGCTATTATTTACTAACTTATCCTAAGACTTGATTTTTAATTAAAATAATACTATACTAGAATTAATTATACAAAATACTACTAAAAATACTAATGTAATTTAAAACGAATGGTGATATAAGGGTTTCTACCCTTCACCAAAATAATGTTAGTAAGATAATAATAATAATAATAATAATAATAATAATAATAATATAATCCTAAAATTACAAGGTGGGGTTTTCGACCCTATCCCAAATAATGAAAGTACTATCCAATAATAGTAATAATAATATTAATAACATATATTACTTATAATATTAAAAATAATAAAGATGATAATAATAATAGTAAAAATAGTAATAATAGTAATAAAAAATACAAGGGTGAGAAACCTAATTAAAAATTTAGGTCTCGCCCCTCCTTAAATAATTACTAAAATAATAAAATAATTATACTAATAATATTAATATTAATAATGATAATAAACTTATAATAATTCAAATAAATTCCTAAAATTTGAAACTAACAATCTAATTAACTCAAGAATAATCTCAACCCTACCAACAAAATTTATCAATAATATTACATCTAATAATAATAATGATAATAATAATTATTATTATTATTATTGAATAAATATTGGAAATTAGAATAAAAACAGAATAAATTTCAATAAATAGAAAAGAAGGGCTGAGAGGGTGTAGGGTTTCACATTGAGTCGGTAGAGATGGGTGGCACTGGCGGTGGTGCACGGCAGCCGTGGCTGGAAAAGAGGGTAAAAGGGGAAAAGTTAAGGTTTGAGAAGAAAGGGTGGAGGTTGAGGTGATGGTGGTAGCCTAGGCTGAGAGGAGTAAAGTGAAGGTGGTGGCGTGACGAGGGGCGGCAGAGCACAGCGGTAGAGGTGGCGGCCGAAAGAGGAAGAAGAAGAGAAAGAGAGGAGGAGAGGGAAGGAGAGGAAAAGAAAGATAGGGGAAGGTAGAGGAGGGTCTGCAGAATAGATTGGAAGATGAAAGGAACGACGGAAGCAGCAGAAGAGGTGGCTAATGGTGGTTTGAAGGGCGATAGAGGTAGAAGAGAGGGTTAATTAGGGAGGGAAGTTCGCACAGTCGGGGAGACTTGTGCAGGAAAAATCGAGGAATTAGGGAGGCTTAGTTAGTTAGAGGGTGGAGCAAGAATGAGTAAGGTTGGCAGAGAGGGCAGCGAAGTTGGTCGGAGGCGGCGGAAATGATGTCTAAAAGGGCGGCAGCGAAAATGGTCATTTTTCTGGGTTCAAAAACAGAACTCGATTTCAGGGTTGGTTTGGGGATATTTATAGGCTAAGGGTGGGGAATAAGGTCGAAGGGGATACAGGGGAATCGGGGCAGGTAGGGATGGCAACGGGGCGGGTCGGGGACGGGGACCCCATCCCCATCCCTGAACCCTATAAGGAAAATAATTTCCAAACCCGACCTGATCCCCGAGATTTTTTTATTGGGGATTCCTCGACCCGATCCCCACGGGGATCAAATCCCCATACCCGACCCGATCCATGATCTATTTTCAATCCTCGATTTATTTTCCGTTCTTAAAATCTGACCCAATCCCTGAAACTCAACTTTATACCCGATCCCCAATGTCATCCCCGATCCTCAAACTATTTTTTTATATAATATTTTTAATTTATATTCTATAAAAAATTATATTATATATATATATATATATAATTATAATATATATATATATATATATATATATAAATTTCGGGGCAGGTTCGGGGATGGGGACCCCAAACCCATCCCTGCCCCGTTCCCGAAAAAATCCCCATTAAGAATCCTCGAACCTGAACCCGATCCCGGAATTCTCTCCCCGAACCTGAACCCGAACGGGGAATCCCCGACGGGGCCTCGGACCCGCGGGAAAAAATTGCCATCTCTAAGGGTAGATCAGTTAAGCTCGCCAATGGCGATAATTGCCGACAAAATTCTAGGTCGAACATGGCAGGGTCGGCTGACTGGGAGAGGGAGAAACGTGTGAAGATAAAGGGAGTTAGTTGGGCGAAAAGGTCAACGAGTCAGCAGGGGAGAGAGAGGAGCGAAACGACCGGTCAACGGCGACGAAAAACCAGGGCACAAGGGCGGCTGTGCATGTCGACGGAGCTGCAGGTGCGATCGGGCTGGGGAAGAAGAAGAAGGGGGGTTGGACCGGCGGTCTAGAAGAAAAAGAAAGAAAGGAAAAAAAGGGAAGAACCGGCCGGCAGCGCTAGTTAAAATTCTCTAAACAAAGCGCGGCGTTTTGGGGAAACCAGAGGCAAGATGCAGTGCTGAAAAGGAAGGAATAAGGGGCGGCTACGCGGGCTGGGTCGCGCCGAAGGAAAGGAAAAAGCAGAATTGGGCCGCAAGCTGGCCCAGGTCGGGGAGGAGAAAAAGAAAAAGAAAAGAAGAAGAAAGAAAAAGGAAAAAAGGAAGAAAGAAAAGGAAAAGGGAAAAAAAGGAAAAAGAAAAATAATGGATTAGGTTAATTAAATTAATTAGTATATTTTGGATATTTAAAAATAATAATATTTAAATTCCTTTTTAGGCTAATTTAGGATTTTAAAAAGATTTTCCATAAATTCCATTTTAATTAGCAAAACACTCAAATTTTGTTTCCAATTAAATTATTTATAAAATTAATATTAATTTAGAACTATTTTATCCTTCTTAAAATAATTTATTTAATTAATTTCTAAAATAAAATCCTTAATTAGCTAAAATACCCAAATTCCTCCTAATTAAAATACTTATGAATTTCTTCTTAATTTGTTCTAATGAAATTCCTTTTATTTTAATAAAAATAATTTATTTAATTAATTTTTCTAATAAAATCTTATTTAACTATAATTTTTAAAATTAAAAACTTTTTGGGGAATTTCAGAGCATCACTTGAATGTTCCCACAGTAAGTTTTTGTTATTCCTAAGTGATCGAGTATGGTTAGCATATGATCTTGATGCATGTGGTCATATGAATGGTTATCGCATTTTCGTTAATATATGTATAACTTAATGTTCATGTGATTGATGTGATGCATCTGATATATTGCATGCGAGCCATACATATTAGTCTTATATAATGGGTTACTCAGTACCATTGTACTAAAGGGTTTATGAAATACCCCAAAACCCTACTTTAGATAATTATGGCAAATTAATGATTTATTAGGGACATTAATTAAATAAATTATTTTATTAAAATAAGAGGAATTATTTAAGGCAAAATCAAGAGGAAATTAATAAATAATTTAATTGGGGAAAATTTTGGGGTGTTTGTCTAATTAAAATGGAACTTAGGAAAAATCTTTCAAAAATCCTAAATTAACCTAAAAGGGTATTTAATTATTATTTTATTAAAATATTATTATTTTTAAATATCTTAAAATATCAAAATATTTTAAATACCCCAACCCACCTATTTTTCTTTTTTGTTCCTTTTTTCCCGTTTTCTTTTTCCCCTCTCTTTTCTTTTCTTTTCTTTCCTTCCTCTCATTTCTCCTTTTATTTCTTCCTTTCCTTCTCTGAACTGGGCTAGCCCACCCTCGCGACCCAAACCCCTCCTTTCTCCCTCGCGACCTAGGCCCGCTACCCTCTCCTTTTCTCCCTCGTCAGCCTATCGGCTCAGTCCAGCTTCTTTCTTTTTCTTTCTTTTCTCCCTGGACCAACCGGCCGCCTACCCTTCTTCTCCCCCGACCTTCCCTCTCCCCGACGCTTGACTTCTCCATTTCCTGGTGCAGGCACGCGCCCTCTGCACCGTCGTACGCTGGCCTGCCACCCCTAACCTCTTCCCTATCATTCCCTCTCTCTTCCCTACCCAATCATGCCCTCTCTCTCTCCTCATGCGTGCCTCTCTCCCCTTTTTGTTCCCCCATCCCGAGCTGATAGGTCCTGCAAATTTATAGGCCTGCACCGGCCTTGCGCCACCAGTCAGCGACCTGCACGCATACCGCCCACCTTCTCTCTTCCCCCTCTGTTGTTTTCCTTCATCCATGGCCTATAAATACCCTTCAACCTCCCCCATTCAACCCATTTTTCTCAACCTAGAAATCTGCTCCCTTTTGTGCGTCATCGCTTGTTCAACTGCCCGTTGCACCGCCGCCGTTCAGTGCTCCCATCCAAACTGTAACACCCCAAAATTCACTACTCTTTTTTTTAAAGCTGAAGAATTTTAAATAGAAACTCTTAAATTAAAACCGGTGAATTCTAGGGATATTACCACTACACTTAGTACCAAACCGGTTCTCTCTGACCATTTTAGTACCAAGTGCTAAGGCTAGAGAAAATATTAACATTTAATTCAAACCAAAAGTTCATAAAAGAACTAGAAAGAATCATACATCAAAAATTAGAGTACGCATAAAGAATTGTAATTCATTTACAAAAGAGAAATAAGCTTACAACCAATAAAATGTTCGTTTAAAATACTCAATCGAGTAATAAATCATAAGAGGGTAAATTCGATACACAAGAAATAGCATAATGAAATAAAATCACATGAAGAGAAAAATGCGGCCACAATACTCTCGAACTTTGAGCCAAAACATGCTCAACACTCAGCCTCGCCCACCTGCACAAAGTTAGAAGGGCATACTACTCGTAGGAATGAGCAACACCCATGAAAAAGGTGATCAGTACGCTACGTACTGAATAAGGTAACCGAGCACTAAGGCCAACACATAACAACACATAAAGAATGCAAAATAATAAAAGAGCGCAATCACCAACATAATAACATAAATGCATATGACCATTCAGGTAAAAGTATAAAGGCCCATATATAATCCGATTCAATTACTTAATTAATCTCTGATCAAAAGTCGATTCACACCATACTTTTTATCAAATCCACACGAGTACAGGAACCCCATTATTATAGCCGGTGGACCGAAAACACATAGGACATCATGCACTAACCACTATTATTTGCTAGTGGACCGGTCTCCAGAATACCGCAGTACCTGACCACTATTATTCGCCGGTGGACCAGTCTGACCCTTGCTTGCATGGTGTTCCACTGTAAGTAATTAGTGTCTTTCCCATGTCTTGGCACAAATATGTTTGGTTTTGTTGAGCATGGGATTCTCCACTATTATAATCAGTGGACCGAAAACGCACAGGTACAAAGCCTGACCACTATTATAGCCGGTGGACCAGAAACACATAGGACATCATGTCCTAACCAATATTATTCGCTGGTGGATCGGTCTGGGCCCGACTCAACATCTTCCACTTTATGTTATTAATGTCTTAAGTATCTTATTCAGAAGCTTTCACCCTGGACATGCATAAATCATTCCCTTTACTCTTCACACATCACAAATCATAAAATTCCACAATCATAATTACACTTTAATCAACAAATACACATGATAACACAAAAACTCTAAGCAGCCACAACAAACCCTAATTGTCCACACAAACCCTAGATCGGTCTCCTATGCACCCTTATATTGCTCCACGTACTATTTTTCACCCAAAGTGTTTAAACACCCAAACCACGCTTACATTACCTTCCTCACATCCCAAATCAACGTTCTATACATAAATTCCACTCCCATGCAGACTTTACACATCCCATGCAGCCTCTCAAACTTTTCATGCGAAACCCTAAGTCCATCCATACGAAACCCTAAATTCTTTCATGTAAACCCCAAGATTCTGTCATACAAAGCCCTAAATTCAATCCACACAAAACCAAAGGTTCATCCATACCAAACCCTAGATTCAAACCATGTAAAACCTAAAGATTCATCCATACCAAATCCTAAATTCAAACCATAAAGATTCATCCATACCAACCCTACATTCAATCCTTACAAAACCAAATATTCATCCTTACCAAACCCTAAATTCAAACCATATAAAACCATAGATTCATCCATACAAAACCCTACACTCAAACCATATAAAACCCAAATATTCATCCATACAAAACCCTACATTAGATCCTCCCATACAAAACTATAGATTAGATTCTCCCATATAACATCATAAATTACATTCTCTCTTACAACATCATAAATTAGATTCTCCCACATAACACCATAAATTAGATTCTCCCACATAACACCATAAATTAGATTATCCCATACAACATCATAAATTAAATTATCTCACACAAAACCATACAAAACCATAAATTGGATTCTCCCATACAAGACCATAAATTAGATTCTCCCTCACGAAACCATAAATTAGATTCTCTCATAAGAAACCATAAGTTATATTCTCCCACACAAAACCATAAACTAGATTCTCCCTTATAAAACCATAAATTGCCCATTTTACTCTTCCTCTCATGGATCATTATAATACTTAGGTCAACTCACATCCCTTGGTCAACTTCTTTATCCATCCTCCTTTTTTATCCTTTCTCCTACACAAACCACATCAACATCCTCACATGCATGTCTTACAGGGTCACAACACATATCATCACATACCACAATATTTCATCACATATAGTACATATGCCATACAAAAACATACTTTAACTCCACGTCATACCGCATACGACATAATTAATAATGATAAACATAGAATGCATAGCATATGAAGCATATAATGCATATAAACACACAAAAGGCCTTAGTAATACCCTTACCTAAAACTACACCGGTCTTGAAGCACGCTCCTACGCCTCATTAGGGCTTTGACAAAATAATAACATATTAATAAAAATAACATTAACTAATTTCTAACTTTTCTAAAGATATAAGAAATAATAGAATTATTATAAAAGTTGATAATATAGGGTTAAAGACTTTACCCTAATAATAATAATGGTACTAAAATAGTAATAGCAAAGATACTAAAAATAATATAAGTACTAATATAATAAGAATAATAATAATAGTAAAAATAATAATAATAATAAATATATTATTCAAAAATAATGTAAAATAAAGGCTTCAGCCCCTTTACTAAAATAATACTAATACTAATACTAATAACAACAACAACAACAACAACAACAACAACAAAAATAACAATAATAATAAAAATAGCAACACTAATGGTAAAATAATTGTAATAATAGTAATGGAATATTAATAATAACAATTTTGAAATAGAAATAATAATAATAATAATTATTATATTAATAACATATTAATATTAATAATAGTAATAATAGATATAATAAGAATAATAATAATAAAATTGAAATAAAAATACAATAGGGCTTCAGCTCTCAGCAAAAATAATAATCAAAACATTAATACTACTAATAATAATAATACATATTAATAATGAAAATAATAATAATAATAATAATAGTATTTATATTCAAATAAATGAAATAAAATAAAATAAGGCTTGAATAAATAGGGAAAGGGTTTGAGAGGGTCTAGGGTTCAACCTTAGGCTAGTGGGGACAGGCGGCACCGGCGATGATGCACGACGGCGGCGGCAGTGGCTGAAAAAAGGGAAGAAAAAGGTAAAAGTTGAATGCTGGAAAAAAAGATAGGGAGAATTAAAGTGGGAGTTGGGGTGTTTGAGACTACCTAGAGGGAGAGGGACATAATGGAGGCGGTGGCGCAGCTAAAGGTGGTGGAACACGGCGGTGGCGGTGGCAAAGACAAAAAATGGTTTGATTGGGAAGGGGACTTCGCACAGCTAGGGTGGCTTGTGTAGGAAGAATCGAGGGATATGGGATGCTTGGTTAGCTAAAGTGCGGTGCAAGGAAGAGTTTGGTAGGCGGAGTTGGTGGCAAAGTTAGCCGGAGGCGGCAGAATTGGCGTCTAAAGGGGAGGCGGCGAAAAGAGATGATTTATGGGTTAGAGACCAAAAACTTGATACATGGTAGTGTAAGGGGGTATTTATAGAGAAAAGAAGAGAGGTTAGGGTTATGTGGATCGGTGAGGGGATAAGGAAGGTTAGCTTGGGCTCACCGGTGGCATTGTTTGGCTGGTGGAATTCAAAGGCAGGGATGGTTGCGCAGGCCAGGGAGAGGGGAAAAACTGCGCGAGGAAAAGGGGAGAGTTGGTTGGTTCAATGGGTTGTGAGTCAGAAGGGGAGAGGGAAAAGAGTATCGGCCGGTTAACTGCGTGATTGGCTGCAAAAAACCAGGGACGGGGCGGTGGAAATGGTGCAGGTCGAACGAGGTTGGGGAAGAAGGAAGAAGAAGATGGGGGCGAAACAGCGGTTCGGGGGAGAAAAGAAGGGGAGCCGGCCGGTCGGGCACGATCACTAAAACGGGCAATAAAACGCAACGTCCAAGGGGAAAAAGAAGTAAAACGCGGCGCGATGAGGGAGAAGGAAGGAGGCTTATCGCTGTGCGGGTTGGGCCGCGCCGAAGGAAGGAGGGAGGGGAGAAAAACTGGGTTGCGGGAAGGGCAGGCCCAAATGGGGAAAATGATAGGAAAAAGAAAAAGAAGAAAAGAAAGAAAAAGAAAGGAAAAAGGAAAAGTGAAAAAGAAAAATAGGAGGGTTGGGTTAATTAAATTAATTAGGATATTTGGGATATTTAAAAATAATAATATTTAAATAAAATAATATTTAAATCCCTTTTTAGGCCAATTGAGGGTTTTTGAAAGATTTTCCATAAATTTCATTTTAATTAGCAAAACACCCTATTTTTCTCCAATTAAATTATTTATAAACTTAACATTAATTTGAAACTATTTTCTCCTTCTTATTTTAAATAAAATAATTTATTTAATTAATTTCCAAAATAATATCCTTAATTAACTAAAGTACCCAAAACTTTTCTAATAAAAATTATTTATTATTTTCTTCTTAAATAGCCCTAATTAATTTCCTTTTTATTTTAATAAAAATAATTTATTAAATTAAATTTTCTAATAAAATCTTATTTAAATATAATTTTTAAAATTAGAAATTTTCGGGGCATTTCCCAAACCACTACCCAAATTACTCCCCACACCACCCACCACCGAGCTACATCCCTCACCACCTTCAATCCTCCCTGCACAAGCCACCTTGGCTGTGCAAAGTTGGCCATTCGAACAACCCCAATTCACCCACTACTGCCCTTTACGCCGTCGTCCGCCACCACTTCCACCGCAACCACCACTCCCTCTACCCTCCAAAATCACCAGCAGAGCCTCCCCTACGCCCTACCTTCCTTTTCCCCTACCTCCCTCTCCTCCTCCCTTCCTCCCTCTCCACCACTCTCAGCCACCACACCGTCGCCGCCTCTGGTTGCGCCACCACCACCATTCCAACCCTCTCAACCTAGGCATCCTCCACCACTTCAAATCCCCCTATCCTATCCTAAACCACCTACTTTCCACCCTTCTTTCCTTTTCCCTATTGCCGCCGCCGCTTGGTCGCCACCAACGCTAGGTGGTACCCTAACCCTTAAAACCCTAGTTATGATATCATTATCTCTTTTATTTGTATTTATGTTATTATCCTCATTATTATTATTATTATTATTATTATTATTATTATTATTATATCATGACTATTATTTTTATTATTACTAAGTGTAGCCTCGAGATGTTTATCCCATTATTATTAAAGGGGTCGAAACCCTATTTTAACTATTATTATGATTATCCTTATTTTTTATTATTATCTTTATTACTTTTATTACTATTTTTATTATTATTGTGATTAGTGCTATCCTTAGTATATTATTACTATTATTATTTTTGTAAATATTCGAACCTTTACCTTGTCATTATTTCGATTATTATTAGTAGTAGTATTATCATTAGCAATATTATTATTTTTGTTAATATTACTATTATTATATTATTATTTTTATTACTAACCCTATTATTAGCCTTAACCTTAATAATACTAGGGTTTCTATTACTATGAGTATTATTATTACTATTTTTGCTACAAATAATATTATTACTATTATTAGTAGTATTAAAGCTATTAGCTTTAATAATATAAATATGGCTATAAATACCTTAGCATGAACCTATTTTGACTAGTAATAACCTAGTAGACTAACTTGAGAATAAAAACCCTATTTTTACTTGTAAAGTTTTATTTAATAATAATAACCCTAATATTAGAGTAAAGTAGGAAATAATAGTAATTTTGGTAGGAGAAAAATTAATCATTAGTTTTTTCCTCTTATAGGTGAACCCAATCAAAACCCTAAGGAGGCGTAGGAGCGTACTCCAAGACCGGTGTCGTGTTAGGTAAGGATGTAGCTTAGGCCCTCTATATGTGTGCTATATGCCTTGTATGCCATATACCATGTTATGTTGTGTATCTTATGATAATTATTATAACTGTTTTATATATAGCACAACTTGGAGTTGAGGTATGCTCGTGTATTTTCTTATGGCATGTGTATAATACATACATACATACATATATATATATATGTTGTGATTATGATATTATGTGATGTGGGCCTTTAGGACATGCATGCTAGGATATTTAATGTAATGAAATGGGGTGAAATGATGAAAATGGAAAAGGGGGAAGTGAGTTGACCAAGGGATATGATGTTTGGGGTGTTAAACGACCTTAGTTGCGCAAGGTGGAGAAGGATGGGCCATAATGGCCCAATTTAGGGTTTTAGGAGAAAACCCTAATGTAAGGTAGTGAGTGGACTTGGAGGGCATAATGTAGTGGGCCTTGACCCACACACTTAGGAGTTGGGCCTCTAGTGTGAGTAAGGAGAAGAAGAAAATGATGCTAGGGAGTGTTAGGAGGTGCAGAGTCTCAAGATATGGGATGGGCCCTCTTAGGAGAATAAAAGTAGATGGAGTGTGACATGCATGGCTAGGGTGAAATTTGTTGAATAAGACATAGTAAGACACTAATTATTTAAAGAGAAAGATTGTTGAGACAGGTCCAGACCGGTCCACCGGTGAATAATAGTGGCCATGTGCCGGGGTGCCTTAGAGACCGATCAACCGGCAATAATAGTGGTCAGGAGCATTGTACCCTGTATGTTTATGGTCTATCAGCTATAATAGTGGGGGATTTTGTGCTCAACAGACCAAACATAATTATGATAAGGCATGGGAAAGACACTAAGTATTTATAGTGAAACACCATAAGAGTCGGGCCCAGACCGATCCACAAGCAAATAATAGTGGCCAGGAGCACTTTGCCCTAGAGACCGATCCACCAAAAATAATAGTGGTCAGGAGCGTATGCCCTGTATATTTCCGGTCCACCGACTATAATAGTGGGGTTCTCGTAATCGTATGGATTGATAATAAGCATGGTGTAAAATGAGTATTTATTAGAGTTTAATGACTATTATTATCCGGACTATAGTTTGGCATTTATTCTGTGTAATGATTGTATGTTGTTTATGTGATCATGCTTGTATTATATGCCTCTGTGTGTTGGCCTTAGATGCATGGTTACCATACTCAATATGTAGTGTACTGACCACCCATTTTGTGGGTGCTGATCATTCCCACGAGCAAAAGGCCCCTTTGAGTTTGTGCAGGTAGGTGATGTTATTTTCGATGCCTTCGATGCTTACGAGGCATCGGGCGGGGCTGAGAGTTGAGCTTGGACTTGGCCTGGGGATCGAGAGTGATGTGGCTGGATTTCCCTTTTATGTTCCTTATTTTTTATCGGTTTATTCAGACTTAGTTTTATCATACTGTAGCTTTTATCCCTTCTGATGAATTTTAATTATGTACTCTTATATTGTAAACTCTTTACACATACTCTAATTTTACATTATGAACGTTTCAATGCTTTTATGAATCCTTGATTTGAGTTTGATTTACGATGGTTGGTAATCTTTCTTTAGCCTTATGATTAGTACAAGACTATCCGGGGGCCGGGCTTGTACTAATCATGGCGATAATATCCCCAAAATTCACAAGTTTTGATTTACTTGCTTCTGTTGAACCTTCTAATAAATAAAAAATTTTCTGTAGTGAATTTTGGAGGTATTATAGTTTATTTCCAGGGCCCCTGCTTATTCGACGAGTAATGGCCTTTGCAAGTTAGCTCACAAGCTCATTTCAAGATTATTCATCGGGATTGAGGGCATAGGTTTATCTGGGATTCTATCAGTTACTTGAACTGGAGGTCTCTGTATTTTCCCTTATATTCTTTTATATATTCCTTTCCACTGCCTTTATTTTGTAACCACAGTTATCGAGTTTTATTTGGAAGGTGATTTAACCTTCCTAAATATTGTGTTACTCTTATTTGTAATTGTATTCTTGAAACTTAAGTAAAGGAATGTTTTAGCCTTAGCACTTGGTATCGGAACGGTAGAGTAAACTGGTCCGGTACTAAGTGTAGCAGTAACACCCCAAAGTTTATTGTCTTAGATTCCACTTGAAACTTTAAAAAAATGCAATTTTTTAGTAGTAAATTTGGGGGGTGTTACAAAAACTGTTGTGTAGCATGTGATATTTGTGATCAGCTCATAAAATATTAATACTTACAGTGAAATACCTCGAGTTGGAAATAATTATTATCTAGGATTAGCTATCCCTCATTGATTTTGGTTTGCTCATGTGTTGTTGTGCCCTTGTAAGGCCCCAATCTACTCTATAGATGACCTATGGACCCTATAGGTCATCTATAGAGAGTATCGATACTTAAGGATTAGGTGACCGATTTCAGAGGATATTGTGTTGCCTTTCTGTGCTAATATTGGTATGACTAGACTTACTACTATATCCCTCTGTTATATAGTAAGGGTATTGTATTGCCTCTGCACATCAATATGATCGGGTGTACTTCAGTGTTCATGGGTTGACTGTATCCCCTTAAGTAATTAAAAATAGAAACAACTATTATGTAATAATATAAAAAGTATTTGAATTGGATTTGTTGGTTTGGTAGTTGCCTCAGTGCCTTACTTTTAGTAATTGGAATTGTTTTGGAATATGGGGTTAGTAGTTGCCTCATTTTGTTAGCCTTGATGTTTGGGATTTATTTGATTGGTCAAATATGGCTAATGTGTACATCTTTATGATGTAAGGTGGATTTTATGATTAACTGCGAAGCATGAGTCTGTGATGTTGTATGTATTATCCTATGGTTATTATATATTGCCATGGCTTGTGCTTTTTGCTTGAGCATGATTTTTGGATTATTGCGTGATTATGTATAATATGGGTATGCTACCTTTTTATGAGGTATTGTGATTTACTCGGTATGACTTTCTCGTACTCACACTATTTTTGCTGATGATTATGTGAACGGAATGGTGTGGTTTGAAGCATACAATAAAGGCAATGGTAAGTGGATCAACTGGGAAGAGGTGTTATTCTTAGAATGGGCTTTCACATCTAAGATTCAGGGCAAATCACCGCTATACTGTAACACCCCCAAAATTAATTATTGAAAAAAGTTTGTTTTAAAAAGTTTTATGCAGAAGCAGGTACACTAAATTTTGGGGTGTTATTGCCACACTTAGTACCCGACCAGTTTCCTTCAATCGTTTTAATACTAAGTTCTAAGGCTAGAAAATATACTATAATTAAATTTCAAGAATACATTTACAAATTAGAGTAGCGCAAATAGTTAGGAAGGTTAACTCACATTCCAAATAAAACCCACTAATTGTGGCTATAAAGAAAATGTAAGTAGAAAATAAATATAAAGAGTTTCAAGAAAGACACAAAAAGACTTCCCGATTCGAAACACTAGTTAGCACCCCAGATAACCCTACACTCTCAATTCCAAAGATAAATCCTGAATGGAGCATGCAAGCTAACTTGTAAAGGCCACTGCCCATTGAATAGGAAAAGGCCAAAGAAAAGAATCCCTTACATACTAAGATATTGAGTAACCCTTTATACGAGTCTAACATGTAAGGCTCACACACAACCCATCAGATGCAACACGATAGACACATAATCACGGAATAATACATATGTCATATGAAATACAATAACCATTTAGATAGCTACATGCATCAAGATCATATGCCACAATGCTCATTTACTTAGAAGCAACACAATTTATTATGAGAATATTCAAATGATGCTCTTTGTAATACAACTAGAATAATCAACCCATAAAACTTCTCAACAATTTCACTATAAGATTGCCACACACATAAGTAGGACATGTTAATTTATTCATTATTATTTGTATTCAAGCCATTAGTGTCATAATTAGCCATCACTCGATTTATATCCATGTGGTTCAGAGACCCCACTATTATGACTGGTGGACCGGTGACTATATCATCCAAGGTAAAACGCTTCTGGCTACTATTATAATCGGTGGATCAGTAACCTAATACAATCTAGGGCCAAATACTCCTGACTACTATTATAACTGGTGGGCTAGTGATATACTACAATATATGGTAAAACGTATATGACCACTAGTATAACCAATGAACCAGTAAATATACTACACACAGTCCAAACCAACTTGGTGTTCTATTATAAGTGATTAGTGTCTTTTCTGTATATTGATATCATCCAAGGGTTTCATTATTAAGCGCGGACCCCCACTATTATAACTGACAGATCGAGAATGTCCTACAGTTTAGGACAGAACGCACCTGACCACTATTATAATTGGTGGATTGGTGATATACTACAATCTAGGGTAGAACGCACTTGACCACTATTATAATCAGTGGATCGGTGATATAATACAATCCAAGGCAGAACATGCCTATCCATTATTATAACCGGTGGATCGGTAAATATCCTACACATGGGCTGGCTTAATGATCTTCTACTTTAAATGATTAGTGTCTTATTTGTTCATATATCACATACACATCCATGCACAAACCATGTAAGAATCCTGACCTACTACCACCTTGGCCAAACCTAACCTCATGGAAACCCTAATTCCCCAACCCAGTATATCCACACTCCCCACTGATCCCTTGAGTCCCCAATATTATCCACCAACCCAAACATGCCATTAGAACCCTTTTACTCATGGGCCATAGCCCATTTCCCCCGTTCCTCACATGTGATAACAACTTGCCCTTACGGGTTAATCTCCAAAACCCTAATTTGACCCAAAATAGACCTAACCCCTTCTCTACTACTTAATTGACCCAAAACTCCCACAACCAAGCATACGTTACCCATATTATCCATCCCGTAAGGTTTTGTAACCTAACTCTCCCATCTTGCTCGTGTTATGCTAAAATTCCAAATTAGGCCTTCCTAGAAACCCTAATTCCACTCTTTTGGTAGTCTCTTATTCTTTAACACTCCATGGGCTCCCAAAATGGACAAGCTGCTCAGCCATATCACCATTTACCTCCATATCCATTAATAGCAACCAACTCTACTCTTCTCACCTATAGTCATAGCTCCATTGGGTTGGGCTTTCCCCATATGTGTTCATCAGAATAATTATCCTAATACATGCCCAAACTACTAAAGGTCATTGAGCCATGTAATATTGATAACCATGTTGAAAGTGATGCTACCGAGACCATAAATTACTATTCTCACACCCAACACCGATTAACCTTTACCATGCACGTTTATTAGCATAACCACTATTGCATCCTCAAATTTACCAAAATACCCTTAGACCATATAAATTCATCAATCATGCTCAAACATGCATTACTAGTTCAAGTAAACCCTGTCTTCACACTTAGCACCCATTTACATAGCAAGCACATCTAATAGGATAATCACACTTGCACCTTCAAATTACCAAAATGTCCCTATTCCACGTATTATCACCATTTATGCCCAATAGTGAAATATTAATGCCATCAAACCTTATTTTCATACTTAAACACCCTTTAAAACTTAGCATATACATTTATTAGTATAATCACCCTTGCAACTTCAAAATTACCAAAATATCCATATACCATAAATTATCACCTTTTATACTCAAACGTGAAGTACTAATGCCACCAAACCTTATTTTCACACTTAAACACCCTTTAACACTTAGCATATACATTTATTAGTATAACCACCCTCGTTCCTTTAAAATTACTAAAATACCCCTATACCATATATTATCACAATTTATACTCAAACACGAAGTACTAATGCCACCAAACCTTATTTTCACACTTAAACACCCTTTAACACTTCGCATGTACATTTATTAGTATAATCACCCTCACACCTTCAAAATTTCCAAAATACCCATATACCATATATTATTGCCATTTATGCTCAAACATGAAGTACTAATGTCACCAAAATTTTGTACCTAAGTTAATGTTACAAGTGAAATATCAATATTAGACAAATATAAGATCAATTTTTACTAAAAATCACTAATTATATATATATAACATAATTAAACTATCTAATACCTTAATTATGGCTAATAGGTGTCAAATGGCATGGCATAACTCACACTGCCATGCAGGGTGAACCATGCAAAGGGCAAAATGGGTAAGGAAAATGAAGGAGAGGAGGGGGCTCGGGTAGGCTTGAGGGGGGAATGTTGGGGGTGGTTATTGGGTGCGGGGGTGAGGCAGGGTGTAGGGGGTGGTTATTGTGTGCGGGGGTGAGGTAGGGTGTAGGGGGTGGTTGGGGGGTTGAAGTGTGGCGGCTTAGGCGGGTGGAGATGACGGCTGCAAGAAGAGGGTGTAGCGAAGGGAGGGAGAAGAGGAAGAAAAGGAAAGAAGGAGATGAGGAAAGGGGGAGGGGCAGGTGGCTCGGGTTAGGTGGTGCGGGGAGGGTGTTGGGGTGGTGTCTGGAGGTTGAGGGGAGGCTGAGGCGATGGCGGAAGGAAGGAGAAGAGGTGTATAAGGAGGTATTACAAGGGGGTTGAATGGAAGAAGGAGGGAAAAGGGAGGGGTAGGCCATAGGGTGGTTGGCATTGGCAGCTCAAGGCGATGTAGGGAGGGTGTAGGGTGTAGGAGGAGAGTGGTGTGGTGGAGAAAGCGGAGGGGAGCTGTAGGGCTGGCAAAGGAAAAATAGGGGAAAGAAGGAAAGAAAAAGAATAGAGGGTTGGCATGGAAAGGGAGGGATCGAGGGAGAATTGAGGTAGAGACGAGGGGAAGAAGAAGAAGAAAAGGAAGAGGAGAAGAGAGGGAGGAGGCGTGTGAGGTAGGTGGTGTAGGGGGTTGCTGCTATCGCCTGTTGGGCATGGCATTGACATAGACAAAAGGGAGAGGGGCAAGCATATGGGGAAGGAGGGGGGACTAGGGTTTGTTAGGCTAAAAATGAAAAGGAAGGACAATAGGGGGAGGGTGGTGCAAGCGTTGGTCAGCGGTGGGTGGCACAGGCAGGGGTGCAAGGCGCAGGGGGAAGTTTTCAATAGCCAGAGCATATGATCTACTCATACCTCAACATGCTCAGGTTCATTGGTGTCCACTGGTATAGCCTAGATATGCCATGAAAATGCTTGCTTTCATTAGCTAGCTTGTTATACAAGAAAGGCTTCATACTAAATATTGATTAAAAGCTACTGGATTGTAGGTTGATGAGAATTATGTTTTATGTGTTGAATAAGTTGATACTCATTCATATCTATTATTTGAATATAACATTTTAAGAGTTATTTTGTTGCCTTTAATCAACAAATTAGGCCACAAACAACATCTATTTTATTGGCAAGAGGTACAACAATTGGTAATAGGAGGAGGGAAATGACCAAAAATAAAAAAAACACATCATTCAAGCTTTGCTTTGTACTACTATCGGCAATGTTTTGGTGTAAAAGAAACAAACAACTATTTTCTCAAGAGCACAGGGGCGCTGATGGTATACGACAACATATCATTCAAGATATTGTGGGAAGAATGTCGAAATTTAAAACTTGTAAATCTCACATAAAGTTGACAAGATACATAGATATATTAGTTTAGCTCTAGATTATGCGTTTTCTAAGACAATTCTAGTTATTTTGTCATTTGAACTAATGTAATTTTTGTTTTCATTTCTTTTAGAAGTAATACAATTTATCTACATACAAAAAAAATATTTAAAAATAAAAAAGTTAAAAGAAATTTGATTATACAATAAATTTTAATAGAAATAGTCTCACAAAAATGTATTAACTACATGACTAATCCGATTAAACGATATAATGTATATAAATTCACAACACTTACTTAAATAGAAGTATGATTTCAAAATACTACTAAAAATGCATTAGAGAATATTTTATAAAAGTTTGAGCTACTATAGAATTTTCAAAAAAAAGTCCATAAATAAAAATGAAAAAGGAAGAAAATTAATTAGATCAATATAAATGCAAATTAGATTTCCAAAGAACGGTGTGTTACACGTTTAACATTGAACATGTTTAAATATAGCATAATAATAGAAATTATATTTTAATTTTTATCAAATATAATGTCTATATACCTTCATATTAAATAAATGACCTTATACTACACACCTATGAATAACTACCACTAATAAGTTATTAATTTTCTTAATTCAAAACAAATAAGATCAAATCAATACAATTTATGAGTAAAAATGAGCCGAATAGAACACATACTTAAGTACTAGTTGATAAATTAATATTCTATCTGAAGTGATATATATTAATAATTTTGAATATGTATTATTTAAAAAGTTAAGATAAAAAATAGAATTACCTTTAAAATTTTCTATGTAGAAAGAAAATAAGTCGGAAATAATATGCTACCAAACGCTGCCTTAGTACGTCCATTGACAATAATACATTTACGAGCTGTCCTCCATATTTTGAAAAAGATGCTAAAAAAATTTCCAGTGTTGTCTCTCTCCTGTTCTGTTTCCTCATTGTTGGGGCTTCCTCCGCTCTCTCGGAGTATCGGCGATCAGCTTTTATTTATCAGAGTTAAGAAAATGCAGCCTTAGTACTACTACAAAATCCCCAAATTCGACTGCTGTGCGGCCTCATATTGATTCACTGATAGGAAGAAGAGGTTCTGGAGCAAGCAGAATGTCGCGCCAGACAACGTCGTACAAATCAAAGACCCTCGAGAACAAATACGTGAGCAAGCTAGCTTCCCATTCACTGACGTTCCATGCGTTCTTTCCTTTACCCTTTTGGTGTATTTTCCTTTCTGTCGAATTGCCCAGGCAAAATCCAATTTAAATTGGTTGAATTTATTTTTGCTTGCTTCCTTGGACGCAAGGCAGGAGTTTGCACTAAGTTCAGCATAAGTCAGCTGTTTAACTTGCTCAGATGTTTGCGAATTTGATATATATATATTTTTTCATGTGACTATGGTTATTAGTTCTTGGATTTTAATGGAATCATTTTATTGATTTGTAGGAAACGTTTCTTAATAATATGCTTTAGGGTTTAAATTTATGCCTCTTTATGGGGCAAATAATTGACAACTTGTTTGTGGGGATTCTTGGACAGATGCTGGGAGATGAGATCGGAAAAGGAGCGTACGGCCGTGTTTACAAAGGATTGGACCTGGAAAATGGAGACTTTGTTGCAATTAAACAAGTATCGCTGGAGAATATAGCTCAAGAGGATCTTAACATTATTATGGTCTGTTTCTAATTGCTTACTCTGACTACCTTGCTATTTATGCGTCTTCCAAAACTAATCATTCGACTAATAACTATGGACTTTTTCTCTTTTTTAATTCACGTCTCTGTTATGGATTAAAATCATCCTGTCGCTTGTGCTCCATATAGTTCAATGTGCTAGTTTCTTGTTTCCTATTAATTTGTTAAGCCTTTTTTTTCTTTTTTTTTATAAATCAAAGGGAAACAAGACTTTTTTAACGGGTGAGGGTGTTATGGGAATACATATAAAGCACATTACGTTAATTTTGGACTTGTAGCAAAGCTGGTAGATTTCCTTCGTGTTATGAATCTGGTGGTTGCACATTTGAAGCCACCTTTTTCTGGTTCCCAAATGTAGGATTGGTAAGATGTGGACTGCAAAGGTTTTGGGACAATGTGGAATTCATGTAATTCTGATTCTATGTTTGGGTTGGGGGGGGGGAATGAACAAATATTTCTTATTTACCTAGCTTTCATATACCAAATTTTATTGCTAAGATGCAGATTGGCTTGAAGGTGTTATATATTCTGGAGCCAATTGCCCTACATTGCCATTGCTTATGCCCCCCACCCACCCAAGGCCCCCATCACCACCACAACCGCCACCAAAAAGAGAGAGAGAGAGAGATGATCATTGAATAAGTTCAATAGATCATGAAATAAATTCAGCATATTCATGTTGTAGGATATCCTTCAGCCTCCACTGCTATGTCCATCAGCTTGACTTAGGACCCTAGCGTGTGCTCATCATGGGTCCTACTGCACGCATAAGTATATGTGTCTTCTCAATACTAATATTGTGCCTAAATCATTCCAAGCTTATGCTTTTGAACATTTATTACATTACATAATGTTTTCACTGTTTTTTATTTTTTTTTGAAAATTCATGGTTTTTAAGTACTCTCAAGCTGAGCCAAACATTCTTAGACATTCAAAGGCTCAAAATATTATCCTTGTGTGGGGAAACCAGTAAAATGCCAACAATAGCGACCATGCCCTTTCCAACAGATGAACATAATAAAAACCCTTGACCAAATCTGTTTTGACATGAATTAACTTTGAGATCAAAATTATATCAGAAAGCACCCAACTCCTGCAGATAAACATATCACAGAGGTAATTGATAATGACAAAACTAATCACCTCTTAAGCACTTAAGCTTCATGTCAAGCCTTAAGCAAATCTTCTTAGCTAAAACTTAAAACAAGGGAGCACCATATTACCATTATGAATATATAGGCTTTTTCTAAATAACTTCATTAAAGTATGATAGAAAACATGCTTAATATGAGAAAGTTTAATCTATTCAAATTCAGCAACATCGAGGCAAAAAGAAGGCACTGCATATGCAAAATATGCAATGCAAAATTTGTAATCAACTATTTATATAAAAAAAAAAACCTTATATTGGCAAAGTTAATTTTTTTGGATCTGATCTTATGTTTAATATAGGGCAGCCCTCGAATTTTCCCACCCCTATTCTCTTCTCTTTCCTCTCACCATCCGGTGCTGCCTCCCCCCTTCCTCTCATTTTGTGCTACTGCTACTGTTAATCTCCTGGTCCTGCTCCCCTCCTCTGCTTTTTTTCCCTGTGACTGTAGTGCAATGCAGACACTAATATACCCCCATTTCTCTCTTTCCTTTCTTTTCTATAGCATTACTCCCTTATCTTTGTTCTTTCTGCTTGCTTAAACTAACTCTCTCTCCTCGTCTTTCATTTTTGCTCGTTCTAGATTATCCTTTTGTTATGACACATACCTCTCCACCACCCGTCATTGCCTTGCTTGACCGTCTATTTGTAAAATGTAGTGGCAGACAAGTCATGCATGGTGTCTTTTAGGTAAACCTGTAATAAGTATCTCATCTAAAGGATTAGCTTCATATGTCCCACAATTTTCAGGATCACTCTCACTTTCACTTGCACTCTCACTGTCTTTGTCTTGCATGCACGTATTTTCAAATAGATTAAATTATATTAATTGTAATCATAATTTATCACACTAATCTTCTTTAACCTATTTTGACTTAACCTAATTAACTTATATTAGTTCCAAAACTGGTCAAAGATATAATTGTGCAAAACCCAGCAATGGGACGTCCTATTGCAACATTTAGGCCATTTGACCCTAACAAAAGTTGGGTACTTGGGTTTACTAGCATTTATGTCGTTATAAATATAATGAGGTGTTGCATATAATATCAAATATGACCCATAGGTTGAAGGCATGTTTTAAGAAATAATGCACTTATGGGATGATATCACCTTTCTTTTTAAAAAATAAAAAATAAAATTGTTTGTGGGATGAGGGTCAAATATTCTACTGTTGTTGTAGGTAAATTAGTGCTAAGCTCAACCATTATGCTTTCATTGATAAAGATAATGTGAGATTTTAAATGTGTAGAAATCAAAGAAAGATAGTTGGAGGCTGCCTCTCTAGCGATTAGTTATTGGACAGGTCAGCTTGCATGGGGTCAATTGCATTGGCTCTCTTCATCATAAAAAGGACTGATGTTAGTTGCATCCAGGAACACTATCTTTAAAGCAGTGAGTTGCAAAACAAAATATGTTACGTCTAGCTCTAATTTGAACTAAGCAATTTCCATTTTGTTGCATGAAATTGATGGAGGAAGCAAATCATTTGAGGAATTAAAACAGCAAAAAAGATAGAGAATACACCCGTTTACACTGAAATCGAATTGTGTAAAAACCATGGGATCAAATTTGGGATGTAAATCTGAGAATCAACCTTGCCATGCTATGGGCTTGCACCCTCATTAGTAGTTCATAGTCTATAACATCTTCTACCACAAGAGCCAACAGGTTGGGCTATGGTGGAGCAACCTAGCCTGACCTATGGGATTCTTCTTAGATCATGACAATTTGACACAAACATTTGGATACATGAAGTGTCTACTGTTTTATGTTAAGTTGGATTCATTGATTGTTGACAGTTAATCTGTTAAAAGAATCAGTATCAATTAGAATAATTTACTTGGCTGGACTTCCCTTGTTAATCAGAATAGCAGAAATGAACACTCTGAGAGCTTGAAATGATGGCAGAAATTGGCTTGTTTGACCAGCATTAGTTAACTACCGAAAATGCTTAAAGGATTTTGCTAATGTTCGGAATATTGGATTCTCATGTCTAGGTGACAATAAAATTTTCTGACATCTTGCCCTCCAATACTCTCGCAAAAGTAAAATTAATAGAAAACTTCATATTTGTTGATAGATGGACAATATGGTGGCTTTAACCACGACACAATATCTCTTTGGTCGGTGCAAATGTTGTAGTTGGGAATCCTGCAAGACAACTATTATGATGTGAACATTGGTGTAGTAATATAGACTTAGATCTTCTGTCTGTGGTATCTGTTTAACTTATTTATCAGTTTAAATGTTTTCAAAGGTTCTTGCATATTGTATTTCTTCTATGTATTATGAAGTCCTTGTAGTTTGACTTCACTTTTCACACTTTTCCCTTTATGTTTACATTTTGGGTTGTCGGATGCATCTGCTTGCAGCAAGAGATTGATCTTCTCAAGGTACTACAGACTCGAACCATCTTTGGATTGTTTGATAATTTATTGCTTTGATTTTTCTTTGATTTTTCCCCTTATGATTTTGAATACTTTCTCTGCTAGATTCTGGAATTTTATGATGATCTTCTTGCTCTAAAATTATTTCCTTGCACTTTGATCTGGACTGCTTTATGCAAAGTGGGTACAACCAAAGTGAGGTGAATAAAGGAAAAAAAATGCAAAAATGTCTTCTTTGGTTGCTATGGCATCGCTTTATTTACTTGTGCTGTGATTTTACTTACATGTTGATTCAAGCATTAGTTTTTGAAATAATTACTGTCTAATTATGTATTAGATCAACTTTTTGTCATATGATCATTAACGAGACAAGATTAGAATGTGCACCCAGGTAATTTTGGTGCATTAATAGCGAAGATGCACCATATCATATTTTTTATATGGGTTCTCAGAAGTCAGAATAAGTATTTCAAGGCAGCATTGATTGGATATCCTCACTGAAAATTGAGAAGCATTTTAGATCTTAGGATGAGATAACCTCACATATCAACCCAAACATGTCTGAATTTTGGAGATCCCTTTATCCGGAATTTCCTCAGAAAATAATAAGACATGAATGCTCAAGACAGCGAACCTTTATCTGAATTGAATGCAAAAGTTAGTTCAGGTGACTCAAATTAGTAGCCCTATACTGTTAAGACGCAAGAGTATTTGGTAATGGTTTCAAGAGTTTGGCATCACTTTCCATTACAAGTGAGGTCTGCTGCTGCTTTTTTCTTTTAGAACTCACATTTGCTCTGTATATATCAATATACTTAGCAGACTTATGAAAGGAGTTCTGTATATATCAATATACTTAGCAGACTTATGAAAGGAGTTCCAAGTGAAAGAATAGTTTGTCATTTTGGCTTACTTAATGGGAGGCAGTTAGAAATTCAGTGGCTGTAAGAAAATGGACTTGCCGTATGAGCTTCGACCAGTATTACCAGGACTGTCAGAAGTGAGTGGTCCACAGAATATGGTTTGGCATTTGAACTGGTCCTTTTCTTGTTTGAAGTGACATTAGTGGATGTACATGATATTTCATGCGACTTTAGGCTTAGACGCATAGTTTGAAAATTGCAATGGTCATCGGATCGGTGTCATTAGACTCATTACTGGTTTATTAGTTTATTGATCAGACTAGAGTTACATATTATTTATTTGGAAAATATGAAAAATATAAAAAAATTAAGAATTACTGGTTCAGATTGGTTCAAAGGTCCGAACAGTTTTGATGATTTGTATTAGGGATTGGAACTCGTCAGGTTTACTGGTCCTGTCCGATTTTTAATACTATGCCTCAATGTTCCAGTAAATTGATTGCTATTGGATTTTGTAAGATGAGGGGTTGCCAGGGCAGATTTAATGACCAGAAATATGAAAGTCTCCCGGAGTAGTCAAGTATAAGGTTGAAGATAAATTTCCCTGTGTAAAATTGTTGATATATAAAATAGTAGGTCAGTGGAATCAGCAGTTGAAGCAGCTTAATTGTTCTGACTTGGGTCTGGTGTGTTGGCTAGACTGCTCACTTGGGTTGTCTCATTCATGGGTGGCAGTTGGGTCCAAATGGGTCATGTTTCGGTTGGGTCATTTCAGGTCTGGTGACTTTTCAGGTTGTGTCATTTTGTATCTTGGATTTCGTTGGATTCAGGTTCGGCTCAATTCAGGTTCTTATCATTTTCAGCTTCAGGTTGCTCTCAGAAATGTTCTTATAAGTTCTGTTGGATTTGGGTTGTTGTTTTTGTTTTGGTTCCATGCTAGGAGGGTTCATTCAGTGGCTTTGATGGGCTTTTGGTTTCGGCTTCTTATCAGATCAGGTTTAAACAGGGTTGGTTCATGTGTCAGATTTTAACGTGTCAGGTTGAATCTCATTTGGGGCTTATGTCAGGTTAGGTCTAATCAAGTCCTGTCTTGGTTGCCTCTGATTTTTAGAGATGCATACACTCAATCTAGTTTAATTTGTTCAAAGTTTTTGAATTTTAAGTAACCTTTTATAGTATGTGAAAGTCAATCATTTTTTTTATGTCCCATTAGATTTGTTTTTCGGCTCTTTGTTTTTAGTTTTTTTTTTTTTTCAAGTCGATTGAAGCCAGTTTTTTTTGGTTTAATTATATTTGTTTCAGAATACCATCCTTCAATGTCTGAAAATAGAATAAATATATGGAGTGCTCAGTCCTTGTAAGCATATAAAATATGGAACTATATAATTTTGATGGTATTTTTATGATTACAATGAAAATATTTATTTATTCATTTTTATTTTTATTTTTCATCATACTAATGAATAATTATGATAGAATTTGTGTTGTAAATACCGTTGGTGGGATTCAACCTGGGTTGTTGTAAGCTAAGCAGTTTGCATTGCTAGAAAAGGACCAATAATTATGATAGAATTTGTATGGTAAATACCATTGGTTTGGTCTTATTGTGTTTGGGTCAATATTATGTTAGGTCTTATTGGGTTCGTGTTAATATTAGATAAGGTTTTATCTGGCTTGGGTCATCATTGAATCGGGTCTTATCACATTTGGAAAGGATCTTTTTCGCCTTGAGTCTGTGTAACATTGTGTATGGGTTGTGGATCAGGATGGGTTATTAGTGCATACTTTTTTGGGATAAATTGGGTTGGGTTAGGGTTAATTGGATTGACTTTCTCTGGTTGGTTCCCGTTTTGCCCATTCTAGCCTCATTAACACTGCTGTAAACTTTAAGTGATTAAGAATGTGCTGGAATCTATTCTGGGAACCTAATTTATTGGATGTGTCTACAAAAAATAAAAATAGTAATCTGCAAATGCAGACAATATCAAATCCTAATGTCATTCATCTTTGATGTTCCATGGAATTCTACTGGTTTCTGCATAGGTGTGATTATGTATAGAGAGCACTGGTTTTGCAGTCTTTTGGAAGCATGCTTGTTTCAGGTTCAGCTCGAGGATGACCAAATAATATTTCTTCCCTTCTATCATGATGTAATATATGTTGACGAGATGGAATATCTAGGTCCTTGTCAACTAAAGCACCATTTTTTTTCCTTGCAGAACCTGAACCACAAAAATATTGTAAAATATCTTGGATCATTGAAGACAAAGTCTCATCTTCACATTATACTCGAGTATGTATGGGTCACATTTTTCATAGACCAAGATGTCATGGAGAAAATAAACTTATATTTGTTTAATATTTTTTGTAGGTATGTGGAAAATGGATCACTGGCCAATATTATTAAGCCGAACAAATTTGGACCATTTCCAGAACAATTGGTTGCGCATTACATTGCCCAGGTTTACTTTCAGTCCTGTATTCGATTATTGCTATGAAAGGTGACTTCTTGATCAGTAACCACTATGTTTTCATGCGACTAGGTTTTGGAAGGTTTGGTTTATCTTCATGAACAAGGAGTAATTCATCGCGATATTAAAGGTGCCAATATTTTGACCACAAAAGAGGTAACTCTGCTCTATGGATTGTGAGATAAAGGCTTGTGTCTGTCCTCCCCATCCCTCTGAATTGCAACCATCATTTGTTATCCGATCACTTAGTTTGCCTTTTAAGTGTCAGTGCTGTCATTGTTCCTTTTGTTGCCTTGCTGCTCATGTAACTGACACTAATACTAGGCTTGTAATTAGTTGAATTTATTAATCTAATTCAAAAAAAAAATGTATGAAGTAAAATGGAGTTTGCTGACAGGTAAAAGTAGAAGATGATATTTAAGTAGTTGTGCATGTTTTCAGCACTGAGTTGTCTTCATTTGGACTCAAATGGTACATTTGATGAGGCTGCATGCTGATATTGACGTTTTCTACTGTGAATAATGCATTTTCTTATGACAACTTAAAATCAATTTTGGTCCAGTTCACTATGTTCATTGCTTTGTGGGTTCTATGCGACCGTTGAGAGCCTTGAGATTACCCTCAAGTCATTGAGTTTGGTAGTGCAGTAATTGCTTCATCGTCTCACTTCTGCTTTATCCTAACATTGTGAAATTAAAGTTCAGTTAGTGATCAATCAAGCTGGTCTTTGGTTACCCTTTTCATTGTGGATCATTTGATGCTATATCAACTGTGCCTCGGTCTGAATAACACTTTTGCCATGTTTATATACCATGCCATTTGATTAGCATTTCCATTCAAAGTTAAGGATATGCATTTATAAATAGTTTATCCTGCTGTGTAAATTTCAGAATACTTATTTTTCTTCCCTATCGAACGTTCAGTGCTTAGTGAAATTTGCTAAAATGATTAATTTGTTTTCAGGGTTTAGTGAAACTTGCTGATTTTGGTGTTGCCACAAAACTAACTGAGGCAGATGTCAACACACATTCCGTAGTTGGAACACCATACTGGATGGCTCCTGAGGTATCTTGGTTACTCAGTTATTTTGACTTTCCTCAGGTTTTTTGGATGAGGCAATGTTTAACTCTCAGAATCTATCAGCTTATATGTTTGCTGGAATGTTGCTTAGGATTGATTTTGGTGCTTAGTGACAGCAATATTGTAAAAAGCCTGCTTATATGTTTATGTGTTTGTGTCTCTGAGGCAGCCTGGTACATGAGGCTGTACCCTTGGCTTCGATTGTGACCACCCTTCACATGCCTGTAACATTGCTTTTGCACCGTGTCGCTCAATGTATATGGTAGGTTTTAGTTCTCAAAATACATCCATCAATATTTAGATTTTTATAAAAAATAAGAAGGGAATTCCTAATACTTGACGTTTTGAGGAATCCTGTGAAAGCCAATTGAAGAAGGCGTCCAAGATTCAAATGCTGCCATTTGTGTCATTTCTATAAAGAATTTCTTTTCCTTTTTAGTGCCTTTCAACTATTATTTTCT
The DNA here is from genome assembly GCA_030549775.1 of Tamarix chinensis. Classification (NCBI taxonomy): domain Eukaryota; kingdom Viridiplantae; phylum Streptophyta; class Magnoliopsida; order Caryophyllales; family Tamaricaceae; genus Tamarix; species Tamarix chinensis. The sequence continues at coordinate 69,318,149 of CM060172.1, forward strand.
AACATTTTTTATAAGATGGCGTCATGATTGTCCTATGATTGTTGATTTTGCTTTTATGTCATCAGTTTGAGAGCTGCAAATAACTCTTTGTAGACTCTAAGTCATCAAAACCATCTTTAAGTTTTGAAATGCTACCCTTATTTCTTTTGGGGATCCAAACACCCACTGTTTTTTCCTTTACATTGTCAGACCTAAGCCATATAAAGTGACGATAAAAAAAAATTATTCTCTTCTTGGAATTATGTTTTTGGTCTTGTTTTTCTCAACTTTCAATAAACTGAAGAAGTTAGGTACATTTTTGCCAGTTTTCACTTTATGTTTCAGGAAATGTCTGAAGGTTGTAGGCTATTAACCCAAAAAAGAGGGTTGTTTTTTAGTTGGAAAAAAGGAAAAAGGAAAAAAAAAAAACCGAGGGCTGGTCTCTGGACAAGGAAGGAAAAAATAATGAGGGCTGGAATTGTTCATTTAAGAACTGAGGGGTGGTATTGTGGAATTTTGCTCTCCCATATAATTTGAAGTTAGTTTGAAGGCAGCAATTTAGAGGTGGACATTTCATCCGGTTGTAGCTCATGTTGGACGAGATTGCCAAACTCACATGTATTTCAGTATTGAGCATATCTGGATAAACAAGATTTTGAGTTTTATAAGCACTTTATTCTTAAGACTTCTTTTTGATTAGTAGTCAGGTTAGGTTGGACTTATGAGGGCGATAGGTGATTATGGGGTTGTCATTCTAATTACAGCTTAAATTAATTTTCTGAGGTTCACAAATGTTTCAGGTGATTGAAATGTCAGGAGTTTGTGCCGCCTCTGACATCTGGAGTGTTGGTTGTACTGTGATAGAACTTCTGACTTGTGTACCTCCGTACTATGAACTGCAGCCTATGCCAGCTCTGTTTCGCATTGTTCAGGTACTCCATAATATCTCATCTTTGTTTCAGATGCATCTCTCTTGTTGGTTAATGATGCTGCCCGTTTTATATTAATCTAGAATTTATGCTCTATTCGTGTTTTAGACTTTTAAGCTTTTGAATGACTATTTTCTTTTTATGGATTCATCCATTATGAGCTTGTTTGGTTTTACTTAAAAAAAGTAGTTTTTTGTATAATTAATTATAAAAAGTAATTATAGATTAATTATAATTATTTTTAAAATTAATTACTTAAAACTACTTTCTAGAAGTTAAAATTAAGAAGTAGATTCTATCTACTTCTAAAAGTTACTTTTATATCAGACCGGTACGGTACCTAAAGTTATTTAAAAAGTTGTTTAAAACATAAGTGTAAGGCTGCCCGTCGAATTCGATCCACTCGCTCTCTCGGAACTTCCACTTCAAATGTTTGATCTGTAACACTCGTTTCGAATCGATCTTGATGGATAGTCTTGGATCCATTGAATTTGAGCAACAATCGATCAACATTTCCCTCTCTTTGCCTCCGATCTTCGTCTTCGTTGCGAATAACCTATTCTCGGAAACATGCTCCCTTCTGACCACTAATGCCTGAGGTGGTTTTTCATGGGTTTTTGCTTTCTTTTTCGAATACGCTTCCTTATCTGAATCCCCAACCAAAAGGCTCAGCTGATTGTTGTACATAGCCACAATGTAGAGTTCAGAATCAGGTTCCAGACCTGACCCAAATGTAGATCTGCTGAAGTCGTAATGGAGGAGGATGATTTTGGGGGTTTCAGGATTGGTTCGGTCAGGAAAAAATGTGAGCTTTTTGGATCCAGATGTGTTGCAGAATAACATGGGTTTAATGTTGAGGTGGAAGGATAGGGTGGAGCGGGAGGACGATGCAGGAGAGGAGCGGTGGTCATTGGAGAGGAGGCGAAGCCGGAGGGAGCGGCCCAATAGATTTCGGAACCAAGTTAAAGAGAATAGGCTTATTCGAGTGTGGCAGACATACATTGTGAGGTTGGGAATTGAGGAGGAAGATGTTGTGCTTGTTGCGGTGGTGGCGGGCAGTAGAGGAAGACTAGGTGGTGGTTGTCACCGGTATAGTAACCTTTGCCTTGGCCCCTATGTTAAAGCAAGCCTCTTTTCTCTCTCCATTCGATTATGTGAATCTTTTTTATTTATTTTATCTCTCGCTGACCTTTCAGCTCTCAGGTCAAGAGCTTAGGGTGGATGGTCATACTCTCTCATACATGTCAGTTTGCTGCGTTTCCTGATGCAGGTATTCCTTGGGTTGGCGGGGTGGAAAGTGGTATGCGACTAGGAAGTTCAGGAGGGAGTAAATGAAATTACTAGGACAGATCAAACCAAGAGGGTTGAAGTTCCAGTTCATCAGAAAACCATTCAAGAGACTCAAATTTCGGGAAAATGTTGCCAGCCCTTCTGCTTCGGCATCATTGCAGAAGGATAGACCCATCCCTGAAATTAGTACAGGACAAGTACGTAATCCATGTTGATGTTTTGTACTAAGGTCTAGTTTTCCAGATGATCGGCAAAATTCTTGCAGCTAGCTCTTAGAGGAAATTTTTTTTGAAAGGCCTTGATAAATGGGCATTATTATCCGTTCTGTTCATAGTGGAGAAGTTGGAATCAAGAGTTTTATACTCTAGCAGACTCTGGTTGGCTAGTAGGATGGGAAAATTCTTGACTAACAAAGGCCAGATGCAGAGTGGTTATTCTGTGGGTATTGATTGCTTGATGATGGTTTCCTTGCTGGACAACCAAGTCCTTGAATTGGTTTCTGCTCCATTATTTCCAGAATCTGCATTAGGGATAGGCTTCATTGATAAGTGTCTTGCCAAGTTACTTGCAAATGCATCTCAATCAAATTGGTGTAAACCTTAGATCTTATGTGAGCTAGCTTATTCCGCTTTTTACCAACACACATCCAACGAGATATCCTAACCTCTTAATATACTGCCACAAGAATGCTAGGGCAATGATACTAACCTAAGAACACAATGAAGGAAATGATATATAGTACAATTGTAATGTCTTAGCCAAGTTACAATTGTAATGGGTGTAGTAGTTCTATTTTTTTTTCCGCTATGAATCTTTTTTTATTTTATTTAAACAAATACAGAATCTTTTTAGAATAAAAATAAAAACATATATAGATGTCTACCGTGTATTGTCTTATGTTAGACATAAGACACTTTGGATGCGCTTGCTCTTGATCTCCCATAGGTGTTGCGATGAGGGCTGCCAATGTAGTGTTGATATGTTTCGTTGCGTTACTAATTGTCATCGTACCGTTTGGTCTCTCGCTCTTTGTCCGTTGATTGTATCTGTTATTCCATTGAAGTAACCATTATTGAGTGGCAACAACTCCCACATCATTCCTTGATTCTATGCCAATTAGGAAAAATCTATTTTGTTAATATAAACTTTGATCATTGTGACTATTTGAGTTTTAGATATTTGTGAATTTTATAAAGTTTGTTTAGTGGTTGTTCATAATTTTTTTTAATAAGTTTATGATTTTTATTTTACAATTTTTAGTACTTTGTAATATCTTTATATATTTTTTATACTTGTTAATGTTTCATATGCTTTTTAATATTTAATATTACATAATTTATATAGTAATTATTACTAAAAGATATATATAGGAAGATAAAAACTAAAGATGGAAAAGAAAAAGTAATTTTGTAGAAAAATGAAAACCAAACACTAATAAGGTACAATAAGTAGTTTTTTAGCATTAATCACTTATATAATAAAAGTAAAAACAAACATACATTTTACTTATAAAAGTACTTTTTTAAAAGTAGATTTATAAAAGTAGTTTTTATCTAAAAGTAGTTATTAAAAATAAGTAATACCAAACACCGTATATTTTCTTATTTGGGTTATTTGTCATGGAAGGATGCAGAAACTTTCTCACTGCTTTGTCTCTTAGCTGCATCTTCATCCTTTTAGTGCCTATTTACTATTCTTCTACCTTTTTTTTTTCCCTTTCCCCAAGCTTCTTTTGACTACTGCTCTACATCTTCATATTTGTGGATAGGAAGTGCTCATTGAGCTGTTTCTTGAAGATCAGGACGCTGTGTTCTTCCAACTATTAGTTGTTTGTTGAACCAATGGTGTAAACATTTTTCACTGTGTTAAGTATGACTCATTATTTTAGATGAATTCCTTGAGTCAAAAGGGGCAGGCTCATAGGGGTTGTGGATGGAAAAACGTGGTGCAATTAAGAGAGATTATGGCCCTTGAATAACTTGTGATGTGTGGACCCACAGCCTGCATGGTACTGCAAAGGCGGTCTTTCTTTTGGGGTTTGGGTATATGGACGTAAAACTAGAATTTAGAGAATATATTGTAGCCTTAATTATGACTAGATTGTGGGAGCATGCTATGCTCGCGTTATTATATATTATAGTATTGTTTAACTCATAGAAATTTTCTTCTAAACGATAAAATCTGTAAATTTTATGAATTGCATCTTTTTCAATGATAATTCTAAGGAATATTTATCTATTTAACTACAACTTTTTTCAAGTGTGATTTTAATATACGCTTGAAAAGAGAATGTGGGAAGAAAATGTGAAATATTTTTAATTACTTACACATTCTAGCTATATGTTCTTGGTTTAAAAGCCAGGAGTGAAGAAATTTTGAGTGAAGAAAAATTTTCTCACTATTTTCATGCAGTATTGGTCAAACAATGGAAAAGGACATAAGTAGCTGCCAAATTTCAGAGATAAATGAGAGATTAATGGGTTGAAACTAATTTTTATTGGTTAAAAGTAGTTACAGATTATATATATTTGAAAAAGAGATAAGTATCTCACGTTGGTCATATTTGAAAAAGAGATGAGCATCTTTTACCCAAAATGTTTTATTACAATTAAGTGGTTAGTAACATTTTTTTCTTTTTTCATTCAAAAATTTCCGATAAAAAAGCGGGTGATTTCTTATGCCGTGGAGAGGGAGAGATAGAAAAGAGTTGGAGAATTTTGGGGCAGTTACAGCCATTCAAATGGGAAAAAGTAAATGAAAGAAAAGGTGCTGAAAGGGGGTACAGTTAAGATAAATGCTACGGTAGATTACTGTGAGTTGAAATTTTTTTTTTTCATTTCTTTTAATATTGAAAAAATAGTGTATTAGAGAGGGTTGTTATTAAAGATAGTTGGCTTAATATAGTAGCAGATTATTCCATGGTGGATCTTCAAGGTCGCCTCCCTCCCCACCAAAAAAAGACACATTTTGTGTTTCCTCATAATACCTCTGTGTTCTCTGTTTCATTTTCCCAGTTATTATTCAATATGTTTAATGTGTTTGTTTTTCCTGACACTATTTAATCCATAAGTTGCCATCCTTGTTACCCTATCGATGATAGCCCGAATTCTCCCTCTTCCTCCACACATCTCTGGTTCCTAATCATACCAGTCTGTTTGTATGAGTTATGTAGAGTGTAGACTAAGGGTGTCATACTTCAAAAGTAATGCTACAATTTGTTTTGCTTGATATAAAATATGTGGAAGGAAAAGTAAGCAGAATCTCCTTTTGACCCCTCAACTCCTTTTTCCCCAGAAAACTACCTTTCCAAGCCCCTCTTTTCTGAAGTTGTATTATTGAGTTCACGATTACCCCTTTGCACATAAATATAGCCGGCAGGGCAATATACTACTAAGCTAATTCTTAGAGTTCTCTTTCTTTGGCCAATGCTTTTGCGAGTTTGCAACTAAATGGTTTTGCATTGTTTAGTTTGTTTCTCTTATTTTGGGGTACGAGTTGTCTACACTTGTACTCTGACAAATCTCTCACCGTTAATAGTTTTGTCAATTTGATTTGTTTTTCGTTATTAGGTAAAGGTGCTGAAGTGTGCCATCCTTGATTAATCTCTCCTTAAGTTGATTTATCATCATCTTCTCCTCAGTTGAGTCATCCTCCTGATCAGGCCCCCTTTTATCACCTGGATTGCAGTGGTTTTTTTTTTTTGGGTTTCTATTCATGCCCTTCTCTGTACTTAAATTTCTGGTCTAAATTTCCCAAATTATTTTTGATATCAGGCTGTTTATGTTCGATTTTTGTTTGCTTGGATTTGAATTGGCTTTTGATCCACCTTAATTGGTTGCATAGTTTCACTTGTCCATGCATCTTTGGAGTTTGTTCTAGTGTGAGATTAGGAACCAATGCTTGTATTGGATAAATTTGTGGTAATGGTAACGGATTTTAGGTTTAAGGACTTTGAAATATATTATTATTTCAACCAGCATTCTTCCGTTGAGTGCATTAGACAATTGTTTTGATGGAAGCCTTCCATCTGGATAGCACATGCTAAGTTCCTTGCATGGCATGAGTAAGCGCTGTGGAATCTTTAACTACCTTCTACTGTCTGTTGCTTCTAGTGTATACTATCTTTCTCCTTGATGGTACCTTTTCTCTTCTTTCCTGTATTAATTACTTGGGGATGTTTTAATGTGAATGATTTTATACCCTTTAATTGGTGTAGTCTACTGAGAAATGGTGAGTTCTGGTGGCTTTGCTTAGACTAATGCCCTGCAACCTAAGGAGCTGCTGCTCTGGTCTGTAATTCTACAACACATAGCACAACATGAGACAACAACAACAAATCAGTCTGAATCTCACCACTGATGATAGTGCCTGCCGTTTGTTGCCTGCAGCCTCACCTTTAATAGTAGTGTGAGGCTGTTTCCACAATGACCCATTAACACTTTTGGAGGAAAAGTAAAAAAGTTGAACAGAAGTGTTATATTTTCGGCAGTGTAGATTTGGCACAGATATTTCCCTGGCAAATGGATGGAGATAAAAAGAATCGTTCATCAGTGAACAAAAGCTAATAGAGTTAATTTATATCTATTGAGAGCATCGAATCTGTCATAAAATCACTGTATGTTCATAATCATACCAGAATTGATGTGTACTCAGTCAAGTGCTTATCCTCCTTTTGTTTTCCCTACAAGTATACTTGGTCAAATGGAATTAAGGAATCTTGAATGGAATTTATTGTCACAGGGACTTTATTATCATTCAAGTCTACTTGCTTTGTAAAAACGGTGGTGTACCAAGCAAGACTAGATCTTGATGTAAATGCTTGTCTGGAATTACATAGTCATTTAGTTTTGGGGGAACAACTTTTCAGGAAGTTACCTCACTGGAGTAGGACTTTCTTAGGAAGGTATTTGATGCATACCAATAAGCCTTTATGATTTTTCTCCTGTTTATTAGAATTTCTTGAGGCTGTAATACAGCGCTGTAATGCAGCTTCTCCCAAGCATTATTATTCTAATGTATTTAACGTTTTGATCCCCTTCTTGGGTGGGCTGTGGGCACAACACAAGTTTCTGAAAATTGATATGATCACAGTATATTGCAGTATAGATTTCCTGTGTATAAACCACAGCATATGTTTGCCAGTTGTTCTCTGTTGCCTGAAGGCAACCTCCTTTTGTAGTAACTTTTGTTTAATGAGTTTTGAGCATGAAGAATGTGTTTTTATCTTCTCTGAAATGGAAAGTCTTTCTGCCTATTTTTCTTTCTTTTCTCTTGAGCTTGCTCCTTTGATCTACTAGCTGGAGTCAGTGTTATCTAGTAGGCAGTCTTAAGTAAATATTTAGTGATGCTGGCTGCTAATCGTAAAAAGTCAGTTAAAAAACTTAGTAAAAGGAAACAGAAACATAAGCGGACCTTGTTTGAATTGGTGTGTTAACTATTCTAATTATTCTGTACGTTTAGTTCTTCATTGATCATCTAGTGTTTGTTTGGAGCTACTTATCAAAAGTAGTTATTAAAGATGACTACTTATTTTAAAAAAAGTTTAACTTAATTTTTTTAAAAATAAGTAAGTATCTTAGATTGCTACCTTTAATAAGTAGCTCCAAACAAGCCACTAGTTGACAGTATTGATCATATTTGTTTTTCTTCCTGTTGTTACTATCCAGGATGAGCATCCTCCACTTCCGGATGGCTTATCTCCCGACATTACTGATTTCCTCCGGCAATGTTTCAAAAAGGTAAGATCATATCAATGAGAAATCCACTTATTTTATTTCCCATGGTTATATCACTTATGGTTGTGCTGTTGTTGCCATTTGCCTGATATGTTGTTTGATCCTACTCTTTCAACGATCTTGGCCATCCCTTGGAATACAATATGACTAATGAAACTCGGGAGTTTGACAAAAGCATATATTTCAATGATCTAGATAATGCAGTTGCTGTAAACCATTGTGGTAGTTGACACCGTTCAACACCTTGCTTGATGCATACGGGTCTTTGCATCAAGCATGGAGGAGTGTTTTAGTAGTTTTAACAGTTTATGGAGTAGTCAACTTTTGATATATAGCCAGAGATGGGTTTGCTGATACTGTTTGCTACAATGCATCCTACTATGGAAAAATGTTGCTGGCATGCCCAATTTTCCCATACTTATATGCTTTTGAAGTAGGTTTGTGTGATTACATCTATATTTTTTTGCAGATTTCTCAACATTGTTTTGATTGGTTCCAATGATGGTTCTTTTAGGTGTGTGAACCTTGGGATGATGCAATGCTATGCTAGTTTTTCTCTTTGGCAGATATAGCTGGCAGCTGTACTCAAGTTTTTTTTTTCTTCTTTATTTTTTCTCTGTTAATGGTATTTGACAAGCCTGTGTCCACAAAGACTGCACGAGTCTTCGTTGTTTCCTCTGTTCGTATGTAATTCATGCGTTGTTAGACTAGCATATTGTGTCTGAGTTGTCTGACATGCTTGTGTTCACCTGCTATTCAAATGGTACTTTAAAAAGAATGCCATGGGCCTACTGACTCTATCGGCTAAACATAGGCAGCCCACTTCGGAATTCCTGATCAGTGTTTGAGCAGTTAGAAGTCAGATGTATGGCCGGTGTGTGTGGGTAATAGTGGACTTTATCCTGGAATAGGAGTGAAAATCATCTTATATGTGCCGAGGGCATGATTGAGAAAGGTCAAAAGTTATATTCTGTTCACAGATTTCTGCTGTGAACGGACTGCCCTGAACAAAACTAGTATAAGCAAGAAGGGTCAGCAGTCACTGTCTGAATTCCGTAGTTTTGGTTTTTTAGAATTCCGCTGTGAATAGATGGTTTACTTTGTTTCCTTTACTCTCATGATACTTCTTTTAAGTCTAGTAGCATTTATTGAATGCAGTACTTGCCAGTTGATTGTCAACTGGCTGCAGCAAGACCAATTATTTTTGTATTGTTCTGAAATGTTTTCAGGACCCGTTAATCATGTAATTCCCCTTTAGTCTGTGAAACTATTTTTTAATCTTTAGGGAATATTACTTACTGAGAAATCTTTGCTGCTCTTCTTCAATACTTCAAACCCTGAGCTTGAGAAGTTGTCTTCTTTGTTCTTGTTGCTACTTTAGATTGTTCAGGCCATAGATGCCATCAGTCATCTGGTCCTCTATGGACTTGGGCATGGCCTTGTGTATACTAAAAGGCTGTATGATTGTTATCGATTCTCGAAGGAAGAGGCCATGGATCTGTTGAATGCAGTATTGCATGCTCTTTGTTGCCATAGGATATTTTCTCATTTCTTCTGTTCTTTTCCGGTGAGGCTTGTCAGCCTACTCTTTTTTTACTAAGTTGGGACCTGAATCATCTGGTAGATGAACTGCTGAATCTTTGCAATTAATCAAGCTCAATATATGTTCTTAAGAGGAATCACTATCTGGAATATGAACCATAGAAAAAAATAGCTATTGTGCTGATTATGAGGATCCAAGTTACACTAAGCTGGAATTAAGAGCTAGTGGGATAAGCTCACACTTGTTTTGTGATAAATGATACAGGCAAAATGTCAAAGTGGGAACCATATGCTTGCTGTTTTTATCTTCTCTGATTTCTTTTGGAGTTCTTGTTCCTGTTAGTTTTAGCATCTGCAGTGCTGTCATCTGTTATCTTGTTAAAGTAGTAATGTTGAAGATATCATACAAGTTGCATTCCTATTTAGACATGTACCGATTACCAGACCAGAGATAGCACGTTTACTAGTTATCTTGATATTCGACTTGCCATCTTCTCTATATTTCTTCTTTGTTTTGTTTCAGTCTTTTTGGCCCTGAATGGCTTATATACTTGTAATGTGTTAATAATTCGTGGTCTTTTGGCCTTGATTGGAAAAAATCCTTCTTGCGCTTTATTTGTTTTTAAGTTTTCTTTCCTGAACATAAAATTGTATAGTATGTTTCAGGATGCTAGGCATAGGCCTGACGCAAAGACAATGCTTTCTCACCCATGGATACAGAATTATAGGCGTACTTTGCAGCCATCACTTGCTCATGATGGTGTTGTAAGGTAAACGCTAAGGGTATATATGAAGTTTTCCTTAGTTTATGTCTCCCCTCCTGCCTCTTTAGCATCTCTCCTTGTTGGGTCATGTATGTTGATCAATTGTGATGTTGAATTTGGAGATCGATCAGTCTGAGTGTTCTGTGGATCTTAATGACAATTGTCTAAGAATACTTTTCTAGCAGAAACTTTTGGTTTGATCAGACTGTAAAATGTATGACAGTAGATCCAAAAGCTTATTGTGTGGAAGAGGAAACACAACTGCACATGGAAAACTTGGCTTGTGATAAAATACAGTTATTATTAGTGTTGATTTTTTGTGTATGTATTGCGATCATCCCAAATATAATAATACACATCATCTTGTTGCATGCAATACAGAGCTCCTCAGGAAGATGATTTGATTGGGGAAGAATTACCTAACGGTGAAGATCAGAGTAATGGTGAGAGCCCTACTGTTTCCAAGGCAAGTATAGTAACTATAGTTGCTTTTTAAGTTCTAACCATACCTGAATATGAGAAAATTGTGAATTTTTGGGGATCTCTATTCTATCTCTATCTTTGTAATTTACAAGCCTGATCAATGGACCTGCAGGCTTCTAAGCGAGTGAAATCATTGAAGGACGTGGCTGATTCAGATAAATCTGATGGAGACCATGGTCCAGGTTGTACTACTGTGGAGGAAGGAGAAGAAATTGCTGAGGTGCCGTCAGATCAGGTTTTGACTCTAGCTATTCATGAGAAACCATCCATTGAGTCTGGTCTTCCCCAAACTTATGCGGTTGAAGAAGAAGCTCCATCTAAACAGCATCATGAACAATCAGATAATGTGGACCATGATCAAATGCTGGGTAATGGCGATGTTAGAGCTGGTGACCCGAAAAAGAATGGTGCCACGACTGGAAAACACGAGGGAAAAGGAAGTGCTGTACATAAGGTCAACAGTCTGTTCAGTTTTGGAACAAGAAGTCAGGATGGAAGTTTTAAGAAGGTATGTCAGAAAATTGCTCACGCATCTCATGCTCTTTTTACTTGTGATGTTTGTTAGAGGATTCTTTCTCTGACCTGGCTGGGAGAATTAGTTTATTTGACATTCTTGGTTCTTGCTATTTTTTTATTTTTATTTATTATCAAACCATTATGTTGATGCCACACTTAATGATTATTGAAAGACAAAACCGTGTAGACTTCTGTGCTTGTCCTCAGTCGACAATAATTATCTATGTTTGAAGAGTGTACTTGCTATTTATCTTTGATAAATGCTCTATTTGTTTCGAAATATTTTCTTTCAGGAGCAGAAATTTAGATTTAGCCAATGAAGAAAGTTGCCGTGGTATACAAAGGGTAAAAGGCAAGAAATTGATTATTATATCCTTTCTTTCTAATGTTCATGGGTTTTGGTTTGTAAAGGAAAGATGAAACAAAAAACATAGTATCAAAATGGTGTGGCACATCGTTCAATGTCATCTAGCAGATTTGGTGATACCAGAGAATTAAAGATAAACAGTGTGGACAAAATTTTCTTTCTCAAAATGCCACCAAAAAAATTAATGCCTTGTAAAACTCATCTAGTTTTGTAATCATGAATAACACTGCAGGTTCCTATGTTTGCCGTCTTTGGCTCCTATCCGTGCTTTCTATATCTTGTAGGTGATACAGGAACATAATTGTATAAAGGTAGACAATCCTCTTGGCAATTCTCATACTTCAGTAGAAACGATTATTACTGTAAAGAATACCCCAATGAAATTGCTCTTATCATGCTCAAGTTGAGATTCTTTGGCCAGTATTTTTTCTAAAGATAAGTCACCAGAAAGAAAATCAGCAGATATTCTTTATCTGAAATTCTTGGATTGGTCCAGAAAATCAGTATATTTAGTAATGCAATCTTTATGAGATGCAAGTTATACAAAAAAACAAAGGAACCATTCTAATATGACCATTCATATTCTCTCACCCCAGTAAGTTACTCCCTCCATATAAAAACAAAGGTCATTCTAGCACTAAATTTTTGCATAAAAAAAGAAGTTACTTTAGAAAAGTCAAAACTTACTTTCCACTTTTGTCTTGACATATTTTCTTTTGTTATATATGCATTAAATGCTTTGTTGTTGGGTTTATATGGAATTTTAAAATTAATTTTATTAGTTCCTAAAAAAACATGATTTTTTTTTAAAATGGCTTCCTTTTTGATACAAAGGGAGTGTCGATTATTTTCCCATCATTGCATCTCGATCTATGCAATATATGGGCATGCCTCCATGATTATTTAGTGTCATTAGAGTAATTTATTCCCAGTTAGTTTATATTATGAATTTAATAATTTCAAGGTTTCTCACACATCCAACCAGCAATTCCATTCCCATTCCTTGAAGTCCACATGACTGTTGTCTCTCACTTCTGCTAAACACGAATGATCTGATGTTGTCTTGTGATTTTACGCAGATTGATAGAGAGATTCCTTCTTGCATCATTGTTCTTTTACTGCTTAAATTAATTATATGTTATCTCAACCACAGCATCTTCACCATTTTGTATATCCAATCTTGGTCTGTTAGAAACAATTACAATAGTAACCAGTGCATAATGCAATCTTTTCTAGTTTCACTCTTCCCTTTCTCTTGTGAGGTTTCCCTTTCAATAACCATTGTTGACATTTTTTAAAACTCAATGATTTTGCTGTTGATTTCTCTATAAGCATAATATGGTGCCTATTTTTTCCATTCTGAAACATTTCCCCCCTCCTTTTCTGGTAGAAATCACTCCTCAATTACGACCTGTCTTGTTATGAAAATTGATTTGCATGATTAGCAGATTTGTTTATTTTGCTTTGTAGTTTATCTTGAACCAGTTTGCACTCTTAGATTTTCATCATTCCCGCAAGATTTGTTATAGTGCAACTTTATATTTTTCTATTTAAATGACCCCCACAGTCCTAGGCTACCCAATATTGCCTCCGTTGTACAATATATGGCCTATAACCTTTTTTTTTCCACAATACAAGGCATGTTACAAAAAGTATATAGTGTTAAATGTATTATTACCTATTTTGACCCTCTAATTTCATTGGTATTTACAAATAAAGTTAGAGTATTAATTAGAGAAGAACAATTAATGGAAGGTCATATTAGTCAACTTAGGTTTCAACATTTCTAAAACTTATTACTTCTTAATATATGTCAAAATGTTATAGGTCTTATAGTATGTAGTTTCTTGAGCAACAACTGAAATGCAACCCCTTCTATGGAAATTAGACATGATTGAAACTTATTACTCCCTTCGTTTCATAATATAGGTCACTTTTTCTGTAAAAAATTATTTCAAAATATTAGCTCTATTACCGAAATTCATACAAATTAAATGCTAAATTTTATACTATATCCTATTCTCTCTTCTTAATTACTGATTAAGTTGCCAAAAGTATACATGTGGGAGGATATATTAGTCATCTTATACAATTTATTTTCTTAAATTTATTAATTAGTGTGTCCCTAGCCAAAAGTGACCTATTATGAAATGGAAGGAGTATTACATTACCATTTGGGGTTCTAGAATTTTACATGAATAGCATTCGTGTCAAATCTTCAACCCTCAATGGTGTTTTCAAGTATTCTATGGAGTAGTCTTCTGAAGAAGCATTTTGAATTCGATAGACTTTTGATATATATCTCATCGCCGATATTTGCTTCATTATATCTAAGGGCACTTCATGTCCATCGACACTTAATTAAATATTTATGTTTGAAAATAGATGAGGTGGCAGTGCCTCCTCTATTACCATATATCTCCTCATTTGTTCTCGTGGATTATTTTTTGTGAAGGCTGCAATGTCCTGTGCTGCTGGAGAAAATGGGTTGACGAGATTTAGTGACACGCCTGGTGATGCTTCTTTGGATGATTTATTTCATCCTCTAGATAAAAATCAAGAAGATCCAATAGCTGAAACGTCAGCTTCTGCATCCACTTCAGTGGCTAATAACGTAAATGCTATTGTAAACAAGTCTGGAAAGAATGATCTGGCGACAAAGTTAAGGGCTACTATTGCTCAAAAACAAATGGAAAATGAAATGGGACAAGCGAACGGAGTTGACCTGATTCGAGTGGTGATGCGTGCTCTGAAGGAGGATGTGATTGATATAGATAGCAGTCTGGTGTGTCTGGAGCTCTTTCTTGTATGTTAGACCATGAAACTGAATCTGTTTGACTGATGGTTTTTCCTTTTCTGCTTTTTAGGTTTTTCCTGAAAAATTACCTGCGGAAAACCTTTTTCCCCATCAGGTGTGTACTACTCATTGGTAATGTTCTTCTGACTTGCTGTTAATAGGTTTGATAATTTTTATGAAGGTAATGTGACATTTCCTTCGGTGCCTGCTGGTTTGAAAAGTTAGGAGAATCATGCCTTCCAGCAAAACTCTAATTAACCAGACCATGTTTGCCTTGATTTTCAGCTCCTCAATTGAGATATGCTATGGAGGTTATTACATGAAATGCTTAATTTGTAAGCCAATATGACAAGTGAATTTTTGATAACTTCAACAAAGTTTTGAATAAATATGTTTCTTCAGAAGCTGCTTTCTTCTGCCATGAAAATGTTTTGCATCAAATGGTAATGAATGAGAAAACTGCTTTTGGTTGCTGTCTGTCTTGTTATTCTGCCCATGTTTTCTTCTGCATAGTTTTTCTTGTTGGCATATCTGAAACAGAAAGGTCTAGGAAGTATTATTTTATATTCTTTGTTTTTTCGGTTTTGGCAGAAATATTATACCAGTTCTGATAGTTTTCTATTTCAACAGAAGTTGTCCTTTGTATTTTTCCTTTTATTCAGAACATACTGATTGTTAATGCGATTTTCACTCTAGGCTGTTGAGTTTAGAATGTTAATGGCGCAATTAAGGCCAGAGGCACCAGAGGATACAGTTGTGTCTTCATGTCAGAAGCTAATTGGCTTCTTTGATCAGCGTCCAGAACAGAAAATTGTTTTTGTTACACAGCATGGTTTGCTCCCCCTCATGGATTTACTTGAAGTTCCTAGGCCCCGGGTATGTTCACCCATTTAGAGCTTTATTGAATCTTTTCCCTGGCTCCTGATACTCCTTAATGTCTGATCTTATTTTATTTATTTGGTTTGTTTCATTGCTGTGCAGGTAATATGTTCTGTCCTGCAAGTCATAAATCGGGTCATCAAAGATAACATCGATTTCCAGGAGAATGCTTGCCTAGTTGGTTTGGTGAGTCTGCAAGTAACTTTATTAAGAATTTTATGGTATAACTAAAGCAGCCTTGAGGCCTTTGACTTTTGTATTCTATTTTGAAGGCAGTTTTGTCTATGTTGTGAAGTGTATGCATATGGTAACATCTAAAGCAGTCTTGAAAAATGCACTCAAATTATTAGAGTAATAATCATTTTTTCAAGGATATAATTTTGAACTGTGTTTCCAAAGTTTTTATTTTTAATTTTATAATTATTCAATCATCATCTTATATTAACATCTGATAGTTTGAAATGTAGTTCCCAAGCCTTATCTGTTTAGTCAACTTATTTTCTAGCTTAGCTGGACTGTGGTACTTTTATATAAATGAGTGTTTTGTTGAATAGAATGAAATATGCTCTCTTGGTGGGTTTTTTTTTTGAAGGTATAAATGGCGATTATTGTTTCAATCTAACCGTGAGGGTTCTCTCTCTCTCACTCTCTCAATAAGTTGCTTTCTTAAATGAAATGCCCTCTGCGCACATGCATACATAAAGTCATACATAGCTGTTATTTTCCTGTTTACAGTAAATCCCCATCCCCTATTTTTGCATGGTTTTCCTTTATCTAACCAAAGAAAAAGTTCGCGTGTTCTTCCTTCAGTAGTCCTGATAAGATTACCTCTGAACTTGTTGAAATCTCATGCGTTACCTCCCACTAATATTTGCTCAGCATGCATCTGCCATTCTAAAGCATCATGCTATGGACTTCAGCCAAACAATAACCGTAGCCACATCTGATGTCAACCCTCTTGCTTTAAGGAGCAACAACAGACTTTTTATTTACAGGATTGAAAGAAGGAATTTGTTCAATTAGATTCCACTGCTTTTGGTTCAATTAATGTGGAGAAGTTCGTAGCCATAGTCATCTCTATATATGTATTAGAGAAGATATATGGTCCGTAATTGTGGATCAAGTTGTGGGTTAATTAAGAGGACTAATTGAGGATGTGATTGCTCAGAACTAAGGTTCTTACTCTTCCCTATAGTGGCATAGTAGAATCAAGCAATAAAATCGCGGTCGCGGTCGCGATTGCGGTTGCGGCATTGCGGTATCGGAACATCGCGAACGATATTTTATATGTCGCGGTGTGATTTTTTTTTTTTTTCACAATAAATATTAGCAAATACCAGTAAATATCGGCAAATATCGGTAAATATCGGTAACTGATATATCGCCGATAAATACGTGAAATTCTAAATCCATCGCGTATCGCCAATTTCGCGTATCGGCTAACCCAAAATCCGATAAATATCGGCCGATATAGCGTATCGGGACCGATATTTAATTGTATGAGTAGAATAACCAAAGAGCAGAAGAAGAAGAGGCTGACAATCCCTTTAGAGTTGGAGGCCAACCTCGAGGGTTAGGGTTTAGGGATGCGCGCAAGAGAGAGAGGAGAGGAGAGAGCAAAATGGGAGTCCAGGAAATCAACTTGATTGGAGAGTTCTCTGGTATTCTTAGCCTATTATTTACAGCCTATTACAAGCAAATGGGCTCAGGCCCTGCTATATAGCTAATACAATAATATGCTAATTAACTAACATGTCTTTTATTAATAAGAGACAAATTCTAATACATTAATAGACTAACTGACTAAGGCCCGTTTCTAGTTAATAAAAACCAGGGCATCCTAGTTTTTAATAAGCTCAAATTGAACGTGTAAGGACTAAAACTTGGTCATTGGGCTTAGGTGAATACAACAATATTGATAAATATCTATTGGATTTTGGGTCATCCGATAATATTTGCCCATATTTGTTGGGGAAAGAAATGAAAATGTCATGCTATGACAACCACAACACTATGCCCGTAGTTTTATTGTCTGCTCAGATGGGTTTGATGGTAGGCCCAACCCATGATTAAGATCCATAATATTACCCCCCTTTGGAAAACAAGCTTGTCCTTAAGCTCGCAATAAAGAAATGAGCAGCATAGAACAACAACTGACTTTATGGTACCTTGACCTGTGGGGTATTCATTCAGCTTGACCAGCAAATCCATGCTGTGAGCGACTGAATATGTCAAGAGTAGTTACATGGTGAAAACTAAAATTCACATAAGCCATATTTAAGAAAGATAGCCGGGGTAACATGAGCATCTAGCGAGTTGCGTAACCTGTCTTCTTTGTCATGACCTAAATTTGTGCATTTTTCTCTAGACTTCAATAGCAAATCTAGCTTATTAGTGGCTGAACATAGCTTTTCAACCTTTGGCAGCACTGATTTACTTTAGTGTTTAACTTAACCATGAGATCCTTGTAATTTCTCAATATGAAGCAAATATTTGGTGGAATGGTTGTAGCACAAAAATATTCGACAATGCACCCTGAAGTTTCATGCTGTGGCTGCAGATTAGGCAGTTGGGGTGGTTGGGGTGTTAGGGACCAAGAAGGCTAAACTGGTGGACTAGTCGATGGCGAAGAGCGTCCTATACTCCTATGGGCCATATAGCTACCATTATATTATCTGATAGCGTCTCAAAAGAACATTTGACAAAAGTGGGCCTTCTTTAGCTATATCCTGTGTAATCCGAACTGATAGTTACATTAGGTTGGCCCCTAACAGGATCTGGAACTTCTTTTCAGACACAAAATAGCTGCTGCCTGGATGGTTAGATTGGTAATAGCTTGTAACAAGTGATCTTGAGGCTTAGAAGCAGAAGAGGGGTGCTTGGGTATGACAAGGGCCTTAGGCCGACAGTGGTTGATGATAGATTTCAGGTGGTTAAGGAAGCTTATCGACACTAGGGAGGGTGGTATGATAGTGTAGGGGGGGTTGTGGATTTTTAAGTTGTAGCAAGGGTTGTGGTGGTTGTGGCGGTAGGCGTGGGGGCTGGGGTGGCGGATGCTGATGAGGTTTTGAGGGGCTAGTGAGGTTGTTGTAGGGTTATAGTTGATGGTGGTAGCGGTCGACGTGAGTTTTGGGGCTAGGGCAAGGGCTTGCCGTGGCTGAGTGGTAGCAATAATGGGTGATGGGCAATGGTTTTTCGGCATAGTTAGTACCTTTAGTGTCATGGTGGTTGTATTAAAAAGTTTGTTGTACTGCTTGAATAATCTGTTTTGCTTCTCTTATTCCAAAATGTGATGAATCTGCTCAAGCATGGCATATATCTAGGCATTGTTTGCGACATCCAACTTGAGGGATTTATGCATGTTCAGTGATAATCCCATAACTTTCGGCTCTAGTGCCAATTGATATGATCCAGGATTAGGGATCATGTTTTGGGGTAATTAGGATGATTAATTGAGGATGTGAGTATGTAGAACTAGGGTTCTCACTTTTTATAGTGAAAAATTTGGAAGAACCAGAGAAGAAGAAGAGGAAGGCGGCTCCCTACGTGTAGGAGGCCGATGACTAGGGTTATGGTTTATTTGGATTGGGGTGAGGGTAAATATTTAAAATTAACCTAGGTGAAGGGAATGGAGGTGAATCGGGATGAATGTTTTAAAATGCTGTTCGGATGATATTAACCTAACCTGGGTGAATCGGGGTGAATGTTTTAAAAATTCTGTTTAGATTGAGGTGAATGAATGTTAAAAAAAAATAAAACAAATGACATTTATATCCTTGTATTAAATAGATAAGTTCTATCAGGTTAGGGGTAAAGGGTTCGAGGGGTATTTTGGTCCTATCAGGTCAAAAAATTACTTATTCTTTCACCTTCACTTCGGTTACCCCCGAAATCGGAGGTTAATAAAAACAAGGTTAACCAAGGTGAATGGAGGTGAAACATTAATCCCGATTCATCCAGATGGAGTTATTAAAAATGGTACCCAAAAGGGGCGAATAAATTGATTCACCTCCGTTAACCCCCTCTCACCCCAATCCAAATGTACCATTAGAATTTATAGGCAAGAGAGAGAGAGAGAGAGAGAGAGAGGATAGACCAAAAGGGGTTGATTAGTTAATGCTTCAGCTTATCTATTACCGAGGCCCTAACCTCTTATATATTGGCTACTATAAGCTAATGGACTCGGGGCTTGATAAATAGCTAACACTTTTTATTAATAAGACCCATAAACACTATTACCTTAATAGGTTAATTAACTAAACCCAGCTATTAATTAATAAAAACCAAGACCTGCTACATATTAATGAACTCAAATCAAACATGTTAGGATCGCAACTGGGTCTTTGCTCGGTGGTAGACTGGGCTCACAATCAAGTTCCATGACAGGAGAGAGCAAGCTATTACCAAGTTATGGTCGGATAACAAAGGGCAGTGGTGCTATTTATAGTTTACTTAGGCATATGATTGAGTTTGATTCTTTTTATTGCTGCAAGTGATTGAAGAGCAGACTGTCATGTGTTTTGAGCAATCGGCAACAAGAGGGCTGAAAGGTTAGTGATGAGTGATGACTGAGAATTTGAAAGGAATGATTTTGTTGCTAATTTGCTGCCGGGACAAGGCTTAAGTAGGGCAAGCAAGAGTATGTGACAGAGAGATAACGAACCAGAGAAGGGCTGGATGGGCGAGGAAGGGGCAAAAATAATGAAAATAAGAAACAATGACAACAAAGCAGAAGAAGGGTCACCCAAAGTGTTTACTAATGGCTATTATTAACTCCTCACAGACAGTATGTGTATATATATATATCATAAGGGGCCTAGTCCTACTATATATATATGTATCTCACATCAACAAAAAGGGAGAGGAAGTGTGAGTGTGAGGCATTCGGGCATTTAGCATGCTTATTTTATGGTTCCTCCCATCATTTGCCTGTAAATTGTTTTATTTGTTGTTATGCATCTATCCTTATTCCACTTGGGTGATAACTGTTAGTTTACTCCACAGATCCCTGTTGTGATGAGTTTTACAGTTCCGGATCGTCCTCGTGAAGTTCGTATGGAAGCAGCTTACTTCCTGCAACAGCTTTGTCAGTCTAGGTATAGTGTTCATCCTCCTGCTTACATTCTCTGATGTGGTCTTACAGAAAGCCAAGGTGTTGTGGTTACCTTCCCTTTTTAATTTATTTTTCACTTGATTGCCTAAGTTGTAATAATAAATCTGTTTTTAATTCTATTCAGTTACTCGCTTGAAAGTAAGGGTCAATTTGTTGCGTGATTTTTCTGATTAGGCTTGTTAAAGTTTAATGTGTTGTTGTTGTTGTTGTTGTTATTATTATTATTATACAATTATTATTATCATAATTAATTTTTTTGCATATTGTATTATTTTTATTGTTATCACTGTTATCATTATTATAACTATTAGAATTAATTTTATATTATTTTTTATTATCAATTATCAAAATTTTGCTGATTGTAGTATCTGAAAATAAGTTGAAGAAAATAGGCCCGAAATTAAAACACAAAGGTATCTTTGTGTAATGTTTAAAAACACACCCAAGTCTGATGTTAAGGTACTTGCATGGAATTCATCCTAAGAATGAAAAACATTTTCATGATGTTTAAAAACAAATGCTACCTGTATATTCTTCTTAATGTCAGGATATCTAAATAGAGTTTATCTTCAATTTTATTGCTTGAATAGAGAAGGAACTAAATTTAAAATTGATAATAAGGTCAACGGTTTCTTGATATTTATAGATACATTTCAAGGCAATGGCAATCTCTATTTGAGCCAAAAGGAAAAAAGACAGTAGCTGACTGTAAAGTATTATTATGATGTGTAGATTTGTTCAATGCTAGGATGCGTAGGAAGCAGATGTTGGTTGAGGAGTTATATCCTTTTATGCTTGTCACAATCTAATGAAAGTGTTCATGTACATTTCTTCTACAAAGATATTATGCTAATTTCATCTGGATCGAAACCTTCCAAGGAGGGCAGATTTTATATAGGTGCGTATCATGGTTGCTGATTATGAATAGTTTACTATGCAGCTCTTTGACCTTGCAAATGTTCATTGCTTGCCGTGGGATACCCGTTTTGGTAGGCTTTCTTGAAGCTGATTATGCAAAATACAGGTATGATTATTCAGTTCATGTTGGCTGTTAGATTCGCACTTGAGAATGGTAAATCCAATTATGTAGGGGGCCTTTGTATGCATAGGTAACAGGTGCCTATGTGTGATTCAATCTGTATAGAGATGTGCAATGATCCAATTCATTGATGGATAAGTTATGATAGCTATGTATTTTCTATTTGCTAAGTCAGGGAACTGAATCATCCACTGTCATTGAATAAATGTCTAGTTGAGGTGCCTCAGTGTACTGCACTTCCTTTCACTTTTATGTCTGTGATGGACAGCGCAGGCATGTAGCTCCTATTGGGCTAATATATGAGTAGATAAAATTGGAAAAGTTTCAAGATACCTTATATTCTTCAATAATATAGCTCTTGGAGACTACTAGACTTAGAAAAGAAGAGATAAGAAGTATGAGAAAGACTTCTACCATTGCAACTTCCAAAATGGCTATAAAACCATATAAATTATATTTTATAAGTGAAAAAATTTACAATTTCTAAAAGCAAGCTACATGTTTGTTCTTCTAAAAATTGTTCTTAGGTCAATGCTTTTTTTGGGTCTTCAAAAAACTCTTTAAGATTTTTTTCCTTCCATAAAATCCCCAACAGTAAATGCAAGGCCATCTTCTTTATAACTCCGCCAAGGAGTTCCATGTATGATTCTTCTATAAGCAAACCTAGCGATTGCTGAAATATTCCATTACCTCACACCAATATTTGCCCATTAGCTCTCTTGATGAAATTAGTACGACCAATTTTCAACCCCAACCATATATACCGCGCCACCGTTCACGTAGTTGGCACTGTACAAACATTGACGTCGACACTTTTTTTCGAAATTTAAAAAAATAAAATATCGTTTATTTAAAATATTTGAAAAATGAAAAACTAATATCATAATGTTCCTGATAATTTTATTTATTTGTAGAGATCTATATTGCATACTTCTAACAACAAATTATGGTGATAGATCATGGATGAATTATGTGTGTAGTTGTGGTGAAACGTACTCATCTTATAGTATGTGCTTAGCTGAATTTTGAAATATTTCTCAAAAATAATGGTTAAAAATATGTTCATTAGTGGTGAGTGATACTAAATATTTATGTAGTTGGGGCGAAAGTTCTGCATAGGATTTAGATTAGTGTTGAAAAATTCTAGAAAATAATGGTGAAATATACGTAGATTCATAGTGAAATATATGTGTAGTTATGGTAAAATATATTGAGAGAAGTGGTGATATATACCTAAATCAATGTAGAAATATTGGTATATTACTATATTAGTAGTAAATGATCATGGATAATTAAAATTGAGTGAAAATAATGGTGATACTTAACCACATGCAAAATATATGTGTAGTTATGGTGAAATACTTGCAAATGATTTGTAATTTATGTTTAGACCGATGTTCATATATTTTACAAAATTAGTAATGGAAAATATATTTAACAATGGTGAATATATTTAGATGTGTGGTGAATATATATATAGTTGTGGTGAAAGATACATAAATGATTTGTGATACATGGTTAGATTAATGTTGAGATATTTTACAAAAGTAGCGGTGAAAAATATGTATAACAATTGTAAAAGATGTTTAGATGCATAATAAAATGTGTAGTTTTGTTGAAAGATATACTTGGATTCGTTGTGAAATATAGGTGTAGTAGTGGTTGAAAATATGCGGAGTTCATAGATCAATGTTGAAATATTTGGTAAAAATAGCGGTGCTATGTTTAATATGGTGAAAAAAGTATTATATATGCATAGTTTTAGGGAAAAATACACAAGGGGTTGGTAAAATATATGCTTAAATGAATGTTGAAAATTTTCAAGAAAATATTGGTAAAAAATATGTTTATGAGGGGTGAAAGATACTTAAATGTGTGGTGAAATATGTGTAGTTGTGGTGAAAGATACACAACTTAGATTAATGTTGATTTTTTTTTATAGAAAATGATGGCAAAAAAATATATTTAACATTGGTGAAAGATACTTAATACGTGGTGAATTATATGTATGGTTGTGGCGAAGGATATGTAGAACATTTAGTGACAAAACTCACTGTGCAACCGGTTGCATGGTATACGCATTGGCAGTTCCGTGTATGATTCTTCTATAAGTGAACCTAGGGATTTCCCAAATATTACACTGCCTCAAACTATTATTTGCTTGTTGGCTCTCTTCTTGAAATTAATGGGACCTATCTTCTCCGCCAACATGTCCTATCAAAATAAGAAAAATCTATGCATCTTTGGGGAAAATGGCTGTATGGAAAGACCTGGCTGAAAAACATCCTTCCATAGACCACTTCCACCTTGCTTGGTCATAATGATCATGGAGATAAATTACTTGGAAATAAATCAAAACAAGAGACCCAAATTGTTCTTCTTAGTGAGCATATATTCAAATCATTGTCCATTTCTTCTTTGCAGGATGCTGTGATCTTTGTGGGCTTTCCGTACCAAATATGGGGCCTTAGTGATGAGCCATTGTCTATTTAAAATGAAATAAAATTGCTGTCATAGTCATGATGGTGATTTTGGTCATAGTTTCATTTTATCATACAATGTGAAGGATAAATGTGTGTTTTTTCCCCCCACAATTCAATATCACTAAATATCGTTATATATTGAAACTATCCACAAATATTGAGAAAACTTGGGTAACACTTGGGTCAATGTTGGCCAATGCATGTTTTGCGCTTCTAGCTCGTGAATGAAACAAGCAATACTGTTCTGCCTTCTAGCAATTAATCTTCATAAAGCACCTCGTGGAATAGTTAAGCATCCCACTTGCATAGTCTCCCCATATTGCACAAAGTTGAATTTCTTCCAAAGAACATTTCACCAGTAGATTGTAGTAATTTCCTCATTCTATCCCATGTGACCAGATGATACTTGAAAGCCTCCCGAACATGGCTCGGAAGAAACGCTCTAGAATTTGTTTTGTGGCAGCTGAAGATGGGATATGAAATAGGGGCATGTATTACATATAAATACTCAATAAAACACTTTTAGTTAGGGTTTACCTTCTTCTTGTGTAGCGCTAGTGTGACTTCCTCCTAGCTAGCCTTTCATGGCTGAAGGAGGCCAGAATAAGTGGTGGATTTGCATTGCAATATACCTTCAAGAATGGTGGTTTTTGGCCTAGATGCCGCTTTTTAGCTGGAAAGCATAATTTGGAGGATAAGGGTTTGCAATCTGCCCCATAAGAGATCATGTTGCCACTAGAAAGGAGAAGATGAGCTATAGTTGACTTCTAAAGATCAAAATTCCGTTGTTAAAAACTTTATTCTCATCCATCACCCTTCTCAAGACTGAAAAGAGAGAGGATCACGAGAAGTCCATCTCCTTGAGTATTGGTGAAGAA
Source organism: Tamarix chinensis (assembly GCA_030549775.1). NCBI lineage: Eukaryota > Viridiplantae > Streptophyta > Magnoliopsida > Caryophyllales > Tamaricaceae > Tamarix > Tamarix chinensis. The sequence goes on from CM060172.1 coordinate 69,342,943, forward strand.
CTTCAATGGGGTTTTGATGACAAGCACATAAGAGATGTGGTAGGTAGAAATCTTAGTCCTCTGCTGATGTTCATATTCCATTCTTTCCATGCGTATCTTATTAATGATAGAAAAACCCGCAAGCACACGGATTCGTTGTAGCTATCAAGATTGATCCCACAGAGACTAGGGCTCTGTTTGGACTGGGGTGAATCGAGGTAGGGGTAAACATTAAAAATTAACTTAGGTGAAGGAAATGGAGGTGAATCGGGGTGAATATTTTAAAATGTTGTTTGGATGATATTAACCTAACCTGAGTGAATCGGGGTGAATGTTTTAAAATTTTCATTTAAATTGAGGTGAATGAAGATTAAAATAATAAAACAAATGATATTTATACCCTTATATTAAATAAATAAGTCATATTGAGGGTTATGTTGGTCCTATCAAGTCAAATATTTACTTATTCTTTCACCTTCACCTCCGTTACCCCCGAAATCGGAGGTTAATAAAAACGAGGTTAATCGAGGTGAATGGAGGTGAAACATTAACCTCGATTCACCTGGGTAAAATTATTAACCTGATATCCAAACGGGGTGAATCAGTTCATTCACCTCCATTAACCTTCTTCCACCCCAATCCAAACGGAGCCTAGGGGTTAATTACTAAAATATACGTTTTCGACTAGCTAAACTAATGAGTAAAGTAAAAGTGAATAAAATTTTCAAGGTTAAATAATAAAAATAAAATAAATAGCTAATAAGGTAGAATTCAATATAATGAAGGGGTAGGATTGGGTTTTCACCACAACTTCGGTACTCAATGATGAATTATTTTAGCTCTCGGTGTTGGTTTAAACTAAAAAGGGTGAAGTAGCCTAAATTAATCTAAAGCCACTTTCAAGGTGTAAAGATCGTGCCTAATTAAGTTCAATTACATACTTTTGTGGAATTAAGATTAAATTAAACCCATTAAGCTTCTTGCTAATCCAAAGACTTAAGGAATCTAGCCTACTTTTGTGATTCAAATTCCCTCTTTCATTTCTAAAAGTCCGGTATTAATTTTCACCTTTCTGTCCTTCAATTAATTGCCTATGATTGATAATTTAGTGATCAAGTGAGTCAACAAAGTTCAATCACAAGAAATTAAGTTTAATGATTCATATTTTCACCAAGAATATATACCGATTCATCATCAATTATCAAAAGGTTGGGTTCTTTCCTAATTCCGGACAAAGAATCTACTCTCACATGATCGGAAATAAAGTACACATCAAATAAATATGCAATTCAATCATAAGAAGAAATTATTTAAAGGGAAGAAAGAAAGAACCAATCTTTTGATTAAAATCTTTAAGGTAGAGAGTTGCACTCCAATCTTGCATAAGAAATTGTTCGTTTTTTTTCAATAATTGAGTTCTAGATCTAGATGCTATTTGAAGGCTAGGAGAAAGCCAAAAAAGATCCTCCAAACCCTAAGCCAAAATACATATATATAGATCTTAAAAATATGAAAAGAAATAAATAAGTTTCATAAATGTCATAACTGAACCAAATGTGTGGCACGTGCCGTCTTGCTTAATTTGTACTTGTTTGGACAGTCTTTGGTATTCTATCTGTAAAGTTTTCGTCCGACCTTGGATTGATGTGATTCAAGTTGCGTTGGAAATCTATTGAAGAAACCTAAATTTTTTGTATTTTGAGTTGTTTTCAGATTCACATTGCATCATGTTTGAAATTTCAGTTTTTCATACACGTGCATCCATTTTCTTCTCAAACCATGCATTTTAAATCTTGTTGTGGCTCCAAAACATTGTTAACTTTCAATGATAATCGAATCTTTCAATCTTGATCCAATACCTACACATAGGAATACAAACCAAAGCAACATCCTTCTATTTTAACACAAATATGCATCAAACGCCTATAAATTATGATTGAAACTCACCAAGATAATGCATATTTTACATGTTTATACAATCAATTTTGCTAAAAGCTCCTTGAAGGCTCACTTATTGCATAAATAGAAACTTGGGAACATTTGGATTTGGACCAGGGAAGAAAGAAACAATGGGCCCATCAAGCCCATTGGTCTCTTCCCACCTCCTATGAATAGGAAGCCTTGTTAACAATTGGGGGAATGGGTCACAACTCTCTCTGTTTTTCAGTCTCAGTCTCAGAGCCTAGGTATTCTCACTTCTAATTACTCAGCCTCATACTTAATAATATTCATGTTTCCTTTGTTGTTTTGGTTTACATTTATGCTTCAAGAGGCTCAAATATCTTTCTTAATCTTACATCCAGGTCTTTATTAGAATATACATCATATTAAGAATTTGTCTTGCTTCAATTAAAGCGTTTCGGGACATGTGCACAACCCTAGGGTAATATTACACCGAGGACTCGAACCACTAGTTCGAAAAACCTGCGTGCCTCCATTAAATCTCCCCTCAAAGGGAATCTAGCCATTTCATGTCTTCCTCAAGGATGCACTAAGGGATGGCTTACTCAACTATGTTTCAATCTTGAAGCGAAAACCTCAAACTGAAAGTCTTAAATTCCTTAAATTTCTTGCCCTACTTATTTTTTAGAATAAGGTAGGTTAAAGCTGCGTTGAATGTAAAACAAATATTTGATGATTTGTAAAATTCTAGAAATGGTAGTTTTGAGTTTTGGATCTAAGTAATGGGCTAATTGGGAGACTCAATTGAATATATGGATGCTTAGAATTAGGCTGTTTTTCCCTATACTTGGGATAGAGAAAGCACAAGAGAGAAATAGAAGAGGTGAGGGGGGCAATGGAGGAGAAAGGAGAGAGCCTGGGATTTAGCAATTATTAATTGCTAATTCTCCCAACTTGTTTATTTCTAAGGCTATGACCTCTTATTTATGGCTTATTACAACTTGGGGAGGGAGCTAGGGTTTCTTGTGGGCTTAGAATCTAACAAGCCTTTTATTAATAAAACTTATTAAACCCTAATACATAATCACTTAATTAACTAAGGCCTGCGAAGAATTTAATAAAACTAATATCTATTAATGGACCCAAATCTTGTCTCTGAAACTGGGCTTGACCTTGACGAGCTTGGCGGTGGGCCCGTCCACAACCATGATCTGCGATCATGAAACACCTTCGACGTCTTTTTTATTTTACTCATTCACTTGCAAAATGTCATACATGTTCTATCTTGGTGAGGTGCTTTCTTTTCAATGCTATGCATAAGAGCTTCTACAATTGCTTTCTCATCAATCAGTATTTCAAGCACCTCCTGATCATCTAATGATGCACAATTTCTGTTATCAAGAGATGGTGTTCCATGGGGTGGTCCTTTGATAGTGTTGGGGTAGAATTATTGAACTCATCTTTTCAAGGCCTTGTCATTTTTCTTCTGATTCCCATGTAAAAAGGTTGGATATTCAATGAGCATTCGCTAAATGCTGGCAACCTTTAGTGTTTGAATCTTCCAGTTTATGTTGAAGAGATCTACCCTTTATTTTTTGTCCAGACATCTACTCCGTTAGAGCGGTCTTTACCAACTCCTTCCCCTTTATTGTTCTAATGCCTGAAAACTCTTGCATTCTTCCATTTAATTGTGATTGGTGGCTTTTGTGTTTTGATTTGTATTTTCTTAAAATTAAAAAGATATAACTTGCTGTCCAGTGCCCTTATCAATGAGATCACCATGCTGGCAGCAGACGAATTCCAAGTTCCAAATACTTAAAGAGTTTTTAGACAGACTGAAGGCATAATACCAAAGTTATTTCTTCTCTTGAACTTGTGCATAGTTACCTTTCCAGGTATTTGATCTTGTTTCAAAGAAACTGGGGGAACTATCGATTTTCCTTGTGCTTATTGATATATTTTTGCTGATTATCTCCCTTAGTGTGAAGTTTAAATATTCATTCATTGATCATTCTTCAATGTCCATATGACTATAGCATATCAAGCAATAAATTGTCAATAGCAATTCTCATATTATGGTTGCATAAATAGAAAAGCCCAAGCAGGAAACCATTTACAGGCTTGCCTTCTGTGATTCCGTTAAGATGGAGAGAAAGATAATGCCATTTTATACTTTTTAATGTTTTTCTGCCTCAATTTTATGTTTACAATCACTTTTAGTTATATTTATGGGCGTTCTTTTCAGAGTTCATCTTTCTTAATGGCAGCTATATGTCTATATATTTGTTTGCATATTTTTTTAGTGGTGATACCAAAGTTATATTTGATTTACACAATGTAGAAGGAACCAAACTATTCCTGATGCCTAGAATCTGTTGGCCCTTGCTTTGAGCTGTCTTACGGCATTCACTTATTTTCAATGTTGTGTACAATTTTTTTGCTTAGCATCAAATAATGATTTCTCATTTTGTTTCCTCCTAAATCTGTTGACTGGCAAATCTTTTCGTTTCCCATTGAATCTTTTATTATACTCTTGAATTCTCTTGGTGATAAGATATTTGATGCAAGTTTTGATTAATTATGCTAATCTATTCAGGGAAATGGTGCATCTAGCCATTGATGGTATGTGGCAGATCTTTAAGCTTCAGCGATCAACGCCCCGCAATGACTTCTGCCGTATAGCTGCAAAAAATGGAATTCTTTCGAGGCTTATCAATACACTTTATAGCTTGAATGAGGCGACTCGCCTTGCTTCCATAACAGCTGGTGGTGGATTCTCCACTGACTGTTCAGCTGCAAGGCCACGTTCAGGTCCACTTGATCCTACTCATCCTGCTTTTACCCAGAATGAGATTTTGCAATCTGGGAATGATCAGGTTGATATCAGGACAAGGTATGGTGCAACTGTTCAGCCACCTAGTCTGCAGGAAAGTTCACGGGCTTCTATTTCAGTTTCTCAGAGGCAAGATTCAAATCAACCCGAGTCACGATATTTGTCTGGTGACAATGATGTTGCAGTTGGTTCTAGTGTAACAGAATCTTCGGAAAAAGTTGCACTTGTGGCATCTAAAGAGCTTTCTCGTGCTGAAGTGGAGCTTAGGTCACAACGAGTTGGTGCCTCTAATAGGATGTCCTTAGACAGACATCCCAAAACAGTAGAATGTGCTTCTGATATGCCTGTTGTAGCTGGTCAACAGGAACAAGTTAGACCTCTTCTTAGTTTGCTAGAAAAGGAACCTCCATCACGGCATTTTTCTGGTCAGCTGGAATATGTTCGCCACCTGACTGGCATTGAGAGACATGAAAGTATATTGCCGTTGCTGCATGCATCAAATGAGAGAAAGACAATTGGTGAGCTAGATATGCTGATGGCTCAATTTGCAGGTCGAAGCTCTGTCTCCTGCATGCATGCTTTTCTATTACCGTTTTGCATGTTGCTATGGTTTATGTTAGTTTCAGCGATAGATGTGCAAGGATTTGTTTTTGCAACTAGATATTTGTAGACATGTTCATTATGGTTCAAATGTTGTATATAATTTTACATGTCTGTATTTTGGTGTATGTCATATGCACCAAAGTGTCACAGCTACGTTTGTTGATAGAGCATATTGTTCTGAGGGCTCAGATAGGTCCTTTAAAATAATACCTGGTGATGGTTTTCTCATGTGAGGGGGGAAACCATTAAATCAAGTATGATGTTACTACTTACTACAAAACTAGCTGCTTAATGGATGTAAAAGGATGACTGAAATGCAAATCATCAGAACATGGGTGAGCAATGCAACTGCTATATATTGGAAATGTAAACCTCCAAAACAGATACCATCTCATGACAGTTCAAAGTTTGAGAGCACCATATGATGGTGTAGGCTTGTTTGACTAAGCTTGCCTTAGTAAGTAACGATAAAAAAAAGGGTGGCAGTCCTAGCTAACTGAATCATAAATAAAATCAAATAATCTTTATTTGTCTGTCTCAAGTGAAGCTTTTTCCTGTTGGTTGTTTGCTTCGCATTGTATTTTTGTATATCTATTCACTTTTCTTCGGGACAAATCTTAGAGGAGTTTGGTTTATGTAACTATGTACGACATAAAGTAATTTGATTGTGTTGTTCTTCTGAATCCAAAATCAATTGATACCCTGATGGATACCCAAAATCTTTATAAGGATGTTCCATGGGCTACCTATTTCTCTGGCTGCGTGTAGAATTACTCACAAGGGGTAGTTTGTTGTGAGGAAACTCTTTATATTATACTGGTGCCGGCATATATTACAAATGATGGGTTGACTAAGGCCAAGCTAGTGGTTTGGGATATGGCTGATGATTCTAATCTTTTTGTTCAAACTATTGTTGCTACACGGTGATTCAATGGCTTGACTGGAAATGGGAACATCTGCCAGAAACCTGATGACTCTTGATATCTCATTAGAGTTTACTCTTTAGTTCTCTCTTGTGGCTTGTCATCCACCAAACCATCACATTACCATTCTCACATCCACTAATAAGACGGAATATTATAACAGTGAAGATTCAATGTAGTGAGTAGGCCAGAAATGTTTAAGAAGATTATAAGATGGTTAAGACGTATCTGAAAAAACATATCAAACTGTCTTTGCATCGTGCAAGAAATCTATTATGGAGCTCCTATGGAAATTTTGTAATAACAGTCCACTCAGTTCCCCCGGGGGAGACACATGTGACAACATCATATGAAGAGCTAAGCTAATATATCTTAAGCTCATCTCATATATTATGTTTGTGCTGTCTGTGCCGATTAAAATGTTACTGTTTAGATTTGACATTGATGGTATGAAATATCTTCAGAACTACTCTGACACATTTCCTGCTAATGCGTCTTTGAAAATTTGCTAGAAGACCCAATATATACCTGTAGGCTTTTGGCCTTTCTACTTTCGTTTCTGGCTTCTCTTTTGAGGATTTGGCTCAGTCCATGTTGCTTGTATATTGAGAAATGTTTACCTTTTGACTGCAGTTATTAAACATTCAATTAATATCTCTATCTTCTTAGTGATGACACTTTCATTTTGTAAAAGAACAGCACTTTGTGAAGTTTATCTTAAATCATCAATTATTAAGCATGCTTGGCATATTATTTTCCTTTTATGGTTCTCTATGTCTTGGACGGTGTTTGGCATGGGGTAACAGAATGGGAAAAGATATACCCTTGCACGGAATAAAACCTCAACCATGGCTCTGGTTGCGGCCAAGGCGTTGCCATATCAGGGTTGTCTTGGAGGATATTTTATATGTCACCATTCTCATAACATGATTTTATTTTTATTTTTATTTTATTTTATTTTTTTATGATTTTTCTCAAGTATCATTAAATATCAGTAAATATGATAAAATATTGGTATATATCGGCCGAAACGTATTTTATTGACTAATATATCAACGATAAATGTAGAACAACCTTGTTTTAGCTGTGTTACATATTTACTGACCCAAAAACCACAAACTATCAGCCGATATGCAATATTGGTATGTACCCTCGTCCTTTATGGCTCTTGTATGAGGTATGGGGAACGGAATGAAAACGTTTAGGAAGAACCCATTTTAGATATTTGTTCGGTGAAAAATGGGTATTCCCCAATTTTTATTTTTTATTTTTAGTTCCTTATATGCTATACAAAAGACATAAAAGTGAAGGGTATCTTTTCCAACCTATGAGTTTAATGTTTGGCTTTGTTAAGTGTTTGGGCTGTGCCAAAACAATGGCTTGGGCTTTAAAGTCTTCAACTGTTGCTATTCAGAGGCTTCTGGACGTGGACAAGATAATGGGAATGCAGAAGCAGCATCTAGAATTTCAAATAAAGCTATCAGCAAGAAGGTGGGATCAATAGCTTCTAATGATGGAGCTGCATCTACTTCTGGCCTAGTATCTCAGACAGCATCAGGTGTTCTCTCTGGGTCAGGTGTTCTAAATGCTAGGCCTGGAAGTGCTACTTCATCTGGGTTACTTTCTCACATGGCATCAGCAATGAGTGCTGATGTTGCGAGGGAGTATCTAGAGAAGGTAGCGGAGCTATTACTTGTGTTTGCTCAAGCAGATACGACAGTGAAGTCTTACATGTGCAATCAAAGCTTGCTCACTCGTCTGTTCCATATGTTCAATAGGGTAGAGCCTCCCATTCTCCTAAAGGTACACAAAGTTCTTCCTTTGTCATAATTGCACGAATTCTGGTGGTTTTCATATTTGAAGGCTGTGTCGTTCTGGATAATTATAATGGTATTTGTTATTACAGTTATTGAAGTGTATAAACCATCTTTCAACTGACCCAAACTGCTTGGAGAATCTGCAAAGGGCTGAGGCTATCAAACATCTTATTCCAAACCTTGAACTTAAGGAAGGGCCACTTATTTCACAGATTCAAGATGAGGTGAGTTACCTCCAGGCTGAACGCTCTGTATAAAGTCTCATATGAGTTATGTTGCATTGATTGAGAAAACAAATGTAGAATCTTTAAAAGGAGCCAGTAAAATCACTTGAGATTGGTTGGCTGATGGAGTTCAGTGAGAAAACAAACACCTGTAGTGAACTGAACCCATCTCATCCGTGTTAACATGAAGGAATGGCTTGCTGGTGATGTCCTGGCCAAATCTTTAGCCTTTTCATTGTTCGCTGGACTGCCACGTAGCTACGGAATTCTTGAATGGAATAATCTTTCTGCACCTTTTGCTTTTCTTTTCTTGGATCAGCTAGATCTAGATATCAGAGTAGAACATGATAGAAGAGGGTGTACTAATCCTTATGTGACCATTGATGCATGTCTGGACCTGAGACTGCTTATTCAGGAATAATTCAAATTATGTCAGGGTTTCTCATCAACTATTGGTTTTGTTGAATTCTGTCTAGAATGACATCGTATTTGAGATCTTTAAACTAGAAGCAGTTGGTTATCCATTGTGCTGTGGAATTTTGTAACCGATTGTCGGTTTAGTTTCAGTATAAAATTACTCTATCCGTGGCAGCTGGTGTTTACATGTAACACCTTATGTTAGTTGCTTGGCTTTTTTATTTGAGGCTGGCACAATTATCCTCCATTGAAGAACCAAACCTCGTTTTCCTATCATTGTATCCTACTTTGTAATGTGATTCTGTTGTACTTCTTTCTTAATTGTACTACTTTTGTAATTTCCGGATACAGTGCATAAGCCAGACCTAAAATACTGAGTGAAAGCATTTTCCTAACTTGGTTCTTTTTCTATAGGTTCTCAATGCACTTTTCAACCTATGCAAAATTAACAAGAGGAGGCAAGAGCAAGCAGCCGAGAATGGAATAATTCCTCACTTGATGAACTTTATTATGTCAGATTCTCCATTGAAACAATATGCTTTACCATTGCTTTGCGACATGGCCCATGCTTCACGGAATTCAAGGGAGCAATTACGAGCCCATGGTGGATTGGATGTATATCTCAGCCTGCTTGATAATGAGCTTTGGTCTGTTACTGCATTAGATTCTATCGCTGTGTGTCTGGCTCATGATAATGACAATAGGAAAGTTGAGCAAGCATTATTGAAGAAGGATGCTGTTCAAAAATTGGTGAAGTTCTTCCAAAACTGTCCTGAACAACATTTTGTGCACATACTGGAACCTTTCCTGAAAATAATAACGTATGATCTCTCCTACCTATGCTTAAGTATTTCTTGTTTTAAGGAGCTCATTATTTGGACCACATAATGTTTACTGTAATAGTTTCTTCTTGTATTTTCTTCAAAAAGAGGCACTCTTGTATTCTTTTCTAGTTTTGTAACAGGGCATTTAGGCTTTGAATATTAGGTGTTGTCAAATGTCAAGGCTTTTTATCATATTGCAAATTCTAGATTTCTTATGGTTGATATGCTGTTGCTTATATATATATATACATATATATATACATATATATATTGTCTAGGCTTTCAGGACCACTTTTTACTTGATTTCAACAACTTTTCTTTGGTGCAGAAAATCATCCCGGATAAATACTACGCTGGCTGTCAATGGATTGACGCCTTTGCTCATTGCTAAGCTTGATCACCAAGATGCCATAGCTCGTCTTAATCTTCTGAAGCTGATTAAGGTGCAGATACAGATTTGTTTTTGTCTAATTTGCATTCATCACATAACTACTGTTCCAGTTCTCATAATAATTGGTGTGACTACCTACTATATGCTGTGTTTTCTTAGAATGCGCAGCTGATGTTGCTTGTTAGGTTCTTCAGCTAAGGGCTGTTCATTGTCCATAATTTCATAGGGCTAGATAGCCTGGCAAAGCATTTTTTGATAGCATTTGTCACTTTTTGGACTTTGCGAAGCTGTTGCTTTACCAAATTAATCCCACCACTCTGGTCAACCTTTGATGCATAACTAATACAAATTGGGTCAAGTTAGGAAGAAATTATCAATGAGGGATAACCAAAGCTGAGAAAAAAAAACAGAAATGAGGTGAGAAGAAAGTTGAATATGATTCTTGTTACCTCCTTGAATCATACAGTAACAAGAACCTTTGACCTGATCTCATCTTCTGTGAGAGAGGGGGGGGGGGAGGGAGGAGCTGCTCTAGCTACAGGAAACTGGCCACTAGTGACAAAGCCTAAGGTCTCAACAGTTGGGATAAATCTTGTGAGATTTTAGGATTACAAACTTTAGACCCATTCAGTAGAGTTGAAGAAGCTGTTCTCAGTAGGGAGATAAAATAATAGCCAATTTCTGAGTTGTGTTTCATTGCAAAGTTTAACACTTAGGGCTTGTTTGGTATGGGAGTAATAGGGGTGGAAAAAATTTCCCCTTATTTTGTATCTTTTATATTAAGTATTTAATAATAATAAATATATTTTTAATGAAATACCCGTTTTAGATCAAATTAAGATCTAAAATGGGTATCTATTAGAATAAAAATATTTAATTTTAAATAGATTATACAAGATATATAAAATATAGAAGTAATTTTTCCACCTTTATTATCCCCATACCAAACGAGCACTTATAGGAGAGTGTTAAGTCTCCAAGAGTTACAGGAGTTGTTCTCATACAATTAAATATTGGTCCCGATACGCAATATCAGCCGATATTTATTGAATTTTGGGTCAGCTAATAGCCTAATACTCGAAATTAGTAATACACAACGGTTTTAAACTTTTACATATTTATCAGCGATATAGTAGTTGATTGATATTTGTCGATATTTACCGATGTTTGCTAATATTTATTGTGAGAAAAATATTACGCTGTGACAACCACGATATATAAAATATTGTCCACGACACCCCGATATCGTGACTACAACCGTAAACGCGATCACGACCGTAATTTTATTGCTTGGTTGTTCTTAGTAATGTTAAGTCTCATTCAGTTACAATACAATTCCACACTAATAGGACATTGTCTTAAAGAAGACATTTTGTTGTATAGGTATTGAGTGAAAAAGGAGGGTCGAAATCTCTCCTTCACGAGCTTCTTCATTTTTACCCATAATTTCACCTTAGATTGCCGCCTTTTCTTCTTTGATGGGCGAGAGGCATGGCTTTTAAGTTTTAAAATAGCCACTTTAAAAGCCTTGTCATCTTTGTACCCTTTGGCTTAAATAAGCCTCAACACACCTCAAACTTAGGGATTTCAGTTCTTACATCTTCTTCTTGGTTCATGCGAGGATTCACTAGAGAATGAATCAAACTCATTTGAACCATTTTCAACCTCATAGGCATCTTCATCTTCATGGCGTGCTAGAATTCTTCTTCTAGGATTTGGGTGAGTGGCGTTTATCAGGAGCTGCTGCAGCATGGCACACATCTGCCTCATCTCTTTTTGTAAATTCCCCTTGGATTGCTCAAGTCTTCGTGTGTTTTGCTGTAAAGTTTCAATGGCCCAATCTCTTCTCACATAGACATTTTGTGAGTCTTCAAGTTTTAAGTCTCTAGATATGATGGATCACCCGTAGAGAGTTTGAATCTCAAAAACACACAGAATTGTGATGGTAGAAATAAGTGATCGAATTCTAATAACAGGGTGGTTTTGTTTTTTGTTTTTTTTTTCTGTGTGTGTGTTTGTGTTTGTGTGTGTATTTGGTTTTTGACAAATGGTGTGATGAAAGGAAAGTAAAGGAAGAGGATGGCCCAATTAAAATCAGCCAAGGCTTTGATACCAATTTAATGCATAAGTTAATACAAATTAGGCAAGTTAGAAAGAGGTTATCATTAGGGAATAACCGAATCTGGGAGAAAACAGAAATGAGGTGAGAAGAGAGTTGGATATGATTCTTGGTATCTCCTTGAATCATACACGAACCACCTAAGGTTTTAACATTTAGGATTAATTTTATGAGATTTTAGGATTGCAAACTTCAAACCCATGCAATAGAGTTGAAGGAGCTGTTCTCAGAAGACAAGTAATAGTTAAATTCTGAGTTGTGTTTCATTCCAATGTGAGCTTACACTTATAGGATAGTGATACCTCTCATTTAGCTACAATACAACTCTACAAAGTAAAAGATTGATTTTGGTTAACTAATTAAACTAGTTAGTTGTCAAAGAAACTAACTTTATTAGTTCAATCCTAAACAAAAAGGTGAATCAAGTCTTGAGGGACTTTCTGACTTGAATTTCAAGCTTGACATGATAGCCCTCCCATACCCTATATCTCCGACTTAGGTCCCCCCCCCCCCAATCTAGCAAGCTATTTTATAGGCTAAAAACATCATTAGAAAGCAAAAAGCAACAGTACTCTGCTGCAGACCTGAGAGTACAATTATGATTTTAGAGTTTAGGTTTCTTCGAAAATCACAATAAAGCTTATTATTTCTTCCATAATCACTGCTGCCCTGCACTTGCTGTCCTACTGACTTTACCCCTTCATTTCTTTGACCCAAATACTTCAAAAGCTGAATATAAAGTACTGGCAGTGGCAGCTTGTTTGTTGCCGCTGGACCTGCAGTCAACTGCGGCTACTGCTGTCTTCGAGCCTTTTGGATAAAAATGAGCCAATGATTGAGCCATTTTATTAGCCACTTAAGGTTGACAAAAGGGGATGGTTGGGTTGAGGCTTGCATGGCCCTTCGTAGCTTAAAGTTTTGTTAAATTAATTAGTCCAAATGTGGAGGTTTTGAGGTCCTCCAGATACAGAAAAAGTAACTAAACTATTTGATGCTCCTGCATCAACTTTACTCTCAAACTTCACTGATTTGCCTGCCAAGTCATCTTTGATTAGCTTTTATGTTTTGGCAGTAACCTGCCTTCCGCATTAACTGGATCGCCCCTGCTTTCTTGCTGTTGACTTGTGCATTAACTTGATTTCAACTCTCACATTATCGTAGTGAATTGTTCTGATCTGTTTTTATATTTTGTTCTGATTTTATTCATGGGCTCGAAAAATATTTATCTGGTAGTTGTTGCTTTGTCTATCTCAGTTCGTCACCTAGTCTGTTCATAAATCTGTCCATTTGAGAAGTCCCTATTATTGCAGTACTCCTATTAAATAGCCTGAGGGAGGTTTTTTAATGAGTTGTGCAAACTCATTAAGCACAGCTGATTGACATTTTCTTGAAATGCTGCAGGCGGTTTATGAGCATCATCCACGGCCGAAGCAGCTCATTGTTGAAAATGATCTGCCTCGCAAACTTCAGAATTTGATCGAGGAAAGAAGGGATGGACAAAGATCAGGTGGTCAAGTTCTGGTCAAGCAGATGGCTACTTCACTGTTGAAAGCACTTCATATCAACACAATTCTGTGATTCAAAGCCATTATCTCTGACTGTATCTGTCTTTTATTTATCTTTGGTGGTTTGTAATTAAGCTTCAAGTCCCCTTTTTTCTTTGGACGCTTAGGTATCAATGGTCCTTGCTGTAGCTTTTTCTTTTGGGTGCCTCGTATGGTAAATATTTGCGGTTCCCAGTGTACCAAATCTGGTAGGTTTGCTGTTTCATCCGCTTGTAGCGATGCTGTAATTTTTTTTTTGTTTGGTTTTTGTTTTTATTTCTGTTCACTTTTGTTGTTCCGAGCGAACCGAATGGTAACATCTCTCTCGGCAGTCAATATTTTTAGTGGACATGGCCGTTGTTTTGGTCGCTGTGAATGAACCTGTACGGCTGTACATTAAGGTCTGAACATAATTGTGTTTGCAATTCGTTAATCATCTTCCATGATATGGGCTTCTATAGTGTATCCTTTCCAATTTCTTTCACCCTTTGTATATAATTGATACTATTTAGAAGTCTAAGAATAAATAATTTTTACCTTGCAACTATGGAGAGTTTTATACAAGTTGGGTTTCAACTTAATGAAATTGTGGTTTCTTTTCTATTAATGTCAATTAAATAACGGGGTCATTATGATAGAAGGATAAAACCATTTTTGTTTATTGTTGTACTACCATATTCTTCCTTCGTATAGCACACAATATTACTGACATTGTAATCATTTTGGTAATTGAAAATGTAAGAACATTAATCAGTAATATAATAATAAAGTAACAACAATTCTAAAACGCTTGCTAACTAAATAAAATTAGCGATTCTTGTACTGGATTTAGCCTTCATTCTCTCACTTCCCGATTCAATCAACTCATTCCTAGCTCCTTGGCAATTCTCATCTCACGCAAAGCCTCCGTCCTTTGGGGACAAGATCTATATGTTTGTTGAGACATATATAGCTATATGTTTCTTCTCCTTCTTCCAGGCAGCTGGCTAATTTCTGTTTGGGTTTTGGTACCGCTTCTAATGCTACTTTCTTTAGTATCAACTCAAGCAGACCTCCCTCAAATAGGAGGATGAAGACGATGAATGTCCAACTCGTAAAGGGAATGCTTGAATTATTATTTACCTAAAGATTTTGTTAGGGTGTCAACAAGTTGTATGGTCCCATTTTGAAGTGTATCATGCACAAAATGACAACCAATCTTCCATATGTTTAGTGTGCCTACGAAAAAAAAAAGGTTTGTAGGGACATGAAGCGCTACTTGGCTATCGTAATAAAAGTAGTATGAGATAGGTTTGTAGGAAGAGCGATGCCTAAAGTCTTTTCCTTGATATAAGTGAATTGCTTAAGATTATAAATAGTCAGTCAAAGATCATCGGATTAAAGGATAGATGGCCTAATCATAGATGAAATAAGCATGTAGCTCCAAATCACAATCAACCTAATCATAGTAAAAATACCTTGTCCAGGTTTTGCCCTTCAAATATTGCACCACTCTTAAAAACGTACATCCCAATGCTTGTTCTTACATACAGCAAGAACATGTTTGCAATAGGGAGCCAAGACGAGTAGTGGTAATATGCGTCCAACTAGGCGTTTGTAACGTTTGGGATCCCTCAAATAGTGTCCTCAATTGCAAGAGCTAAGTTATGATTTTGGTGAATAGGATGACTTGCCAACTATTAATGTGGTCACAAACCATTGTCTACAAAATTTTGTTGCGGTTGTATTACTGTTGTTGATGACCTCTTCAGCTTAGAATGCACACATACCAATAGTATTCGAACCAAATGTTAAAATATAAATTTTTTGTTCAATAAATATTAAAATAGCCTTTTCGGTTAAAAATAACGTAAATAGCTTTATTGTAAACACCGTTTATTTTTACTTTAGGACGAAACATTCTATGATTGGGCTTGTTTCATTAAAAATCTAGCAAACTTTTTCAAAATATCAGGCGTATACAATCTTATCCATTAGGCATATTTGGTAAGCCCTAAATTCACGCCAGTTTACTTCAATCAGACACTTATTCATTTTCTTTCTCTAACTCTCTTCTTCCCAAACTCGACACCTTCATCTTGAACTATCTCTCAAACTTCAACTTCAACTCTCAAATTCCCTCTTCTATACCCTATATGACTAGATCTACACACTTCATCTCACTCGTACACTCTCATCCACTACTTTTAGGCAATGTTTTTAAGTTTAGAATGACTTGTCTAATTATTTTGTTTATATAATGTTTTATAATTTTTAATAATTTTTGCCCAAAATTTGATAATTTATGACTATATTGCTACATATGGCTTAATTAAATTACATTATAGATTATTCTTGTTATTATACATTTTAGTTTATATTAGTATTATTTTCTCTCTCTCTCTCAATCAATCAATCAATCAATCAATCAATATATATATGTTCTCATGGTTGTAGATCTAAATATTTGTTAAAGACTCTTAATTGAAATGTAGATTTTATTCAATAAAAAAATATTTATTGATATGGGTAGTCTATTAACATATGTTGAGTGCTACTATAAATTTATTTATAATATTTTAAATTTAAATGTTATATTAAGATTAGTATATTTGCTGTAATTAATAGTAAAATTTGATTGTTGTGGAATCATGGCAAACTAAATTAGACATTTGGGCAAAATTAATGAATTAAGCAATGTTTATAATTGTATACCAAATGTGCAAAAGATAATATTTTCAAGGACTCTTTTTGCTGTATTAACATAACTGCCTAATATGGACATAAGCGATATCTTATTGAGTTGATTATCATCTGCTCGGAATGAAGGAAATAAATGATTCAACATAGGAATTATATGCATTTTTTTTAAAGTAGCGGACATACCTTTAATTTTAGAACTTAGAGTATGCAGCATACCAATAAAGTTAGGTACTAATTACAGACTTAGTGATTTTTGAAATTTATTTGTAAGGGTACATAACACTAGATTCGTATCTTTGGACACCATGGATCATTGAAGCAACGACCAATTTTCAATTGGACTAGACTAATAAATAAATTGTTATTATGTTATTCTATGTTTTTGTGACATTTTAATTTGGTACACCATTTTGAGTGATGTTGCGTAAGTTTACAAGACTTTTATAGGATTTTAAACATTAGTTAGACTATGTATGGAGTTTGTTAGTGTATGAGTTTCTAGTGGAACAAGGCTTAAATATATTTCAGAGCAGCAATGCAAAATCATAATTCTGCTTGTGTGGATGTGCTTATGTCTTGAAGGTAATAAACCCCCCCCCCCCAAAAAAAACGCATCTAAATGTTTATGTTGTAATATATATATATATATATATATATATATATATATATATATATATATAGTATTTATATATATGGCTTTAACAATGTGTCAGGTTTGGGCTATCGATCATTTATCACTATATAATCCTTCCTCTGATATGAAGTTATGGCCTCAAATGAAAAGTTATAAGAGGGGGAAGATATTTAAACAATCAATAGAGGCATTGGAAAATAGGAATGATTTTGAGAAAAAGGTTAGTTTGGTTATAGATCAATGTATTTCATTTGAAATATTGTTAATAAAAACTCCGATGGTGTTATGATATGTTTGTAGATTATTGTTCAATTAGAGCCAATTGAACAAGAGATGAGTAACCTGATTGTGAATGAAGTTTATGCATACAATTTTTTTTTCATGCTCAACATCAACATTGGTATGATATATTTTTAGATATAGTTATGGACATTTTAGTAACTCATTTTCTCTCTATACGTAAGTCCTTGCACTAATATTTTTCATTATGTTCACTATATTCTCATCATTAGCCTACACTTTTTGACCAAAAGTTGAAGTATCAAAAACTAGAAATTGAATATAATTTATTACAACAAAAGCATGGTATATGAATAAGATGACAAAGGGAAGTTGGTACAAGTTTGAGGGTGAAATTTCTATGCCCACCCCAATTAATGAAGTCCATCATGGATATGAAAGTTTTATAGACTTTGGAGGAAATGTCGACGATGATCAATTTGAAGACATGTATCACTTCGCTTCTAAAATTGCTAAAATAATTAAGGATCATGCTCGGTCTTTGAAACCAAGTTAGGCTCTTTGTAGTCCGTATGAAAGATTGAAGAAAAAAAAAGTTAGCAATGAAAATGAAAATCTCGTATGGATACTCTAGATGAGGTGAATAGGGTATTTTGTAACATTGATGCCAAATTATAATTTTGTGAGAAATAAGTAGAAGGATGAAAAATAATAAATATGCGATTTATAGTGGTTCAAGAAACTCTACAAAGTTTCTCTACATCTACTACCAAAAGGTTTTTCCTTTTGGATTTGAATATCTCTTTATTTATAGTGGGTGTTTCATGATGATCACTCTTTTCTTGGTTTATTAGCCTACAATCTCAACGACCTTCTAGGAGATGATTTACACTTTACCTAGATATCCTCTCTAGGTTTATGAGACTACAATATCAATGACCTCTATTAGGAATGCTGGCAAGACACCACTCTTCACTTGTGTTTGAGATGATGAGTTTGAGTGAATACAATGAAAATATTCACTATATAGCATATTAAAGTGATTAATCACTAGTGAAGATTTTTATTTAGCTAGAAAAATAATAATTATAAGTGTATGATCACTCTAGCTAAATCTGAAGAACACATTAGGTACTAGAGTAGTTTGATTTGGATTTGAAAGTGTAAAAAAAAAGTCTCTTTGATTTTTTGTAAGATGTAAAAATGATGATTTTACAAGAGTTGTGCTAGGTTGATTGATGTTTATTGAAGTCTAACAACTCTTATTTATAGTGCTAAAATATGAGAACAATTGGCACTAGGCATTGGGTGTAAAAAGTACTCTAAAGATCAAATTCCAACTGGTAAAAAATATTAGAATGCCAAGACTAGTCTATTGGTATTCAAATTAGTCGACTGGTGTTGACATACTAGTTGATCGGTAGAGTCAGTTTTCAGCATTGTGCACCTTTACAAAAAGGCCATAACTTGAGCTATAGAGCTCGACATTGTATGCCGTCTTATTTGATGTAAAGTAGTCATCTTAAGATTTCCAAAGACATATTATTCATCCAAAAATAATGTCTATGGAATTTATAGTGAATTTTCAAGTCGGATCATATGGAAAACTGCTTAAAACAAAATTAATTTAAGACAACCTTTTGCACAAATACTTGTAGATATTTTTGATGCATGAAATCAGTTTAAGATATTTCAAAATAATTTTTTAATAGAATTAGAAATATCAAATCATTGAAACATCTAAGTGCTAAATATTTAAATCATGTGTACATAAAATCTAAGATTGCAACATACTCTTTGAAGCTTGAGTCTTAGAATCTTGAGCACACTTACTTATCTCTTCATGGTTTGTGTATTACACATATGAAATTGAAGTACTTGAAGCTAGAGTCTTATTTTGTCCTCCTTGTTGATCTTTGTCTTGTTCTTGGGATATTTTTTATAAACTTGATCTCCTTAGCACTCATTAACTTATTTAAGTGTTAAATACTTCACTTTTTGCTATGATACACATGCATTCTTAACAAGATAAGTCAAATTCATATTCGAGTTTGTTATCATCAAAACAATGGTTGATTAACCTATGAGGCCAACCAATATGAAATGCAATGAGCTTAAAAAAAACTATAATGAGGTATGTTTGTTCAACCTATGTATGATTTGTCTTGCATTAATTGTCTCTAACCTTTTTTGGCCTTATATACATGTTGATCGTCTATGTTGCATATACTTTACCAAGTTGATAGTCATGAAATTCAATCAGTCAATAGTTGGCTACAAACTTCTAATAACAGGTAAGTGAGGTTGTGAAGTAATAGTGTTATATTGATATCCCATTATGTATAATAATGTGTCTGCTATATAGGTTATTGATTATGCCTGGAATGAATCATATGACTCTACTTGCGAAATCTATCATGCAGATGCTATAGGAGATAGATAACTAGGTAGCTACACCTATTGTTTAATCATATACACATATGCTAAAGATAAAGCTAGAATCACTCCAAGATAACAACTCATGTGTTGTGGATGAAATGTTTTGGGTAATACTTTATAATTAGACTATGCAGTTAGTAATGGTAAAATTATATTGTTTGAATTGAAATTTTTTTCCTTCAATGTGTAGAACAAGTGTCATGTAATATTGATAATGTAGAAGAGATGACATTGATTTTGTTTAGCACCATTGAATCTCAAATGTTACCTTGTCCATCAAAGGTATGAACATTAATAAGTTTATAATTAAACAAAATGACAAATTTAGTTAATTTTTTAAAAATTTTGCATCTTTGCTATCACTTTTTTATATCATTATGTTATAAGGGGCATTGGATGATGTTTGTTGTCGACCACGATGATAGATGTTTTTGTTGATTTAATTCAATGGAGAGTAAGATGTTTCATAAGATCACAAATAATTTGGTAAGTATATAGAAATGGTATATTGATGTAGTTTTTAAAATATAATTAAATTATCTGACATTTTATTTATTGGATTCTAGGCATGCTCGTGGTTTGATCATGTTATAAGAGGTGTCTACCAAATGATCGACGATGATAGTTGGACTATTATTATTGGTTTCGATTTGCCTCAACAATCAAATGGGTAAGTTGGTGTCATGTATGTATCCTTAGGTTAACAAGTTAGATTTATGTAGTTATGTTAATCAATATAACATTTGCACAGTTATTGTAGGAATGACTGTGGGGTGTACATATTGACATTCATGGCATCATTTCTTATTAGTGGAGAAATAATTTAATTTCAACCATTATGTTTTTTAATTTTGAAAACTATGTTTATTTTCATACCGTTCATTTAAAATAACATTTTTTTAAAAAATTTCTAGGAAGATGTCTTAAATATGAGACAAGTATTGTCTATGAAATGAGTATTGGTTATCCTATTCTATGAGAAGATGGGGTTGTAGAATTTGTAATTATCATATTGCATACTTTGTAACTATTATATTTTATTATATTATATAGAAAAATTTATTATTATTGTATTATATAATATAACACCATTTGTTATTATTTGAATACCATACTCCATTATTTTTACTTCATATCCTATTATTTGAACACCATATGTAATATCTCAAATTTTAGCTAACTCTAATATCGAGTAATTAATATCATAACCTCACTTTAACCTCGTGAAATTTATATTTCTATCCTTTCCTAAATTTTTGATTCTAAATCCCTAACCCTAAACTTTATTTTGGGTTAATAATATTTTTCTCAAGATAAATCTAAAACCAAATGGTTGATAATTAATTTATTCGATTACCTTATCCTAAACTATTTAACCTAAATCAAAATCTAAAATCCCATCTACCTTTTCTTCTTTCCTTCTTTCTTTGTAACACCCCAAAATTTTGTAACCTTTATTTTTCAATGTTTAGCCTGTTATTCAAAACCAACATTTAAACTTTAGCCTAATTATTTTATTAATAACCTTTGACTTGTAACCTAAATAAATTTTTAAACATTGTTTTTGATTATTTTTACCTCTTTCCTTTCTGCTAGACCTATTCTAAACCTATTTTTTTTTTATTTTTTACCCGATAACCTAATTTATCCAAAATAAACCTAAAACTAAAATAATAAAATACTCATAAAACTACCCTACCATTTTACCCTCCCCAAATTTACCCTTGCGTGTCTCGTTATTCTTGTTGCCCCGACCACCTTCCCCTATATTTCATTTCCCTCACATAACACCCTGTCAAACCATCCCTAACCCTCTATAGAACCATACCCATATTCCCCATCTATGTTAACCATATCCTTAGCCTGCCTCATCCTTTCTTACTTGAGAACAAGGAAATCCTCAGCAATACATACATACATATATACATTCATGTACCCAACCTTCTCCCCTTTCATTTTAATTTGAAAATTCCCCCCTCTACAATTTCCCCTATGTGCACACACCACCACTGCTGGCCTCCCCTTTTTCTTTCTTTCATCCTTCTTCTTTTTCTTCTTCTTCTTCCTCCTCCTCTTTTTCTTCCCTGCTGCCCGTCTCCTTTTATTTTATTTCTTTCTTCTCCTTCCCTACGATGGATTTTACCAAACCCCAACCCTTAATCCTTGGCTAAATCTCATGTAGCACCCCTTTATTGCTATTGCTGCTCCCTCCATTTCACCGCCTTTTGCCGAGCCAACCACCAAAGCCTACGCAACACCATGACACCAACACCCAACAACCACTACCATCCCGACGTTTCCCTAGCTCCCAAGTCCTCGACCACTAGTCACTCACCACCCCCACCCTCGACCTGCATCCTTACATCTCATCATTTCCAACCACAACCATCACCATCACCACCCATCGCTTGCACCCTCCTCCTCCTCCTTATTCTTCTTATTCTTCTTCTTCCTCTTATTCCTCTTCCCTGCCGCCACAACCTTTATTTTCTTCTCCTTCTCTACTACAAATTTTACCGATCCTCAACCCCACTGTGGAAAAAACTTACCATAACTCATCCCTAGACAACGGTAATTAGTGCCATTGCTGCCCCTTCCCCTTTGAAGCCCTCAATTGTAGCAATTCTGCCTTCCTCCTTGCATCCTTCAGCATTGCCGACCACCACCACCTTTGGTCCCTCTCTACCACATCCTTCTCTCCTCTCCTTCCTACACCGACCAAACTTTTCTCCATCACCTCCACTGTTCATAACTCCTTGCACCATCATCTGTCACAAAAATTGTCCCTCTTGAACCAACCCACCATCTCCACTAACAAACACTAGCCACCACTAGTCTCCACCACTACCATCATCTCTCCTTACCTCACCTAGCAAACCGACCAGATCCACCCTTTCTCCCCCTCGTGTGTGTATGGCTGACGCTGCACATACAACGTGAGTTGGGTTTAGTTTTTAAGTTGAGTTTGGTATTATTATATATATATATGTAAGGGTATTTTGGTAATTTAAAAAAAATAATATTTTATTATTATAATAATTATTATTATTATTTCATTAGTTGAAATATTAATACGATATTTTGGTATTATTTTTAGGTATGAAAGTTGATTATAAGGATCTCTTAGTATATAGTAGGATAGCATTGTATTTGCACTTTTGTTGGAATTCAACTAACTTTTACACTCTCCTAAAATGGTAAATTTTGCATGATAACATATTAGGATTTTGTGTCTGAAATATGTTATGCATATTTTGTGTTATACTATGTTATTGTTATTATGTGAGTTAATATATTATTGCGGATACTATGATCAGTGGTTGATATTACATGATATAAAATGAGTAAGTAAACATCATGCGATATTGTTATTTTATGTGAAAAGTCTTTGGTGTGGAATATTGATGTATTATGGGCTTATTAATGATATGATGAGTTTTAAATGAGTATCATAAGGTCTATAGAGAAAAATGTGGATTTGGAAGTAATGTTACTAAACATATAAGATTTGTATGAAATAAGGGTTTTGTTATCGATGAAGGCATTTTGGTCAACATGGGTTAAATATGAGAATCATGGTATATTAAGGTGTTATATCATCCAAATGTTCTAAGGAATTTATATGAAGGGTTTATAGTAGTTGTGAATGACCTAATTTTAATAAATTATACAAATGGTTAATTTGGGAATAGTAATCCTAAAATAATAAGGCTATTATTGCATGTGCAAAATGCTAAATTAAGACCATGAATTTGGTTTAGAGTAGTTGTGAATGAACTGATTTTAATAAATTATAAAAAGGGTTAATAATAGTGTTTTGGGAATTTATATTAAGTATGGTGATTTTTTGAGCCCTACATGAAAAATTATGATCGATTTGTGAAATTAAGGTTTATAAGCCTTGGGAATAATGACTTTTGGGGTAGGGTTATTATCGTATATGCAAGGCCTTAGAGTTAGGCCTTGAAATTTGATTATGATTGATAATAATAACTTTTGAGTAAGTGGTACTAAGTTTGGTGATTAAAAGAGTGAAAGAAGAAGAGCTATGATAAAAGTGTGAAATTAGGGTTTTGGAGAACTATAGGGAGCTTAACTCTAAAGAATGACCTTATAATCTTCATGATGTGTTTAACTATTATAAATGTGTTCTATACCTTTGAATCAATCATGAATAAGACATTAATCATTTAAAGCGAAAGATCATGTGAGTTGGGCTGATGTATTTTATGGGTCTGTTCCACTTGACTATAATAGTGACTCAAGTGTGTTGTCTCTAAGAGGTGCTACAGACCATTCCATTGGTTTAAAAATATTGACTTAGAAGAGTTTTTCCCTGATAGGTGTTTTTATGGATCCGTTCCACCGGATGATAATAGTGGTTCAAGTGTGTTTTCCCTAAGAGGTGCTTTAATCTATTCCACTAGATTAAGAATAGTGAAGCTCTATACTCATAGTGAATAAGAATTTGATTTGAGATAATTAACTTAATGGATAATACATTAATAATTTAAAGTGGAAGGGTAAGTGAGTCAAGACCAAATTGTTTGATCCGTTCCACCGGATAATAATAGTAGCTTAGGCGTGTTTTCCTTGAGAGGTACTTTAGACTGTTCTACTGGTTTAATAATAGTGGCTCAAGAGCATTCTACCTTAAGACGTGTTGAATCCATTCCATGTGATGTTAATAATGGCTTAAGTATATTTTTACTAAGAGGTGCTTTAGACCGTTCCAACGGTTTAAGAATAGTGGGGGTTCTTGAACTCAACATAAAGAAAAGAATGAAAATGGTTATAACTAATAAAGAGGTGTGGTTTGGTATCTACCTTTGTTCCTACTTGTAGTTCGGTAGTTGCCTTCATACCTACCTGTGATGCGATGAGTTGTTATTGATATGTGTTTGTGAGACTAAATGTGTTATAAGATTTGTCGGAATTGATGATAAGGTATGTGTCATGTGGTTATTGTATTGGCCTTAGGTTGATGTTGTTTTTAATTATACTACAAAGAAAATCTCTTGGGTGTTGCATTTATAATTTTTAGTTAACTCTAAATGAACGAGTATGGTTAGTATGTGGTATTGGTGGTATGTGCTTATATGAATGGTTAATTGATGCATGTATAGCATGATTTCTATACCATGTAGTATTTTGATGCCTTACATGTGTCCTATGCTAGTTTTTCAATTCGGTTTAGTATAAAGGGTTTCTTAGTACCATTGTACTAAAGCGTTCATTTTGTGGGTGCCTACCTATTCAATGGTCAGTGGTTTTTGCAGGTCACCTTCTTAGTTCAATTAAACTGGTTGTTCAGTTGAGAGATCCTAGGGCTTTCATGTAATACTCCAAAATTCTAAAACCTAGAATTTAATAAATAACCCTCATTTGGGATAATTTAAGTTTTAAATTTATTCAAATTAATTATTTTGTGGATTTTTAAGTATATAAAAATGGATATGATTATTTCATAAATTAAAATGAATATTTTATTCTTTTGTCATACTCATTTTATTTAAATAATTTTTCAAACTAATATTTTACTAAAATTAACCTTTTAAACCAATATATTATATTATGATAAATTAAATTATTAAATTAATTTATCTATAAAAAATATTAAATTCCATTATTCCAAAAATTATTTTATTTTATTTTATTTCTATTTTCCATTTTTCTTTTTCTTCTTTTCCTCCTTTTTCTTTTTTCTTCCCCTTCAGGCCACCTAACCTACTCTCCTTCCCCCTCCCCTCACGCTGGGGCGCTGGCCCATCCCCTCTCTCTTCTCCTGCACGATCGTCCAGCCCGGTCCTCCCCCTTCTTTTTTTTCTTTCCTTTCTCCCCCCGGTTGGGCTAGCCTAACTTATTTTTTTCTCTCCCCCTCCCTCGAGCACATGGCCTACCTGGTCCCTTCTTTCCTTTCCTCGCCCGACTGACTTATAGCCCCTCCTCCCTTCTCCTTCCTTCTTCGACCACCCACCATGGCTGGCCTGCTACAGCCGCCTGCCACCACCTGCCTCTCCCTACGACTCTACTCTCTCTCCCTCTCTCTCCCCCGTCCCTTTCCCTTCCATTTTTGAGCCAAACACAGCCTCCCTCGCGTGGCCTTCTCTTTCATTTTATTCCCTTCCCTCTCCCTACAACCTACCACCCTACCACCTGCAACCACAACCCCTAGCCAACGCCTACCTCCTCTCCTCTCCCTCTTCTTTTTCTCCTTCTCCCCTACCCATTTTCTTCCCTCGAACTCCTTCCTTCCCTGCCTGCCGAGCCCTCTTTCTTCCTTCTTTCCCCTCTTTTCCTCTTCCCCTATTTTTGCTCCGCCATCCCCAAATGCCGCTGTTGCCGCCCAAACAACCACCTACACCACCTCCCTAATGCCCCACTAACCTCCTTGCACCATTCCGTCACCCCCACATGCATCTACAGCCTCCTTCCCTCCCTCTCTTTTCTTTCCTCCCCTTCTCGGCCTCCACCCTACACCACCCTCGTTTGCCACCCTCCTTCCTCTTCCGCCGCCACCACAACCATCAATCCACTCCCTGGAACCTCCTCGAACCCGACCCAATCCCTGATATTTTTTTATCGGGGATTCTCCGACCCGATCCCGATCTATTTCTTATCCCTGGTTTATTCCCCGTTCTTAAAACCCAACCCGATCCCCAATCCTCAAACTATTTTTTTATATTATATTTTTAATTTATATTCTATAAAAAAATTATATATATATATATAAATATATATAACAAAATTTTTAGGGCGGGTTTGGGGATGGGGACCCCAAACCCGTCCTTGCCCAGTCCTCGAAAAAATCCTCAAACCCAAACCCCATCCTTGAATTCTCTCCCCAAACCCGAACCCTAACGGAGAATCCCCGACGGGGCCCCAAATCCGCGGAAAAAATTGCCATCCCTAACCTTACCTCCTTTGGCCGAAACCTAGCTCTGCAGCTCCTCCCTTCCCCTTTTCTTTTCCCTTCCTTCTTCTCCTCCTCCACCCTTGCACCCACATTTTCCAGCCTGTAGCCGTCACCTCCGCCGCTCTGAACTATCGATCACTGACCCCCGACCACCACCTACATCCCCACTCCCTCCCTGCACTTAGCCACTACCCTAACTCCCCTCACAAGTCCCCTAATTAATCCCTAAAATCCCATCCGAACCAACCTCTCCCTTCTCTCCAGTTCTCCCTCTTTGATCCCTTCTCCCCTTCATTTTTGCATGTAGCTCACGTTGCTCATGCATCGTGAGTTATACATTCATTTGAGCCATTTTTGGTTTAAATTTTGAGGTATAAT
This sequence comes from Tamarix chinensis, assembly GCA_030549775.1. NCBI lineage: Eukaryota > Viridiplantae > Streptophyta > Magnoliopsida > Caryophyllales > Tamaricaceae > Tamarix > Tamarix chinensis. Next base: position 69,369,808 of record CM060172.1, read on the forward strand.
AATGGTTAACATTAGTATATCTTTAATTAAGTTTTGATAAAGGTTTATTCTTTTGGTTTTTCTACTTCTAATATGATAAGTATTGATATTATTTTTAGGTATTGATTTTACTAATCAAAGCTTAAATCTTTAATTGGGGGTACTGGTAATATTTGATTATTGTGGGAAATAAGGTAACCATTATACCCTACTAAACGTATGGATATACATACGCTAGCACATTAGGGTTTTTAATATGTTTATGTACATGATATATGTTGTTGATTATAATGCATTTGGTGGCATATGTTGGTTGATGAAAAGAAAAGCATGTTAATTTATATGTCATGTGTAGAAATAATGCCTAAGGAAGGATTTTTGTTGTTAATAATAATGTTAAGTACATATGTATGATATGATATGCTAATGTGGCCATTTGTTGCATAAATAATGATAATATGAGCCCTAGGGGCATTTTGGTAATTTTTCTTGTGCAAAAGGTGTGGCCTAAATATGTATGTGTGGTAGGTACTAATATGTATTAATGATAAATAATAATAGTTGGTGGTGTTGGATGAAGTGTAGAGCTGACAATCAGGCGGGTCGGGTCACTATCAGGTTGGGTCACATGATAATTGGGTCATTTCGATTTCGAATAATCTTGGATCATTTTGTTGGGTTGGGTTTGGTCGGATAATCTTGAGTCATTCTAAGTTCTCGAATCGAGTTTGATTGAGATCGGATGGACTCAGATTCGGGTAAATTTGGGTTGTTCTAATTTCAGTTTGGGTTTGGATCGGGTTCGGATGAGTTTGAATTATTATATTTTTGGATCAAATTTGAATTGGATTTAGGTCATTTCATATTTGAGTCATTCTTGTGTTATTTTATTTATTTTTTTATTTCAATATGTTATTAAAAGCTAATTATTTTGAGATCATTTATTTTAATTTATCTTATTCATTTAAAAGTGAATTATTATATTAATTGTTTTGGGGCCTTCAATTTTTTTGTAATTATTTCATCTTTGGAGATTTATTTGACGTTTCAAATTTAATAGTTTTCATATTCGTATCACTTTTCTTTTTATGTTAAGGTATATCTTACAATTCAACTCCATTATTAGCTTGGTCATATTGTGTTCGAGTATTATTTTAAATTTATATTATATTTATATCTTGTACGCTCCTTACATAATATTAACTTACAATAATCATTGATAATTGATAACAAATGAAGCTTCTAAGGTTGTACTTCTCATATTATTTTTATAAAATATTGATCACATCATATCAACATAATTTTAATAAATATAATAATAATAATAGTAATAATAATAATAATAATATTAGTATTATTATTATTACAAAAATAATGATAAGAATAATAATAGTAATTAATGAATATCAATTATGGAAAAAATAATAATAGCAACACATTAGTTTTTTTTATATGTATTTTGATTAGGTCATATCAAGCTAAATAAGATGAAAATTAGATAAAGTAATAATGACTATTATTGACAAAATGCCAACTAATATTGACTTCTTACTATTTAATATTATTGATGTAATAAAAAATATTAATCTTCAATTTTTATAATGAATAATTAATATTCTCACTCAAGATTTTTCCTACTTTCCTATGATGTTGTAGGTGCTATATTACAAGGTATGGCCGTATAGATACTAACATATAGTGTTCAAGGTTGCACTGTTATTATCTTATGGTACTAGATGGAATCATGAAAGTGAACTACTATTTAGATGTCATAGTAGAGTTTTTCCTTTTTTCTCTTCTTTTATTTCTATACTTTAATATTGGTATCAATTGATATTGTATTTGTATACACATAAGTGATATAAATTTTAAGAAAGTATATTGTTTCTAGATTTTGATGTAAATGCTAGTATGGATTAGTTGCACATCTATATTATTTTATGTTTTATGAAGTTTTGGAAAATTTGAGTTATGGGTTAATGTTAATTTTATGATAGTACCCAGTTGAATCTTTATAGATTTATAATTTTTCGGATAATATCGAATTTCGGATAAATAATGGATCGGGTCGGGTCATTTCGGATTTCTATTTTTTCAGGTTATATCGGATTTCGAGTGAGTAGCGGGTCTGGTCAGGTTTATTTTGGGCTTACGATTTCTCAGGTTGTATTGGATATCGGATATCGGATATGTATCAGATCGAATTTCTGATGGATCGAGTCGGTATTCGTCGGATTTTTTGGGTCGGGTCAACTTTTGCCAGCTCTAATAAAGTGTATGGAGCATGCATATCAATATTTTATGTAGCAAGGGTATTTTGGTAAAGTGGCATAATAAGGGCAAAATGGTAATTTTATAAGTAAGGGGTAAAATGGTAATTTAATAAAGGAGAAGGATAATTTGGTAATTTGGCATAAAGAAAAGGGTATGCTGGTAATTTTGTAAAGGAAAGGATAAACTGGTAATTTAATAAAGAAGAAGGGTATTTTGTTAATTTGGTATAATGGAAGGGGCTATTATGGTAATTTTGTAAAGTAAAGAGGTAAGATGGTAATTTAATAAAAGAAAAGGGTATTTTAGTAATTTGGCATAAAGGAAGGGTATTTTGGTAATTTGTTAAAGTAAAGAGTTAAAATTGTAATTGTAACAATTAAGAAGGGCAATTTGGTAATTTAATCCACCAAAAGGGTAAATTGGTAATTTTGATAAGTAGGAAGGATAATTTGGTAATTTGATGGGCAATCTGGTAAATGTAACAAGTATGATGGATAATTTGATAACTTAATAAGCCTAAGGGGCCATTTGGTAATTTGAATAAGTATAAAGGGGTAAATTGGTAACTTAACAAGTACAAGGGGTCAAGTTGGTGATTTAATAAGTATGGGAGGATAATTTAGTAATCTAATCAATGTAAGGGCCATTTTGGTAATAATGCAAACGTGAAGGGTAATATGGTAATTTGACAATTAAAAAGGAATGGCTTGATAATTTTACAAATAAGGGGCATCCCAGCAATTCTGTAAGGATGATGGGGATAAATTGATAACTTGGTTATAACCTGCTAATGAATTAAATAGGTTTCTGTAATCAGACATAAGTAACGTTGAATAATGAAATAAGGAATTTGACAAATCAGTAAGTATCCCAAGAACATGGCATAACCTAGGATCGGATAGATAATTAAGGATGTGGTACGGTGTTTATCTCATATTCATGAAGGAGGTGTCTTAATCATTAATCATGTATGGTATTGTGTGTTGGGTGCGAATTAAGGGCATGTTAGGGTTATGTGTGCCATGATCCTTCGATGTGAACTAACCAAACTCTAAGACCATAATATGATTATGATATGATAACCCTTATGGCATATGAGAAAATGGAAGCAATTCCTAAATTGGAATTGGATGAGATAAGGATGGCCTTAGTGGTTTCTGTAGGTTAACATGGATAATTATATTACTTAATGATAACATAAACAAATGGAAGTGCATGAGTATGTGGTTGTTGTGTTTCTCGTGGTCACCTTAATTAAGACACTAATAATTAAAGTGGAAGACCTTGAGATAGGGAATGTTGGCTCGTTAGGAGTTGCTACCCTAAAGACGTGGTTTAACCCATGATTATTTAAGTATTTGCTGGTGCGCCTTAGTGCCCCAGCCAAGCCCTACATCTTACTCTATCTAGCTCTACGAACCTATTTAGGGGGTATGCATACTTATGGATTAGGTGTTCTTGTCGGTATGGTACTGTAACACCCCCAAAATTCACTACTGAAAAATTTCGTTTTATTAAAAGATAATAGCGGAAGCAGATAAACAAAACGTGAACTTTGGGAGTATTACCGCCACACTTAGTACCAGACCGGTTCACTCATACCGTTCCAGTACCAAGTGCTAAGGCTAAGAAAATGAAATACAGATCGAAAGACATTCAACATGCATAAAGCAGAGTAAATTGCAAGCTTCAACATATTTAAATCAGAGTAGCGCATTGAATCGTTTTCAGGAATAAAATCCACCAATGGTGGTTACTTTAACAACGTTAACATTCAAAACCGAGAAATTAAATGAGAAAGAGAAAAAGCCATGATACCGAAAAATTCCTTACTCTCCTTCCCGTAACCCACTTGAGTAGCATCTGAAAATACCTGCAAGGGCACTGCCCATTGAATAGGCAGGGGCCCCATAAAGGGAATCCCTTCAGTACTACGGTACTGAGTAACCCTTTAATACCACACTTAAAGATAGGCCCGCATACGACACATAATGCAAGCCACACACATATAAATAATGAGAGGTACATACATAACAATAACATGTAACACAAGTTATAATTCACGATCGATACTTTGGGCCTTAAGCCATTATTCCGTCATTAATCCATTAATATCATATTTTACATCCATGTGAGTACGAGAACCCCACTATTATAGCCGGTGGACCGGAATTCAACATACAGGGCAAAACGCCTCTGACCACTATTATTGCCGGTGGACCGGAAGATAAACACATAGGGCAGAACGCACCTGACCACTATTATTTGCCGGTGGACCGGTCTGGCCCCGACTCACATGGTGTTCCACTATAGGTGATTAGTATTTTTCCATAATCTTATTCACATACATAACTGATTTTATTGAGCTCGGGACCCCCACTATTATTGCCGGTGGACCGGAATATATATGTAATCATCATCCAGGGCACAACGCTCCAGGCCACTATTATAACCGGTGGACCGGGATATATATAACTCATCATCCAGGGCACAACGCTCCTGGCCACTATTATATCCGGTGGACCGGTACTCATAATCACACACCAGGGCAACACGCTCCTGGACCACTATTATAACCGGTGGACCGGTACGCAATATCACATACCAGGGCAACACGCTCCTGGACCACTATTATAACCGGTGGACCGGTACGCAATATCATAAATCACTGGGCCCGGCTCATTAATATTCCACTTTCAATTATTGTATCTTTCCTTTCGTTAATCAGCACATCAACCATATTTATTTGCCTCGATTGGGAGATCGATAACCTGGGACACAAAGGTACACCGGTCGTACCGGTGCATATCAGCTACTCAGTACTCTTTAACCATGAACCCAAGGACGCAAAGGTACCCTGGTCGTACTAGTGCATAAAGCTAACTCAGTACCCTACCGACAAGGACACCTAATCCATAAGTATGCATACCCCCTAACTAGGTCCGTAGAGCTAGGAAGAGTAAGATATAGGGCCTGGCTGGGGCACAAAGGCACACCAGCAAATACCAGAATAATCGTGGACTAAACCACGTCCTTAGGGTAGCGACCCCTAAGGAGTCACCATTCCCGATCTCGAGGTCTTTCACTTTAAGTAATAGTGTCTTAATTAAGGTGATCACAGAAAGCACGATGATCCGATACTTATTCACTTTCAATCGTTTCGATATCATTAATCGTTTCTTATTCAGAGGATTATCCAGGATGTCACAAAGGAACCATCAAGGCCATACTAATCATTAGATACTCGTGCTTGGCTAATCACCATTATTTAATCATATTAATGTTCCACAATCTCAAGGACCTATTAGGTACAAATTACTCATTTTCCCTTTTCTTATATAATTGTTAAGTATCCGTTCCTTACTTGATAAATTACCACATTACCCTTAAGGTTGCATAATTACCAAATTGCCCTTTGTCCGATTTAGATTACCAAATTATCTCATACACTTTTTAGATCATCATTCACCCCTCATAATTACTATACTTATCATATTTCCCTTTTGGTTGGTTATATTACCAAATCACCCTTCTCCTTTGTTATAATTACAAAACTACCCTTGAGTTGGATAAATTACTAAATTACCCTCCTTCATTATCATGATTACTATTTTGCCTCTTTAGTTGGTTAAACAATTATCACTTTACCCTTTTATCGGCTAAATTACCAAATTGCCCTTTTAGTTGAACAAATTACCAAATTACCCTTCTCCTTTATCATAATTACCATTTTACCCCTCTCAATTATTTTAATTGCCATTTACCTTTTTTAATTATCACAAATCCCAAATTACTCTTCTTCATAATTACCAATATTAATTTACCCTTTTTCATAATCAAAATTACTATATTACCCTTCTCCATTATTAAAATTACCATAATGCCCTTTAATTGGTTAATTTACCAAATTACCCTTCTATAGTATCATACTTATCCAATTGCCCTTCTACAATCATAATTTACTTGCTAAATTATCTTTTGTCGTTATCATAATTACCAAGTTACCCCTTACTCCCAAGTTTACCATAATATCCTTTCTTTTACAAAATTACCATTTTACCCTTCTTTCTCACAACTTACAATTTTATCCTTTACTTGTAAATTATCATTTGGCCATTTAATTATAAAATTACCATATTATTCTTTTGTCTCAAAAATTACCGAAATACCCTTCTCCACTTATAGAATTTCCACTCAACCCCTTTATTCACCATTTTTATGAATTTTCTAACACTACATAAAATAATGATATTAATACTTCATTTTTATTATCTAAGTCCACCAACTTGTCATTTTTCAACATAATACTCATTAGCAACTACACACATTGATTTATATACCTCATAAGCATAATTACTAAAATACCCTTAAACAATAACATCATTCATGCATTAACAACATGATACATCATAAACAAGTATTTAACATTTCTATCCATATTCCAACTCCTTCTTTATTTAACCTACCTACATATGGCGTAAAAGTTATCATGCTATTTCTTTTTAACAAATAATATAAGAAACCATAAACATATCATGCTAAGCATACAAAACATGCATAAAATCATACTAAACCCTAAATGTGCTAGCATGCGTTTTTCCATATATTTAAGGGAGGATTAACGGTTACCTTAATCCCGTAAAATATCAAATCTTACCAAGCATATTTAGCAACTCAACACCTAAAAATAATATCCATCACATTTATTAGAATAAGAAGTTAAAAAGGATAAGACTTTATAAAATTTAATTAGTAAAACACTTAACATAAAATACCATTATACCTTTAAAATTATCCAACTATTTTTAAAATGAAGGGGAGCTCACGCTGCATGGGCAGCGTGAGTTTCATGCAAAAATAAAAGGTGGAAGGGTTCAAAGGGGGGTGAAGGAAGCAAGATTCATCATTTTCGGGTTAGGGTCTTTAGGCTAGAAAAGAGGGTGGTTAGGGGAGGTTCTAAGGCAAGTGAATGGTGCAGAAGTGAAGAGGGGGTGTAGGTGGAGGCTAAGGGTGGTTTCAAGGCGGCTCAAGGCGGCGGAGACGGCGGAGGCAAGGTGGCGAAGTTGGTTGCCGATGTAATATCCCAAAATTTCAAAAACCTATATTTTAATAAATAACTTTATTTGAAATAAAATTAGCTTGTAAAATTATTTATTTTAAGTATTTTATGGATTTTAGAGTATGTAAATTTGGATAAGAGTATTTAATAAATTAAAAATAAATATTTTGTTATTTATCATATTATTTTAACTAAATAATTTTCCAAGACTAATATTTTGCCAACTTTATCCTTTTTAAACTAAAATATTACATTATAAAAAAAATTATTAAATTAAATAATTTACCACGAATATTATATTTTATGATTTTACAAATTAAATTAAATTACTTTCCTATTTTTCCATTTCCTTTTTTTTTTACCCTTTTCCCTTTTTCCTCTTTCTTCTTTTCTTTTTTCTTTTTCCTTCCTCCCTCGGGCTGCCTCGCCAGGCCAGCCCTCTCCCCCGCGCGACTGGGCCTTCGGCCCGCTTCCGCCTCTCCTTCCCCACGCCTGACGCGCGCCCCAGCCGTCCCTCCAGCCCGTCTCTCCTTCTTCTTTTCCCCCGGGCCGGCCCAAGTCTCTTTTTTTTCTTTCCTCTGCGCCAGACCGGTTCGGTCTTCTCCCCCCCCTCACTTCTTTCTTCCTCCTTCGATCACCCCGAGACCCCGACCAGTCCCCATCGCCATAACCGCCATACCCGCTGCCACCACCTGCACCCATCGCTGCCACCGCCTGCCCTCCTTCTCTCCCGTCATTTTCTTCCTATTTTCGAACCCATCCAGCCCTTCAAACCATCCCACAACTCTGGCTTTTTTTCCCCATCTTCGTCAACCTCCCCCTGCCACCCTACGACAACCTGCCACCCTAAACACTGCCATCGATCAACCCCTGCCCCCTCTCTTCTCCCTCTTCTTTTTCTTCTCCCCTTCGTCCATTTTCTGCCCATCATTTCGAGCTCCCTTACTCCCCGATCCTCCCTTCTCTCTCATTTTTCTTCCTCTCCCGTTTTCCCCTGTTTTTGCTCCACCGCCACCCTCCGCCGCGTACACCGCCGAACTGGACCCCCATAGCCACCTTCTACCGCCGTCTACTACCTCCCTGTACCGCCCCAACACCACCCGAGCCACCCCGCAGCTCCCTCTTCCTCCCCTCTTCTCTTTTTCTCCCGGTTTTCACCCTTCTCGATAGCCACCTATAACGCCGCTTATCACCGCCTTCCGGCCGCCTCTTCCGCCGCCAAAGCCACCATTCAAAACCCTGCAACCCCCTCTACAACCGCCATCCATTAGTTGGCCGAAACCAACCCCTGCACCCCTCCATTTTTCCCTCCACTTTTCCTTCGTTCTCAACCCTTTCCCTCGACCCTTCTCGGCAGCCGACCTTCGCCGCCTCTCCGCCGCCTTGAGCCGCCTCGAAACCGTCCTTTGCCTCCACCTACACCCTCTCTACACTTCTGCACCATTCACCTGCCTTAGAACCTCCCCTAACCACCTTTTTTTCTAGCCTAAAGACCCTAACCCGAAAATGGTTTATTTTTCTTCCTTCACCCCCTTCGAACCCTTTTCTCCCCATAATTTTGCATGAAACTCATGCTGCTCATGCAGCATGAGCTCCCCTTGGTTTTAAAAATAGTTTGGATAAATTTTAAGGTAAAATGGTATTTTATGTTAAGTGTTTTATTAATTAAAATTTATAAAGTTTTATGCTTTGGTTCTTATTTCTAACATAAGTATGATGGATATTATTTTTAGGTGTTGAGTTGCTAATTATGCTTGGTAAGATTTGATATTTTTGCGGGATTAAGGTAACCGTTAATCCTCCCTTAAATATATGGAAAAACTCATGCTAGCACATTTAGGGTTTAGTATGATTTTATGCATGTTTTGTATGCTTAGCATGATATGTTTATGGTTTCTTATATTATTTGTTAAAAAGAAATAGCATGATAACTTTTATGCCATATGTAGGTAGGTTAAATAAAGAAGGAGTTGGAATATGGATAGAAATGTTAAATACTTGTTTATGATGTACCATGTTGTTAATGCATGAATGATGTTATTGTTTAAGGGTATTTTAGTAATTATTCTTACGAGGTATATAAATCAATGTGTGTAGTTGCTAATGAGTATTATGTTGAAAAATGACAAGTTGGTGGACTTAGATAATAAAAATGAAGTATTAATATCATTATTTTATGTAGTGTTAGAAAATTCATAAAAATGGTGAATAAAGGGGTTGAGTGGAAATTCTATAAGTGGAGAAGGGTATTTCGGTAATTTTTGAGACAAAAGAATAATATGGTAATTTATAATTAAATGGCCAAATGATAATTTACAAGTAAAGGATAAAATTGTAAGTTGTGAGAAAGAAGGGTAAAATGGTAATTTTGGAAGTAGGGGTAAAAATAGTAATTTGGATGAAGGAGGGCATTATGATAATTTTGGAGGTAGAGGGGCAAAATCGTAATTTCATAAGTAAAGGGTAATATGGTAAATTGTATAAGTGAATGGCGAAGTGGAAATTTATAAGTAAAGGGGTAATATGGTAAATTGGAAAAGAAGGGCAAAATGGTAATTATGTAAGGAAAGATAAAGATGGTAATCTTGGATGTAAAAGGGTAAAATAGTAATTTGTAAAGTAAAAGAGGTATGGTGGTAATTTTCATAAATAAAAGGATATTATGGTAAAATTGGATGTAAGGGGTAAAATGATAATTTTGTAAAAGAAAGGATATTATGGTAAACTTGGGAGTAAGGGGTAACTTGGTAATTATGATAACGGCAAAAGATAATTTAGCAATTAAATTATGATTGTAGAAGGGCAATTGGATAAGTATGATACTATAGAAGGGTAATTTGGTAAATTAACCAACTAAAGGGCATTATGGTAATTTTAATAATGGAGAAGGGTAATATAGTAATTTTGATTATGAAAAAGGGTAAATTAATATTGGTAATTATGAAGAAGAGTAATTTGGGATTTGTGATAATTAAAAAAAAGGTAAAGGGCAATTAAAATAATTGAGAGGGGTAAAATGGTAATTATGATAAAGGAGAAGGGCAATTTGGTAATTTGTTCAACTAAAGGAGCAATTTGGTAATTTAGCCGATAAAAGGGTAAAGTGATAATTGTTTAACCAACTAAAGGGGCAAAATAGTAATCATGATAATGAAGGAGGGTAATTTAGTAATTTATCCAACTCAAGGGCAATTTAGTAATTATAACAAAGGAGAAGGGCGATCTGGTAACATAACCAACCAAAAGGGAAATATGACAAGTGTAGTAATTATAAGGGGTGAACGGTGGTCTAAAAAGTGTAGGAGACAATTTGGTAATCTAAAGTGGACAAGGGGTAATTGGGTAATTATGCAACCTTAAGGGTAATGTGGTAATTTATCAGGTAAGGAATAGATACTTAACAATTATATAAGTAAAGGGCAAATGAGTGGTTTGTACCTGCCATGCCTTTGATATTGTGGAATATTAATATGATTAAATAATGCTGATTAGCCAAGTAAGAGTATCTAATGATTAGTATGGCCTTGATGGTTCCTCTGTGACATCCTGGATAATCCTCTGAATAAGAAACGATTAATGATATCGAAACGATTGAAAGTGAATAAGTATCGGATCATCGTGCTTTCTGTGATCACCTTAATTAAGACACTATTACTTAAAGTGAAAGACCTCGAGATCGGGAATGGTGACTCCTTAGGGGTCACTACCCTAAGGACGTGGTTTAGTCCACGATTATTCTGGTATTTGCTGGTGTGCCTTTGTGCCCCAGCCAGGCCCTATATCTTACTCTTCCTAGCTCTACGAACCTAGTTAGGGGGTATGCATACTTATGGATTAGGTGTCCTTGTCGGTAGGGTACTGAGTTAGCTTTATGCACCAGTACGACCAGGGTACCTTTGCGTCCTTGGGTTCATGGTTAAAGGGTACTGAGTAGCTGATATGCACCGGTACGACCGGTACCTTTGTGTCCCGGTTATCGATCTCCCAATCGAGGCAAATAAATATGATTGATGTGCTGATTAAAGAAAGGAAATATACGATAATTGAAAGTGGAATATTAATGAGCCGGGCCCAGATGATTTATGATATTGCGTACCGGTCCACCGGTTATAATAGTGGTCCAGGAGCGTGTTGCCCTGGTATGTGATATTGCGTACCGGTCCACCGGTTATAATAGTGGTCCAGGAGCGTGTTGCCCTGGTGTGTGATTATGAGTACCGGTCCACCGGATATAATAGTGGCCAGGAGCGTTGTGCCCTGGATGATGAGTTATATATATCCCGGTCCACCGGTTATAATAGTGGCCAGGAGCGTTGTGCCCTGGATGATGATTACATATATATTCCGGTCCACCGGCAATAATAGTGGGGGTCCCGAGCTCAATAAAATTGGTTATGTATGTGAATAAGATTATGGAAAAATACCAATCACTTATAGTGGAACACCATGTGAGTCGGGGCCAGACCGGTCCACCGGCAAATAATAGTGGTCAGGTGCGTTCTGCCCTGTGTGTTTATCTTCCGGTCCACCGGCAATAATAGTGGTCAGAGGCGTTCTGCCCTGTGTGTTGACTTCCGGTCCACCGGCTATAATAGTGGGGTTCTCGTACTCACATGGATACAAAATATGATATTGATGGATTAATGACAGAATAATGGCTTAAGGCCCAAAGTATCGATCGTGACTTATAAAGTATTATGTTTGTCATTGTTATGTATGCATCTCTCATTATTTATATGTGTGTGGCTTGCATTATGTGTCGTATGCGGGCCTATCTTTAAGTGTGGTATTAAAGGGTTACTCAGTACCGTAGTACTGAAGGGATTCCCTTTATGGGGCCCCTGCCTATTCAATGGGCAGTGCCCTTGCAGGTATTTTCAGGTGCTACTCAAGTGGGTTACGGGAAGGAGAGTAAGGAATTTTCCGGTATCATGGCTTTTTCTCTTTCTCATTTAATTTCTCGGTTTTAAATGTTAACGTTGTTAAAGTAACCACCCTTGGTGGATTTTATTCTAGAAAACGATTTGATGCGCTACTCTGATTTAAATATGTTGAAGCTTGCAATTTACTCTGATTTATGCATGTTGAATGTCTTTCGAATTGTATTTCATTTTCTTAGCCTTAGCACTTGGTACTGGAATGGTATGAGTGAACCGACCTGGTACTAAGTGTGGCGGTAATACTCCCAAAATTCACGTTTTGTTTATCTGCTTCCGCTATTATCTTTTAATAAAATGAAATTTTTCAGTAGTAAATTTTGGGGGTGTTACAGCCGAGGAGGGTCGGGGGAAAGGGTTGAGAACGAAGGAAAAGTGGAGGGAAAAATGGAGGGGTGCAAGGGTTGGTTTCGGCCAACTAATGGATGGCGGTTGTAGAGGGGGTTGCAGGGTGTCGAACGGTGGGTTGGGTGGCGGTAGAGGTGGGCCGGACGGCGGCGGTAGAGGCGGTTGCAGGTGGCTCGACGGTAAGGGGAAAAGCTGGGAAGAAAAAGGAAAAGGAGGAGAAGGGAGGAAGTGTAGGGCTCGAAGGGGCTGTGTGGGGGTGCAGGGTGGTAGCAGGCGGTGGCAGAAGGCGGTGCAGGGCTGGGCTTGGTGTTTCAGGCGGCGGAGGCTGGCGGTGATAAAAAAAACGAGGAAGAAAAATGGGGAAGAAGGAAGGAGAGAGGAGGGAGCTCGGGGGAAGAGAAGGGATCGAAAATGAGGGGAATGGAGGGCTGGGTAGATGGAGAAAAATAAGAGGGTGAGGCAGGGGGAGCAGGCGGCAGATCGGTGCTGCGGTGTGGTGGCAGGGGAAGACAGGGAAGATGAAGGAAAGAATTCAGACGGGAAATGGAGGGTGCAGGGGGTTAGTTTGGCTCGAAATGGGAAGGAAAAGGACGGGGCAGAGAGAGAGGGAGAGGGAGGAAGGCACGGGAGTTGCAGGGCTGAGGTTGCAGGCATGCTCGACCATGGCAGAGAAGAGTCGGGCGTGGGAGATGAAGGGAGGAAGAAAAGGATGGCGGGTGGACCGGCGCTGGAAAAGAAAATAGGCAGCCGGCCGGTCCAGGGGAAAAAGGAGAGGCGGGCTGGAGGAATAGGCTGGACGGTGCGCGAGGGAGAGGAGGGGTGAGGCGGGCCGAAGGCCCAGTGCGCGGGGAGAAGGGAGAGCAGGCCGGGCGGGCGGCCCAAGGGGGAGAAGAAGGAAAAGGGAAGAAAGAAGAAAAGGAGAAAAGGAGAAGGAAAAGAAAAAGGAAAAATGGGAAAATATGGGAAATAAATTAAATTAATTTATAAAATCATAAAATATAATATTCTTGATAAATTATTTAATTTAATAATTTAATTTATTATAATGTAATATTCTAGTTTAAAAAGGAATAAGTTGGTAAAATATTAGTTTGGAAAATTATTTAAATAAAACAATATGATAAATAGCAAAATATTTATATTAATTTATTAAATACTCTTATCCGAATTTAAATACTATAAAATCCATAAAATAATGAAAATAAATAATTTAAAAGCAATTCTATTCCAAATAAAAGTAATTTATTAAAATATAGGTTTTCGAAATATTTGGGGTATTACAGGTACTATGTAGCTTGTATGCACCAGTGCGACTAGGGTACCTTTGCATCCCTAGGTTGATGGTTGAAAGGTACCGTGTAGCATGTATGCACCAGTATAACCGGTGTACCTTTGCGTCTTTGGAATATTGATCTCCCCCTTGAGTTAAATAAATGGATTTGTGTGCTAATTAAATGGAAACCGCTGATCATGTAAGGTGTTAGACCATGTGAGTCGGAGCCAAATCGGTCCACCGGCAAATAATAGTGGCCAGGTGCAATCTGCCTTGATGTATATTCCAATCCACCGGCTATAATAGTGGGGTTCTCGCACTCACATGGATATAATTTGAGAAATGATGATTGAATAATGATATTCATTAATGGCTTGAGACCAAATGAGTTACTATCATCCTCATGGTATATTGTTAATATAAGTTCAGCCTTGGTGCCTATCTCTCTCAGTGTATGATGGAATTGCTAAGTACGTGGATATTGTGCTATGCATTCCTTATTGTATGTGTGGTGTTGAATGGTGTATTAGTCCGTATGTTATCATTTTATACTTTTTATGCACGATGTGTTGCATGCGGGCCTTGCCTTTCAGTTTGGTATAAAGGGGTTACTTAGTACTATAGTACTGAAGGGTTTCATTTGTGCCCCCCTGCATATTCAATGGGCATTTTCCCTTGCTGGTCTATTACAGGTACTATTCAAGTGGGCATTAGGTATGGGCGTAAGGATTATCCGGAAAACTTTTAGGGTTTCTCTTCCACATTTTTAATTCCTTGGTAAATGATTTTACTCTTGTAACCACTAATTGTGGGTTTACATCTCTTGTATCGAATTTAGTGCACTACTCTATTTTAAATTGAATTTATATAAATCGTATTCTGTTTCTTTTAGTCTTAGTACTTGGTACTGGAATAATAGGAGGAAACTCGGTACCAAGTGTGGCGGTAATATCCCCGAAATTTACTAGTTTTGCTTTCGCTAAATTTTATTTAAAATAAAATTTTTCAGTAATCAATATTAGGGTGTTACATTTCAGGTGTCTTTTGGTATATTAATTTCAATTATATTTGAATGCCTGTGTCCCTTTATATTTTCTCCCTTTGAGTTTTGTAAATCTATGATGTTGCTTTTATGTAGTACAATACTTATCTTTTGTCTCCTCTATGACGTTTCTTGTAATCATGTGATAAATCTAAGTAGAGTATAAAAAAACCCCAAAAACCCACCACCGACGATCCCAACCAAAGCACCTCCACCACCTTCGGTCACCTTTGCCTTTCCTTCACCTATATCATCAACCAAACCCACCGTTCCTACTCCCATCGATTGGCCAAACTCACCGCATATTCCCCCTTTTCTTTTTCTTCCTTAGTTGTGGCACCAACAACCAAACACCACCCTCACCCTTCGACTAAACCAACCACACCACACCATCACTGTTCAGCCAAACAACCACACCACATCCTCCACCTTTAGTTACATCCATGGAAACCCACCACTTACTTTAGCCATTACCACGGTGCATACCACCTAGCAACGACAGCTTGTGTTGTTGCCACCCCCTTGGCCCACCACTTGTTGCCATTCCTCCTCTCAATTGTGTAAGTTCTTCCAAAGTGGTTTGTCTCGACTTAATCCTCCATTATTTTACCCATCTATTTACTTAACATTTCCTTAATTTTTTGGTTTGATCCTAATGGTATTTTATTGTGTTTTTTTAGGTGATATTCTCGAGGTTTTGGAAGAAGTGGGATATGATTTACGTACTTGGAGATTGGAGCCTTTTTCATAAGAATACTCGTCGTAGTCTAGGATTTTTGGTTGCTAAGTGTTATGCATGATTGTGTTATACCATGTTATTTTTATCATGTGATTAAATGTATGATTGATTGTTAATGATATGATGTGAGGTTGATATTCTATGATAGAAAATAAGTAAGTGGAGATTATATTATATCATTATTCTATTTGGAAAACCCTTGGTGTGATATATGGTTTTAATATGGATTAATAAGATATGATAAGTGGGTAAATGAGTATTACAAGGTATGTGGTGATAAATGGAGGATTTGAGAATAATGTCACAAAAACATATAAGATTTGTATGAAATAAGGGTTTTTGTAATCGGTACGGGTATTTTGGTCAATATGGGTTTAATATAAGAATAATGGTATTTTAATGTGTTATATTCTCTAAAGTATGCTAAGGAATTTATACAAAGTGTTTAGTGCAGTCATGAATGGTCTAACTTTAATAAAGTATGGAAATGACCTAATTTGGAAATAAGAACCCTAAAATGGAAAGGTTATTATTGCATGTGTGAAATGGTGTATTTATACCATGAAATTTAGATATGTTTTTAGTATTGGTGCTTTGGGAATGTATATTGAATATGGTAATTATATGGTCCCTACAGGAGAAGTTATGGTGAACTTGTGAAATTGGGTTTATGAGCTCTAAGAATAGTGACTTTTGAGATAGGATTATTATCGCATATGTAAGAACTTATAGTCAGGCCTTGAAATTTGAGCATATTGATAATACTAATATTTGGGGAAGATGTACTAAGGATGGTGGGTAAAAGAGTAACAGTAGAAGATTTATGACAAAAAATGTTAAATTTAGGAAATAGAAGGGTCTTAACCCTAGAGAATGACCTTATGATCTTGTGATGTGCCTTAGCTGCTTTAAATATGTTATGTACTCTTCAAGTCAATAATTCATAAGACATTAATCATTTAAAGTGAATGATCATATGAGTCGGGCTGAGGTGTTTTATGGGTACATTCCATAAGATGATAATAGTGGCTCAAGAGTGTTTTTCCCTGAGAGGTGCATCAGTGCATTCCACATAATTAATAATAGAGGGGCCCTAAAATCAATGTGGAAGATAATAAGATTTGATATAAGTAACCGAATGGATAAAATATTAATGACTTAAAGTGGAAGCATGCGCGAGTTAGGACCAAGGTGTTGGATCCGTTCCATCAGACGATAATAGTGGCTAAGGTCTGTTGTCCTTGAGAGGTGCTTCAGACCATTCCACCTATATAAAAATAGTGACTCATGAGCATTTTGCTTTGATAGGTGTCGGGTCCATTACATGAGACAATAATAGTGGCTAAGGTGTGTTGTATCTAAGAGGTGCTTTAGATTGTTTCATCGGTTTAAGAATAGTGGGATCCTTGAACTCAATGTAAATTAAAGAATAAAAATTGTTATATCTAATAAAGAGATTGAATCATTAATTACCTTGTGATATTTTATGTGTTTTTCATGTGTACTTATTATTTGTTGTGAATGCATGTATTTAGCTGTATCCCTGACTTGATAAAAAAAGTCACTTTGCCCAATACGTAGCATAATGACCATCTTTTTTTATGGATGCTACCTATTTCCACAAGCAATTAACCCTGATGCTTTTGTGCAGGTCATTAAGGACCAACTGGTTGATTTTGCTGCCTATGATGTGTTGTATGGGGGTAGAGTGATATTTTGTATCAGGGCATGGGCATAGAGTCATGTTATTTGGGGAATGGTTTTATTTGGATACATTTTTGGTCTCTTAGATCTATAATATCTACTTTTTTTTTTGTATTTTATTGTACTCAATGTTAAGCTCCAAACTCATAATTATATTTATAAAGCTACCCTGTTTCTATTTACTCTATTTTACTTTAAATGGTTTTAACCTTATGATCGATGTGAGGATGGTATGGTAAGCTATGCTTACATTGATTATGACGCTAACACTTGATATTTTGGTTATGAGCTTCCTATCATGACCCACATCAAGATTTATAGTGAGGTTCCATGGAGTTTTAGAATAATCTAGAATGTTCTCGTATAGTCTAGATAATTGTAGAGAGATGTATAATATTCTACACTATCTTAGATGGTTCTAGAGGGAGATGTCTCTAGATCCTTCTACACTTTTATAGATAAGTATAGAACATTCTAGAAATCCTAAATGAGAACTATAGAAACATTAATGGACTCTAAGAACCCTAGATGACTTATTGGGCTATTCTGTAGAGATCCACTAAGCCCGCCTCTAGAATGTTCCTGGGAAGGGGGAAAGGGCGGAGCTTCATTTATAGATAGAGGGGGTGGAGGCATTTGGGAATCATTCACCAAGAGTTGTATTTAGAGCTTCTCTCTCTATAATATATACTTCTTTCTCTCTCTAAAAGTTATGTCTTGTGAAGTATTCAGAGTTGTGTTATCGAAGGAATCTTTTGTCTAAGTGTTGAATACACTTGAAGGAGGAATGATGACTTAGTATCTCAAGGAGTGAGAAAATACTAAGGCCGCACGTATCTTAGCTCAGTAAAGAAGTTGGTACATGACGGGTGGTATCAGAGCTCGGTTCACGTTGACACAAAAACCCAAAGCATCATAGATCATACAAGGCGATGATGTTGATAATAGGAAGAGATTGAAGTCTACCTCCAAGCCTTATGCCTCGATTTTTAAGGAAGTCCTTAAAAGAATGGATTGCTACATGGCAATGTGCTAGGAAGATGTTGCTACCTTAGATGGAAAGGTGGACAGGTTGGAGAAGGATGTGGAAGCCTTGACCAACCAAGAGGAGGTGCATGGGTTAGTCAATGCCTTAGCCACCCAACTCCATTAGAAGATGATAGAGACACACCAAAAGCTCATAGAGGATGTGATGGCTTGAATGGAATAGTTGATGGTAGAGAAAATTGTACTCAAGGATTGACTTGCAAACGTTGAGTCTGATTGTGCTCGATGCAAGGAAAGGGTATCACTCGGAGTTGGAAGTTCAAAGGACACACCCTGGATACATAAATTCAAGGGATTTTGGAATGCAAAAGAGATTGATAACATCCTATATGACATATAGAGGTATTTTGTAGCCACTCATTTACTTGATGATAATCTACGTATTACATAGGCCATATTGTACCTAGAGGAAGATGTCATGCTGTGGTGGCGTGCTCGTCTCAGGAGATTGAAAGGGGTACCTTTGTAATAAAAGCATGGGAAGATTTTAAGGAAGAATTGAAGAGACAATTCTACCCAGCAAATGTTGAGTTGGATGTAATGAGGAGACCGAGGAATCTAAAGAATACCAAATTTATGAAGGAGTATATCAAGGCATACGGTTCCCTTATGCTTGACATTTTCAAGATACCATTGAAGGAGAAATTTTTGTACTTCATTGATGGGTTACAATCATAGGAAAAATAAGAAATTCGAAGGAGGAATGTCCAAGATTTCTCTATATCATATTGAGAGGTTGAATCCTTGATTGAGTACAGGTGGCAAAGATTTCTTGAAGTTCAAGCAGAAATGATTTTTGTGTGGAGCGAATCATATCCTTTGAGATTTCCCCCAGAAGAAGGCTTTGAGTGCTATGATGGTAGACTAAGATGAGAAGGAGGGAATGAATGAGGCATAAATGGGGTCCCTAACTCTAATAAATTCCATCAATTCCAAACCTAAGGATCAAGCAATGAGCTTGATGTATACGGAGGTCTAGGTTAAGGGCATCATCAACAAAGCATTAGTGGCCACCGGTGCTTCTCACAATTTCATCAGTCCTAAGGAATCATAGAGTATGGAATTTAGAGTCACCAAGGAGGCCACAAAATGAAAGTGTTTAACTCCAATGCTAGACCCATCCTCGGGGTAGATTATTTAGTCCCATTCACCCTTGGATCATGGTAAGGAAGGGTGAATTTCACGGTCACCAAGATGGATGGTTATGACATGGTACTCAGTATGGAGTCCATGGATGTGAAATCTCTACTTACCTTTCCAAGATATAACACCATGCATTTGGGGAAGGGACAATAGTGTCACGTTATTCCCTTGGCATGAACAAAGGTAGAGTCTCGTTCGCTTTTAGCTATGCAATTCTCTAAAGGTTTCAAGAAGGGAGCTTCTTGCTATTTGGATAATTTGGTAGAGGAAGAGTATTTGGAACCTATAGAAGTGCCCAAGGAGATTAAGGAGGTACTTCATGAATTTGAAGACATGATGTCGATGGAGATACCAAAGAAGCTTCCACCTAAGAGGGAGGTGGATCATGCTATTGAGTTAGATCTAGGTGCAACACTGTAACACCCCCAAAATTCACTCCTGAATTTTTTTTTGAAAGAATAAAGCGGAAGCTAGAAGAGAATTTGGGGAATGTTACCGCCACATCTAACACAAGATAAATGTCCACCATCTATCTCATGCTAGATGCAAGGCTAAAACTAGTCGAATAAAATTCCAAACAACGTCTATATCGTGAGGATAAACTCCCACAAGGAAATATCCACAGGCAGATGGAAAATGAATAGATTAAATAAATAAAATCATCGCGGAATCAATCAGCGGAACCTGTGAAATAAATCCGAATTTTAAAAGCTTATTAGAGTATAAGGAATTAAAGCCAATTACAACGCCCTTGATATTTTAAATACAACAATTGAAACTTCCAAAAATAAATACAGTCAAACAAGACAAATCCTGATAGATTAAATTCCGGATTGCCTACTCTCTCAAACCAAGCCTTCCACCCAAATACAATATCCGATCTCAAACCTGCACAAGAGGTCTGCTCCCCACCATCAGTGGATCATCACAGGACCCATTCAACCAAGGTAGTATCAGTACGAGTCCAATATTGAGTAAATCCGACTACCCTATCTTATGGGAGAGACGTAAACTATAACATCAAGTGCATATTGAATCATGGTGCATTACGTTGATACAATATTATGCATACTCAATACCTATATCATAAGTCCTACCATACACATATAATAACATGCGAAACATATGTAACATCCTATTTAAACATGTAAGTGTGGTATGCCCGGAATATAAAGTAGCTCATGCGCCTCAGGTAGGAATAATCCATATTATTGACAACTCATTACATGGCCACACAATTTCGGATGCAACATCTTAAACCAATAAGAGATTCAGATAAACCAACCAGGCATTTATGGACAATGTTAAACCAGCCAACCGGGCATTTTTGGACAACGCCAAATCAAACCAAGCCGAATCGGGCATTTACCAAGCGGGAATTTATGGGCAATGCCAAACCAAACCAATCGGGCATTTAGCCCCACGGATATTACTTAGGGACATGTCCAGCCCTGGTCCTCTACTTGTGGGAATGAGCAGCACCCATGAAACGGGTAGTCAGTACGCTACGTACTGAGTAAGGAAACTATGCAGCTAAGGCCAAACATATAAAACATACAATATAGCATACATGGCATAATCACATAAGTAGCATGTAGTAATACAGATAATGAAGGCCGGCTATGGTCCGGGTAGACTCATTCTTTAAATCTCTGGTAAATATAATCGATTCACATCATAGTCTTTATCAATCCATGTGAGTGCGGGAACCCCACTATTATAGTTGGTGGATTGGTCATGCAGGGCAAAATATGCCTAGCCACTATTATTCGCCGGTGGACCGGTCATGCAAGGCAAAATGCTCCTGGCCACTATTATTCGCTAGTGGACCGGTTTGGCCCTAACTCACATGATGTTTCACTGTAATTACTTCGTATCTTTCCTATGTCTTGTCATCATTATGTTTGGTTTGTTGAGCACAGAAGCCCCCACTATTATAGCCGGTGGAACAGTCATGCAGGGCAAAATGCGCCTGGCCACTATTATTCGTCGATGGACCGGTCATGCTGGGCACCCCGGCTCCTGGCCACTATTATTCACCGGTGGACTGGTCTAGGCTCGGCTCAACAATATTTCTCTTTAAATGATTAGTATTTTATTCATGGCTTATTTGGTAAGCGATTGACCCTTGATATGCATGTCTCTAACCCTCTACTTCTACCCTCCCGAGAGGGCCCGTCCTATATCTTGGGACTCTTGCCCCCCTTATCACACCTCGATATCCATTCCCCTTTACACTTACACATAATGAAAACCAACTCCTTAGGGTGTGGGTTAAGGCCCAACACCTCATGACATCAAACTCCATCCGCTATTATCCTCTAGGGTTTCTCTTGAAACCTTAATTGGACCTATGTGGCCCAACTTCCTCTTACTTCACTACCATTAATTCATTTATCGTCAAACACCTTATCTCATTTAGCTTCAATCCCAAATCATATTACTTTATTCATTGATTTCGTAGGTGATCGAAAACCCTAGTTAGCCACTCCAAACCCTAGCACATTTCTCCCCCCACAAGTAATCTCTCTACTTTTCACCTAACATTACTTACTTCCCATGGCACCTATACTCATCCCTCGTATATTAAATTTCCACTCTTAACCCATTACTCTACTCTTCCTTAATTGTTCTTACTTCCACATTTTCCCCCATTTTATCCTTTCACCCCACATCATATTATTAACATCCTAGCATGCATGTCCTAGAGGGTCACGTCATAAAATATCATAAACACAACAGAATAATCATTACACACATGTCTTAAGGAATTCATATAAGCATACCTCAACTCCAAGCTGCGCTACAAGTAATTAGTCATTAAAAACATAAAGTACACAACATGACATAACACATGGCACACAAGGCATATAGCACACACATAGTTGTTCTTAGCCACATCCTTACAAAACACCCATAAGTGGAGGTAAGTAGAGACTTACCTAAATCCGAAGCTAGCTAAGCAAGATAAGAGGGAGAGAGAGATCACTGGCTCGAGGATCCACAATAAAGCTTTCCTAGATCACCGATAGAAATCGAAAACTAAGTTAGAAACTATCCTATCGATCAATAATTCAATTATTATAATTAAATCAACACAAAGAGACACAAACAATTTTTCTTGGAAAACGTGTCCAAAACCTAGGACTCAAGAGCATAGCTCTATTAAGATTTAAGGTTAAATATTACTCAAATCGGTTTAAATACATATCACTTAAAGTATTTTAAATTGATTTGGAAGCTAGGGAAATGACGATAGAAGATAAGTTATTTTCTCGAAAATGATTTACTAGTTAGGTTTTACAACCCAGAAGACAAACCAACCATTTTTATAGAACCAAATCCAACCCGATAACGTAAAAATGTAATTCAAATGATTTAAAATCAAAGCCGAAAATCAATTAGGAAAAGAAGCATATCACAATCAATTTCATAAAATCATCTCCGAAAATCAAGGTTTTTAATGCCCGAACTACGAACCAGCTAATTAAATTTTATTATCTCAATTTGATAGATTAATAGTACGATAAAATAAATTTTAAATAAATATAGATAATCAATTTCAACAAAAATAATATTCTGAGTAGCCAATTTACGACTATCGGTTTCCAAAATTAGGGTTTCACAATCCAATGCACAAACTCGAATAATTCAAATCAATTAACTCCCATTAAAAGTGTTAGAATGAAATTAAGACCATTTCAACTATTTCTATAAATTCAATGTTTAGAAAAATAACTATACAAATGATCAATTTCATAAGTTCACTTAAAATCTAGGGTTTTAGGACCGAAAATACAATTTGGTTGATTTCTATTAATTAAATTAAATTTAATGTTTAGAAATGCAATTAAACACCTTTTATAACATATCATAAAATCAATTGATCAAAACTAATAAAAGAGATACCCAATTTAGCACAATTAGGGTTTTTGAGCCCGGAATATAAATCTGATCAATTCTTACTAAAATATGTAAATTGACAGTTTGGAAATGTAATTAAATGTATTCTAATGTAAATTATATAATCAATTGAATAAAACGACCCGATTACACAATCTAATTTAGTCCCGCAAGAGTGTTGACCCAAAAATTCAATTCCGATTAATTGCGCACAATTTTTCCAAATCAACACTTCTGATATGAAATTAAATACATTTCAAACGATATTATAAAATCAATTGAGCGAAACGACTCAATTTTGCGACCCAATTTTATTACACACGAATTTTGACCTAGGAATCAAATTCCGATTGATTCCGCATAAATTTCTCAAATTGATGGTTCCGACATGAAATTAGATACATTTTAAAAAGTATTGTATAATCAATTTATCCAAAATCGCCAAATTAGGCGAATCTAAAAAAATCGGGCATAACCCGGCCAAAAATCCGATTTTCACAAATCATTCAAATACACTACAATCAACCACTCTAAATCAATCATACAACATATATATACATAAGCAAACAATGAATTTAGCTTTTCATAAGCTAATTCATACTCAATTAATCAAATCAATATTAGGGTTTTTAGAAATTTATACCAAACGAAAAATCAACAAATCGGAACAAGGGAAGGTCGGAGAAGCTTCATCGGAGGTCGGGGGATGCTCGCCGGCAGTCAGCGACGCTCGCCGTGGCCGGACGGCTGCACAACCAGAATGGCTCATCGCTGCTGGGGTCTGCTGCTGCTCCTGCTCCTACGCTGCTTCGGTGGCTGCTGCTGCAGCGTCGCAGGTGGCAGCTGGTTGGAGGTCGGCCGGCGGAGCGAAGCAAGGAGGAGGCAGCTGGGGAGAAGGAGGAGGCTGGGGTTTGGGGTTGCAAACAGGGAGCAACGGTCGGGAGCAGGGAAAGAGAAGAGAAGGGAGAGAAAAGAGAAAAGGAAAAGAAGGGGGGTCGATCGGGGTTAGGCTCGTTTTTTTTTACAATTACAACTACAAAATAAAATACTAAATATTTAAAATTGTTATTGGAAGATTTATCTAAAATTTATTCAATGAAAACCATATCGTAAGAATATGAAAGCTTAAAATTGATAAAAGAGTTATATAAAGAATTTCGGAAACATTTTTGGAAGAATTTACCAACGAACGTAAAAATTTATGTTATTTATGGAAATACATTATAAGACATCGAAAAATTATTTAAAAACATATAAGAAAATATTTAAGTTAAATTCTAATAAACCGAGACTAATTTAAATAATTTCCGAAACTGGTTTTCTGCAAACCAAAAGTGTAAAACGGAAGAAAATAAATTTCAGAAAGAAATTCATAAATAAGCTCCAAATTTTTTTTTAATTTAAAACTTCCTGAAAATCTTAAGGATTTCCGAAAAGGAATAAATTTAAAGTCGGAAATATTTTCTACGGATAAACTCATTAAAATAAGTTTAACTATTTAAATAGAAATTCTATAATTTAAATAATATATTTCGTTAACGAAATATAATCCCAAAATAAAGTCGTAATCACACGACGAAGTTATAATCGAAAACGAATCCAAAATATTAAAAATTAAAATACCAGAAAGAACGAGAATACATATTTTTAACCGAAAATCAAAATCATATGAATATAATAAACTCATGGTCGTGAACGAATTTATCTAGAATGGTTCGCAACGACAATGATTAATTAAATTCAAATATGAAGTCGAAATCGTCGATACATCCATAAAATGAATCAAAATTAAAATAATTAAATATTTACATCAAATTTTGCAAATAAAATCATTAACCTTAATAAAATTGGATTTAAAAATACAAGGTATTACAAACACCACACGAAAGGATTCCCTACAGAATGATTCCTCTAGAGTTAGAAGAGTTGAGGAGGTAGTTGAAAGACTTATTCGATGTAGGGTTTATCCGACTGTCGAAAGCTCCTTACAGTGCTCCCATGTTATTTCAGAAGAAGCATGACGGGTCATTGCGGATGCGTGTGGACTATAGAGCCTTTAACAAAATCATGGTAAAGAACAAGTCTCCTTTACCTCATATTGATGATTAGTTCAATTTTCTTGGGAGATTAAGGTACTTCACAAAGATGGACTTACACTTGGGACACTGGCAAGTGCGGATTGCTAGTGGAGATGAAGCAAAGACGACATGTGTAACAAGGTATGGTTCCTATGAGTTCCTTGTTATGCCGTTTGGTCTTACAAGTGCCCCAAAAATATTTTGTACCTTGATAAACAAGGTATTCCACTCACATTTGGATAAGTTTTTGGTGATTTATCTCGATGACATTGTGGTCTATAGTGAGACATTGGATGAACACGTAGGGCATTTGAAAGTTGTTTTCTAGTTACTCCGGGAAAACAAATTATATAATAAGAAGGAGAAGTCATCCTTTGATTTCACAAAAGTGAAGTTCTTAGGCCACTACATCAAATTAGGAAAGATCAGGATGAATACAACCAATGTTTGACTTATTCAGGAACAGGAAGCCCCAAAGAATGCGTCAGAGCTACAAAGTTTCCTTGGATTGGTTAATTATTAGTGTGGTTTCATCCTAGGGGTACTCAAGATGAGTTATGATTCTCACCAACTATTTGAAGAAGAAGGTTCCATGGAGTTGGGATGAGAGTTATGTGAAGGCTTTCAAAGATATGAAGAGGGTCATGATGGAGGAGCCAGTCCTATGCTTAACCAACTACTTGAAAGAGTTTGAAGTTCACACAGATTTCTCCGATTATGCCAACGAAAGGGTTTCTTATGTAAGAGAGACATTCAATCGTCTAAGAGAGACGAAAGCTAAATGATAATGAGAGGTGGTATCCTTTGTATGATAAGGAGATGAAAACTACCATTCATTACTTAAGGGTATAGAGGCACTATTTGCTAGGAAGTAAGTTCGTGATAAAGACCGATAACTTTGTAAATTTACTTCCATAAAAAGAATAAATTAAGTCCTAAGCAGGCTCATTGGATATATTTATTGGCTAAATTTATTATAAGATGGAGTATATGCTAGGAAGTGCCAACATTGTGGTAGATGCATTGAGTCAGAATACTATGCTTGTGAGCATGACCAGACCTACAAGGAACATCCTAGATCTAGTAAAAAGGGGAATGTATCACAATCCCTTTGCTAAGAGTTTGTTGGAGATGGAAAAAGAGGGGAAGGCTCAAAGATTTTAGGAATAGGATGGAGCTCTTTACACTAGGAAACCATCTCTATGTGCCTCGATGGGGAATCCTTTAATGGGATATGATGAAGGAGTGCCATGACTCAAAGTGGGCTAAACACCCAGGGATGAGACGCACATTAGCTTTGGTTGAAGATGCTTACTTCTAGCCATAGATGCAGGATGATATCAAAGGGTTTGTACATACTTGTCTTGTGTGCCAATAATATAAGAATGAACATACAAGTCTTGTAGGTTTTCTGGTACCCTTACCAATTCCTAAAATACCTTGGAAGAGTGTCTCTATGGAATTTATCTCAGAACTCTCAATGTTTGAGGGAAAATGATCGATTATGGTGGTGGTCAATAGACTAAGCAAGCATGGAACATTCATCCTTGCCCCAAGAGATTGTACGATGGATCAATGTGCTCAATTTTTCTTTAAGAATGTAGTGAATTATTGGGGATTACCAAATAGTATCATTGGTGATAGAGATCCCCGCTTCATCGTAAAATTTTGGAGGGAACTATTTAAGTTGATGGGGATCGAGTTGCACTTCTATACCATCTTTCACCCACATACAAATGGACAGATGGAGAGGGTGAATGCCTTAGTAGAGAAGTATTTGAGACACTTTGTGAGTGCAAATCAGAGAGACTGAGCATAGTTGACGGACATGGCTCAGTTCTTATGCAACATGCAGTGGAGTGAAGCTATAGGGCATAGTACTTTTGAGCTTGTCATGGGATAACAACCTCTCACTCCACACAAAATGCAACAGGGCTATAAAGGGAGTAGTATTACGACACATTTATTTGCTCAAGGATGACATAATCAACTTGACTTAGCCAAGACACATCTATAAAAAGCTTCGAAGAAGATAAAGATGTGGGCGGATGCAAATCAAAGACCTTTGGAATTCACTAAAGGAGACTTGGTTATGGTTAAATTGTTACCTCAAGTATTCAAGGCTTATCACCAAGTGTACAAAGGCTTGGTGAGAAGATATGAAGGGCCATGCCCGATTTTGAAGAAAGTAGGGAATGTGTCCTACCGGGTAGAGCTACCATTGAAGTTGAAGATTCATTTGGTCTTCTATAAGAGTTTACTCAAGCCTTACCATGAATATAAGGAAGATCTGATATGAGGAGAAAGCAACCGTGCACTGCCTGTGAATGTGACTTTGTTAACCATGAGATTGAAGAAATTTTTTCCAATTCGGTAGTCAAGAGAAGAAGGATGCCAAATTATAAGAAGTACCTCATCAAGTGGAAGGGACTACCTAATAGTTGGAACAGCAGGAAAAAAGATAAAGATTTGTGGCAATTCAAGGAGGCTATCCAGAGTTACTTTTCTTATTTCATCACCGAGGACGATGATGGTTTTGGTGGGGAGGATGTCATAAATCATATCAAGACTTATGGTGAGGTTCCACAAAGTTCTAGAATAATTTAGAATGCTATAGTATTGTCTAGATAAGTATAGAGAGATGTATAAGATTCTACACTCTCCTAGATGGTTCTATATGAGGATGTCTCTAGATCCTTTTACACTTGTATAGATAAATATAGAGCATTCTAAAAACTCTAAAGGAGTACTCTAAAAATCCTAATGGACTCTAAAACCCTAGATGGCTTATTGAGCCATTATGGAGAGATCCATTAATCACGTCTCTAGAATATTCCTAGAAGGGGAAGGGGTGGAGCTTCACTTATAAATAGAGGAGGGGTGGAGGCATTTGGGAATCATTCACCAAGAGTTATGCTCATAGTTTCCTTATCTATAATATATACTTCTTTCTCTCTCTAAAATTTCTCTCTTGTAATGTGTTTGGAGTTGTGTTCTCGAAGGAATATTTCACCCTAGTGTTGAATACACTTAAAGGAAGAAGGTTGACTTAGTTTCTCAGGGAGTGAGAAAAGATTAAGTCTGTATGTATCTTCGCTTAGTAAATATGTCGATGTGTGACATTCCATTGTAAAACAACATTTTTTCAACAATAAAAATTAGGTTGTTACACCAAACCCTATTATTTGTACCACGTAACAAATGACTATTTTAGCATTTGGTTTAATAGTAATCACACACATCGATATACCAAACAACCTATTTGGAGCTATTTCTTTCCAATACACATATAAAATATTCCCATGATCTAAAAAAATATTGGTTATTCCACCAAACATGTGCACGACCTTCTATAAAGAGATCTTTAATATATTAAAAATGCTATTTTATAAAAGTTCATTACATTAAATATCAATTCAAGAAAGTCCAAAAATTGAAAATCCATGACGCACGTGATGTCCCACTACACACACCCCACTGAACCAACAAAAACATAAAGAGTTAAAGGAATAACACTACTATCAAAATCATATGCTATATCAACACCTCTTGTTACCACTTTGGGAAAAAGGCTTGTAAGATTTTTGTAAGCTAAGTCGTACTAAGATGGGTCTAAATACTTGGGTCTATTCATTCATATCTATATTTGGATACGACCATGTGTAATTAGTAGTAGTAGTGTTGGTAAGCAGTAAATAGAATAAAAGGTATTTCCCAAATTAATAAGGGTATGCCATTGTAATCCACCAAAATTTTAGAAAACCAATAATTTAATAAATAACTTTTATTTGAAATAAATTAGCTTTTAAAATTATTTAATTTAATTAATCTATGGATTTTTGAGTATATAAATTTGGACGGAAATATTTAGTAAATTAAAATAGATATTTTGTTATTTTATCATGCTATTTTTATTTAAATAATTTTCCAAACTAATATTTTACTAACTTTATCCTTTTTAAACTAATATATTAGATTATAATGAATTAAATTATTAAATTAAATAATTTATTAAGAATATTACATTTTATGACTTTATAAATTAATTTATTTTATTTTTCCCTATTTTTCCATTTCCCTTTTTTCCCTTTTCCCTTTTTCCTCTTTCTTCTTTTCTTTTTTCCTTTTTTTCTTCCCTCGGGCTGCCTCACTAGGCCAGCCCTCCCTTGCGCATTAGGCCTCAGCCCATCTCCCCTCTCTTCCTCCCTTTCTAGCGCGGCCCGTCCCTGCCTTCTTCCCCTCGCCCAGCCATCGCAGCCCACATTTTCTTTCCTCCCCTGACCGGCCGGTTCAGCCTTATTTCCTTTCCCTTCGACCGGCCGGCTTCTTCCTTCTTCTTCTTCCTTTTTCATCGCCACCATGCCCGACAACCTGCGCACGCTCGACCACTGCCCTACAGCTGCCACCACCTACCTCCCTGCTACTCCTTCTCTCTCCCCCGTCATTTTCTTTCCAATTTTGAGCCAAACCAACCCCTGGACCATAGCTCGCATGCCATCTCCCTTTCCTTCTTCTTCCCTCCCTTTCCCCTGCTAACCGACCACCACCTGCCACCCTACTGTAGCCCGTTTGGCCACCTGCCCCCTCTCTTCTCCCTCTTCTTTTTCTTCATCTCTCCAGCCCTTCATTCCCCATATTTTCGAGCCCCTTCTCCTTCCCCGAGCTCCCTCTTCTCTCCTTTCTCCTCCCTCCCATTTCTTCCCCGGTTTTTGATCGCCGCCGCCAACCGCCACTTACACCACCGCACCCAGCCCCTGCACCGCCTTCTGCCACCACCTCTTACTACCCTGTACCACCACGCCGCCCCCTCGAGCCCTGCACTTCCTCCCTTCTCCACCCCTTCCTTTTTCTCTCCCCATTTTTCCCCCTTATCGCCGAGCCACGTGCAACCGCCCCATTCGCCGCCGTCCGACCACCTCTACCGCCACCCAACCCACCGTTCGACACCCTGCAACCCCCTCTACCACCCCCATACCTTACTTTCCCAAAAACATCCCCCTTAACCCTTCATTTTTCCCTCCTCTTTTCCTTCCTTCTAAGCCTCGCCTAGCCAGACAACCAGCTTCACCGCCTTGCCGCCGCCATCTCCGCCGCCTTTTGCCGCCGTGAAACCATCCCCAACCACCACCTACACCCCCTATTCACTCCTGCACCATTCCCTTGCCTTGAAACCTCCCCCATCCATCTTCTTTCCTAGCCTAAAGACCTCAACCCAAAAATGACCATCCCTCATCTCTACCCCCTACCTTCGACCCATTTTTCCCATCCCAACCTGCATGTGGCTCACGTTGCTCATGCAGCGTGAGTTCCAAACTATTTGGGAGTTTTTATGTTTAATTATTGAGGTATATTAATAATTAATTAAAGTGTTTTATTATTAAATAAATTTTTATAAAGTTTTATCCTTTAATTTCTTACTTCTAACCTAATAGTTATTGATATTATTTTTAGGTGTTGAGTTGCTAATTAAGCCTTGAATCTTTAACCGGGATACCGGTAAGATTTGATATTTTGTGGGATTAAGGTAATCGTTAAACCTCCCTTAAATACATGGAAAAACGTATGCTAGCACATTAAGGATTTTAGTATGATTTTATGCATGTTTTGTGTGCCTAGCATGATATATAGATGGTTGTTTATATTGATTGATAAAAAAAGAAAAGTATGATAACCTTTGTGCCCTGTGTAGGTGTGATACTTAAGGAAGGAGTTTGATTATTGATGGAAATGTTAAATGCTTGTCTATGATGTATTATGTTGCTAATGCATGAATAATATTATTGTCTAAGGGTATTTTAGTAATATGCTTATGAAGTATGTGATCTAATATATGTAGTTGCTAATGAATATTATGTTGAATAATGACAAGTTGGTGGAATTAAATGAAAAGAAGGAAGTGCTATTATTAGTATTTTATGTATTGGTGGTAAATCCATAAAAGTGGTGTAATAAAGGGTTAAGTGGTAATTTTATAAGTGAAAGGGGTATTTTGGTAATTTGGTAAGCAAAATGGTATTTTGGTAATTTCAAGAGAAAGGGGTGAAAGGATAGTTTTATAAGAAAAAGGATAAAATTATATGTTGTAAGAGGAACGAGTATTATGGTAATTTTTTAGGCTAAAGGGCAATATGGTAATTTTATGATTAAATGGCAAAATGGTAATTTTACAAGTGAAAAGGGGTATTGTGGTAATTATGGAAGTTAGGGGTATTATTGTAATTTTATGAGTAAAGGAAAAGATGGTAAGTTTTCGAGTAAAGGGGCATTATGGTAATTTTGGAGGTAGAGAGGCAAAATCGTAATTTCATAAGTAAATGGTAATATGGTAATTTTATAAGTGAATGGAAAAATGGTAATTTTATAAGTAAGGGGTATTATGGTAATTTTGGGAGTAAAGGAGTAATATGGTAATTTGGAAAAGGAGGGTAAAATGGTAATTTTGTAAGGAAAGATAAAGATGGAAATTTTGGATGTAAAAGGGTAAAATAGTAATTTGTAAAGTAAAAGGGGTGTTATGGTAACTTTATAAGTAAAAGGGTATTGTGGTAATTTTTGGTAAATAAAAGGATATTATGGTAATTTGGGAGTAAGGGTAGAAGAGTAATTTTGTAAATAATAGGATGTGTATGGCAAATTTGGGAGTAAGGGGTAACTTGGTAATAATGATAACGACGAAGGATAATTTGGTAATTAAATTATGATTAAAAAGGGGTAATTGGATAATTGTGATAATAGAGAAGGGTAATTTGGTAAATTAACCAATAAAAGGGCATTATGGTAATTTTAATAATGGAGAAGGGCAATATAGTAATTATAATAATGGAGAAGGGTAAATTAATAAGTATAAATATGGAGAAGGGTAAATTGGTAATTATAATTATGGAGGAGGGTAATTTGAGATTATGATAATTGAAAAGGGTAAAATGGTAATTATAATAATTGAGAAGGGTAGAATGGTAATTATGACAATGGAAAAAGGGTAATTTGGTAATTTAACCAACTAAGGGGCAATTCGGTAATTATGATAATGGAGAAGGGCAATTTGGTAATTAATCGACTAAAGGGTGACTTAGTAATTATTTAACCTACTAAAGGGGGGAAATTGGTAATCATGATAGCAAAGAGGGGTAATTTAGTAATTCATCCAATTGAAGGGCAAGTTGTTAATTGTAATAAAAGAAAAGGGGCAAAATAGTAATCTAACCAACCAAATGGGACATATGTTAAGTGTAGCAATTATGAGGGGTGAATGGTGATCTAAGAAGCGTAGGAGATAACTTAGTAACCAAAACCGAGTAAAGGGTAATTTGGTAAATAAGTAACCTAAAGGATAATAGGGTAAATTGCCAAGTAAGGAAGGGATGACTTAGTAATTATATGAGTAAGGGGTAAATGAGTAATTTGTACCTAACATGTCATTGTGATTGTGAAACATTATAATATGATTCAAATAATGCTGATTAGCCAAGTAAGAGTATTTGATAATTAGTATGGCCTTAATGGTTTCTCCGTGATAGCTTGGATAACCGTCTGAATAAGAAACGACTAATGATATCAGAACGATTGAAAGTGAATAAGTATCTGATTATCATGCTTTTCGTGATCACTTTAATTAAGACACTAATACTTAAAGTGAAAGGCCTCGAGATCGGGAATGGTGACTCTTTAGGGGTCGCTACCCTAAAGACGTGGTTTAGTCCACAATTATTCTGGTATTTGTTGGTGTGCCTTTGTGCCCCAGCCAGGCTCTATATCTTACTCTTTCTAGCTCTACGGACCTAGTTAGGGGGTATGCATACTTATGGATTAGATGTCCTTGTCGGTAGGGTACTGAGTAGCTTTATGCACCAGTACGACCAGGGTACCTTTGCATCTTTGGGTTTGTGGTTGAAGGGTACTGAGTAGCTTATATGCACCGGTACGACCGGTGTACCTTTGTGTCCCGGGTTATTGATCTCCCGTCCGAGGCAAATAAATAGACTTGTTGTGCTGATTAAAGAAAGGAAAGGTACTAATATTGAAAGTGGAATATTAATGAGCCGGGCCCAGATGACTTATGATATTGAGTACCGATCCACTGGTTATAATAGTGGCCCAAGAGCGTGTTACCCTGGCAAGTGATTATGAGTACCGGTCTACCGGATATAATAGTGACCCAGAAGTGTTGTGCCCTGGATGATGATTTTATATATATTTTAGTCCACCGGCTAAAATAGTGGGGGTCCCGAGCTCAATAAAACCAGTTATGTATGTGAATAAATTATGGAAAAATACTAATCACTTATAGTGGAACACCATATGAGTCGGGGCCAGACCAGTCCACCGACAAATAATATTGGCCAGGAGCGTCTTGCCCTGGAGACCGGTCCACCGGTAAATAATAATGGTCAGGAGCGTTCTACCCTGAGTGTATACTTTCCGGTCCACCGGCTATAATAGTGGGGTTCTCGTACTCACATGGATATAAAAGATGAGATTGATTGAATGATGACAGAATAATGGCTTAAGGCCCAAATGTATCGATTTTACACTATGACATGGCTTAAGGCCCAAAAGTATCGATCGTGAACTATAATTTGTTATATATGTGATCGTTATGTATGCTCCTCTTATTACATATGTATATAGATTGCATTATGTGTTGCATTGCAGGCCTGTTTTTAAGTATGGTATTAAAGGGTTACTCAGTACCATAGTACTGAAGGGATTCCCTTCGTGGGGCCCCTGCCTATTCAATGGGCAGTGCCCCTTGCAGGTCTTTTCAGGTGCTACTCAAGTGGGCTACGGGAAAGAGAGTAAGGAATTATCTGGTACCGTTAGGGCTTTTCTCTTTCTCTTTTAAATTCTTGGTTTTAATGCTAATGTTGTTAAAGACACCATTATTGGTAGATGTTATTCTTGTAAATGATTTGATACGCTACTCTGATTTAAGTATGTTGAATTTCTTGCAAATTGTATTTCATTTTCCTTTAGCCTTAGCACTTAGTACTGGAACGGTATGAGTAAACCGGTCTGGTACTAAGTGTGGCGGTAATACTCCCAAAGTTCACGGTTTATTAAATTACTTCCGCTAATTTTCTTTTAATTAATGAAATTTTTCATTAGTGAATTTTAGGGGTGTTACAGCCATACTAACATAACGAATCCAATCGGCTAAATCAACATCCAACAACACAAATGGTTAGTAATTTGTGAGGGTGGGCATTAGTGGATAGGTTCCATTCCATCTGTCAACATCTTAAGTATGGCTAACTAATTACTAGAGTTTCAATGCGTGTGCCCAAATTTCGCAAGAACAACATGAAACTCATGTTATATATAGTTATATATATATATATATATATATATATATATGCACATGCGCAAGCCTTTCTATTTTTCTACCAAAGGAAGGGAGGGCATAATAAAGCCCATAATAATCGCCTTTCTTGATTTATTTGTTTGACCATAATTAGTAGGTAACGCAACTCTAAGACACCTCATCTATGACCTATAATAACAATAGGTACAAACAAACTGATGATTAGTTAACAAGCATATCATGTAACACTCTCAAAATTCACTACTAAAAAAATTTTGTTTTAATTAAAAATTGAAAAAAGCAAAAATGATAAATTTCAAGGATGTTACCATCACATTTAGTATTAGATCAGTTTCTTTCTACTGTTCTAGTACCAAGTGCTAAGGTTTAAAAAGAACATAACACAATTTACACAAATCCAAGAGTACATTTAAATCAGAGTAGCGCGGTAAAGATATTATGAAAGATAAAATCCACTATTAGTGGTTATGAGAAAATATAATAATTACATAAAGAATTATTAAAGTTTAAAAGATATAAGAAGAAGGCTTCCCGGACGGTCATTACGCTCTCACCCGATGATAGCTTGAATAGTACCCGTTAACTTGCAAGGAACACTGTCCATTAAATAGGCAAGGGGCCACAAATGGAACCCTTCAGTACTATGGTACTAAGTAACCATTTACACATCATACATATATAAGAATAATACGTACACAAGGCATAGAAATAAATGCAACAAACACATGATAGACTCGTATCACAAGAATCATATATCACAAGTCCATTTACTTAGCATTTCCAACACTTATCATGAGAGATAGGCACCAATGTCATATTTATACCATAGCAATAGATCAAATATTATTCAACATCATCTCTTGAATTATATCAATGGGAGTATGGGAACTCCACTATTATAACCAGTGGACCGGAAATACACTCCATGACATAACGCACCTGACCACTATTATTTGTCTGTGGACCAGTCTCTAGGGCAAAAGGCTCTTGGCTACTAGTCTCATCGGTGGATCGGTCTGGCCTCGACTCATATGGTGTTCTACTATAAGTGATTAATATCTTTTCCATGATTTATTATCATCCAAGGTTTGGTTTATTGAGCTCAGGATCCCCCACTATTATGGCCGATGGACAGAAAATGCACTCCAGGGCAAAACGCACCTGTCCACTATTATTTGCCGGTGGACCAGTTTCCAAGGCAAAAGGCCCCTAGCCATTATTATTGCCGGTGGATTGGTCTAGGCCCGACTCAATAATCTTTCACTTTAATAATTAGTGTTTTCCATTTAAGTAACACAACAAGTTCATTTATTTTACTCAAGGGGGAGATTATGAACCCGGAGATATAAAGGTACACTGATTATACGTGCGCATACAAGCAGCATAGTACCCTCCAACCATCAACCCAAGGACGCAAATGTACCCTAGTCACATTGGTGCACGAGGGCACACAATACCCTACCGACAAAGACACCTAATCCATAAGTATCCATACCCCCCAAATAGGTCCGTAAAGCTAGATAGAGTAAGATGTAGGGTCTGATAGGGGCACTAAGGCACACCAGCAAAAACCACAATAATCGTGGGCTAAACCACGCCATTAGGATATCGACTCCTAAAGAGCCACCATTCCCGATCTTGAGGTTTTCCACTTTAAATATCAGTGTCTTAATTATGGTGACCATGAGAAACACATCAATCCCATACTTAATCATTTTTAGTTGTTTATGTTATTATTAAGAAATCCTTATTAGTAATATTGTCTTTGGTAACTTAAATAATCTACTAAGACCATCCTAGGTTCCAATTCTTATATTTAGGCACCTTAGGTCAAAATGCCCCTAAGGCTAAGGCTTCCTTTTATCATCTATTTCCATTACAGAATTCATTTCCGTTTATTCACATGCCATAATAGGTTATCATATCATAATTATAATACTGGTCATAGAATCAAGTACTCTATACCAAGGGATCATTAAACGCATAAACCCTAGCCTGCACTTCTAACACATCCAACACACATTTCTATGCATAATTAACACTTAAGGCACCTCTTGCATGAATACGAAATAAACATCATATCATACCCTTAATTACCCATTCAACCTTATACCATGCATTATCCTTATGATATTTACCGATTTATCAAAATACCCTTATCCTTGTAATATACGTGGTTATACTTAAATAAGTGTTACTAAGGCCATAAAATCTTATTCTATTATTTAATATCCCTTATGTCTTATTATGGAGGCTTATTAAATCTATTGTTATGTTATATACAATTTATTGATTTACCCCTCCTTACTTACAAAATTACTAAATTACCCCTCTTACTTGTCTACTTATTAAAATACTCTTTTTCTTGTCAAATTACTAAATTATCCTTTATACTTATTAAAATTACCAACTTTGCCCCTTATACTTGTTAAATTACCAAATTACCCCTCATACTTGTATAATTACCAAGTTACCCCTCATTTATGCCAAATTACCCCTCTTACTTACTAAATTACCATTTTACCCATTTTATTCATAAAATTACAAATTTACCCCCTTTTATGCCAAAGCTACCAAAATACCCTTCCTACTTATTAATTCACCATATTACCCCTTATGTTTATAAAATTACCAAGTTACCCCCATTTTCCATGCTAAATTTACCAAAATTCCCTTCTTACTCCTTAAATTATCAGATTACCCCTTTTACTCATATAAATTAACAATTTACCCTTTTATGCCAAATTTACTAAAATACCCTTACCACATAAAATATTAACACCCATGGCCCATATACATCATCTAGCACCACCAACTATTATTATTTATTATTAATACCCATTATCACCTACCATTAGAGCTGGCAAAAGTTGACCTGACCGAAAAATCTGACGAATACCGACTCGATACGTCCGAAATTCTATCCGAAAAATTAGGAGCCTGAAACTTATCCGACCCAATTCGATACATATTTGATATCCGATATAACCCGAGAAATCATAAGTCTGAAATAAACTCAACCCGACTCGATACTTATCTGAAGCCCGATATAACCCGTAAAACTATACATCTGAAATTACCCGACCCAATCCATCATTTATCCGAAACCCGATATTACCCGAAAAATTATTAATCTATAAATATTCAACCCGATACTACCCAAAAATTAACATTAACCCATTACTCAAAATTTTCAAGACTTTATAAAACATAAAAAAAAATATAGATGTGTAACTAGTCCATACTAGTACTTATATTAAAATCTAGAAATTATATTATGTACAACTATTCCTTACTAGTACTTACGTCAAAATCTAGAAACAATATACTTTCTTAAAATTTATATCACATCTTATATATATATAAGTACAATATCCATTGATACCAATATTGAAGTATAGAAATAAAAGTAGAGAAAAAAAAAGAAAAACTCTATTATGTCATCTAAATATTAGTTCACTTCTATATAGTACCATAAGATAATAATATTGCAAATACATTCAACACTTTAAACTCAAGTTAAAAATATAAAAAGCTTTAAAAGACACCATATAAGCACTTAAAAATACTCAAAATGTATATTTCCACATCGATAACTCAAAACACAAATATGTAAACCTCAAAAGGCACGATGTAAGTAGTTCAAGTACCCGTTTAACCTAATACACAAATATACAAGTCTTAAAAAGAACCATAAGATAATAATAATAATAATAATAATAATAATAATAATAATAATAATAATAATAATAATGCAAATATATCCAACATCTATAACCCAAAATACCAAAAAAAAAGCATCAAAAGACACCGTATAACTTTTTGAAAAGCCTCAAAAGTCACACATCCAACACTTAGTTTACTGGGCATACCTAAACTAATCAAAAACTTGAGTTTACTACATGTTGGTAGCTTTAGTATCAAAATACTACATAATTGACACTTCTATATTCCTAGAAGATCAAAATGTATTTGGCTTACCACATGTTGGTATCTCTAATAACAAAACAAAATCTGTACAACTGAACCAATTTAAACTAGCTCTAATATCCAAAAGTTTCTACAATCTTGGATATGATAGTTACAAAAGTTTCTACAAAAGATAATATATGATAGCTAAGACAACATGGAATGAGTAGATACAATCTATATTCTACCATTGTAAGCAAGGTGATCGACCAAAATTTGTTTATGATCCCTTACCTACCAAGCCTTGGGAGCTAACACTTTCCACAAAACATCAAAACGTAAGCTTCGACATCAAAATATAAGCATCCACTTGATGCTAACCTACATAAATCACACAACCTAACAACATATTATCCCACATTAAATACTGTTCTCACCTCAACAAAGAAAAGACATTAGATGATACAAATATGTAATATATAACTATCCTATCCAAACTCACTATATTATTATTACAAGTATTATTATCATAATTATTATTATCGTTGTTATTATTATTATTATTATTATTATAAGATTATTATTGTTGTTATTATTACTATTATTATGATTGTTGTTGTTGTTATTATTATTATTATTATTATTTTGATTATTGTTATCCAACCCTAATTTAATTTACACTTAATTATACATAATAATAAAATTTTAAATTAAGGTATCTAAATCAGGGTTTATATAAATAGGGTATTGAAATACTCCACTAGGTTAATGAAACTACAAAGCTGCTCTATGAATGTAAGGCAATTATTAGTGTCTGTCTATGAAACTAATCTATGTTTATAATGAAACTACTAATTTCTATCAATAAAATCCATTCTAAGTTTAGAATGAAATTACTCATTTTGATCTGTAAGACTACTATAAGGTTCTAATGAAACTACTAACTTTAGCTTATGAAATTAGGTTAAGATTCTAATAAAACTACATGCTTTAGCTTATGAAACAATCAATTTGGCTAATGAAATAACTCGTTTCAGCTTACAAAAGTATTCTAAGTTTCTAATGGAACTACTCTACATTTCTAATAACACTTCTCATTTAATATTATGAAACTAGTCATTATAGCATATTTATAATACTCTAAATTTCCTACTTGTCTCGGCTTATTAAACTACTTAAAGTTATTTAGGAAAAATAATCATTTTAGTTGATGAAACTACCATAATTGTTCTATGAAACTAATGGTTCTCAATTCTCATTATAAGTAGTAGTTTTCACTAGATACACCCCCATATATATTCTTATCAAACATGGATGAGACTACTCGAGTTTACCAACTTAAGTGATATATTCTTATCATCTATTCAACTTGGGAATGTCAAGGTATTATGACTGCTTGTAAAGCCAACATTATAATCTAATTTATCAAATATTAGAACATACTTGTAATGATATATATGTGATATAAATATTTTCAATATGCTTGTAATGATGAAGATATTTGAAGGAAAAATAACAAATATAGAAAAGATTCATTAAATGCAACTCATTACCAAAGTGAGTTCAAAAAAACATTGAGGAATTGGAGATAATAGGAAGAAACATCCTCCACTATAAACCTTTCTCAACTCAAGCTATGGACTAATATTGAAGATAGATATTTTATTCAATCATCATTGGTATAATTTCACTCACACAACATTGTTCAAAAAGAGATGAAGAGAAGAGAGAAGAAAAACCAATGGCATGTAACCTTCATTAACTAAATTTAGTGCATAACTCTACCAATTCTAAATGGCATAAGAAGAACAAAGCTTTAATATATAGCTTGGGTTGAACCAAACACATATGCTTTCTTTCAACCTTAGTCTAAACCAAATACAAAATACATAACTTCAATCCTTTACAACTGAAATTGGTAATGAGCATTTTAGCTTATAGAAGAACAATATAATACATAGTCTAGATAAATAGTTGAAACCAACTGAATACACTAGCCTAAAAAAATAATCTTGAATTATCAATTACCCCAACTAATTAATAATACAATATGACGTTTGAGTTAAAAACTAATTATTACAATATTAAGCCTAGTGACTATCGAACATGCCCTATGGGCCACAAGTGATATGATATCCAACACATTTCGATTGATCAAGTCCACCAAAAGTTCCAACAAAGTCTTCAAGTCCACGATTTAGTGACTAAAACCCAAACAACAACTATAATGTGAACCAATTGTTGTTGTAGCTTAAAACGAATATTACATAATCATAGTCTATTCAGTTATTCAAAATGTAGTTATCAATAATACTAATTCTAATATTTAAAATATTTGAAATAATTATGTAAAAGTATATATATATATAATAAAGATTGCATCATAAGTAAAATCCAATCAAATTAGGGAAACGTTTTATCAATTCTATTATAAGTATACATAAATAACAATTTGTTGCCTTAAACATTATATCTTAGTATCTATACCTTGCAATATAAGACCTACAGTATCATAGGAAAGTAGGAAAAATCTAAAGTGAGGATATTAATTATTCATTATAAAAATTAAAGATTAATATATTTTTATTACATAAACTATGTTAAATAGTAAGGAGTCAATATTAGTTGGTCATTTGTCAATAATGGTCATTAATTATTACCTACTTTATTTAATTTTTATTTGATTTAGCTTGATATGATCAAATCAAAATATAGAAAAAAATAATATGTTGTCAGTATTATTTTTCCCATTATGGATATTCATCAATTACTACTATTATTGTTATCATTGTTTTATTATTATTAATATTATCATTATATTTATTAAAATTATGTTGATATGATGTGATCAATCTATTTGAAAATAAATATGAGAAGTACAACCTTAGAAGCCTTCATTTGTTATCAATTATCAATGGTTATTGTAAGTTAATATTATGTAAGGACCATACAAGATATAAATATAATATGCATTTAAAATAGTATTTGAACTCAATATGATATGACCAAGCTAATAATGAAGTTGAATTATAAGTTATACCTTAACCTAAAAAGAAAGTGATCCGATTTGAAAACTTTTAAATTTGAAGCATCAAATACATCTCCAAAGATGAAATAATGACAAAAAAATTATAAGGCCCCAAAACAATCTATATAATAATTCGTTTTTAATTGAATAAGACAAATTGAAATAAATGATATCAAAATAATTAGCCTTTAATAACATCTTGGAATAAAAAAGAAATAAAATAGCACAAGTATGACTCAAAATTGAAATGACCTGAATCTGATCCAAACTTTACCCGAAAATATAATAATTTGAACTCACCCGATCCTGATCTGACCCCGAATCAAAATTATAATAACCCAAATTTATTCAAATCTGAGTTCATCCGATCTCAACCCGACCTGAAGAATGATCTGAGATTATCCGATATTGAGTTGATCGGTATCAAACCCGACCCAGCCCGACCCGATAAAATGATCTGAGATTATCCAAAACTGATATGACCCGATTATCATTTAACCCGATCCGATAGTAACCTGACCCACCCGATTGCTAGCTCTACCTACCATACATACTTATTTAGGCCACACCCTTTGTATGAGAAAATTTACTAAAATGCCCCTAAAGCTCATATTAATATTATCTCCACTACAAACGACTATATTTGCTTACATAACAATTATATGTATCACATATCAACATTAATAACAAGACTCATTTTTTAACCATCATGTCTACACATGACACATAATATAACATGCTTTTCATTTCAACTACCAACATATGCTACAAATCATAATATACTTAATATCACATAATATGCACACAAACACATTCAAAACCCTAATGTGCTAGTATACGTATGTCCACACATTTTAGTAGGATATAATAGTTACCTTATTTCCAACAATAATTAAACTTTACCAGTACCCCGGTTAAAGGTTTAAGCTTTGATTAGTAACTATTTGTACCTAGAAATAATATCAAAACTAGCATATTAGTAGTAGAAAATTAAAAGACTAAATTTTTATCAAAAATCTT
This sequence comes from Tamarix chinensis, assembly GCA_030549775.1. NCBI lineage: Eukaryota > Viridiplantae > Streptophyta > Magnoliopsida > Caryophyllales > Tamaricaceae > Tamarix > Tamarix chinensis. The sequence continues at coordinate 69,412,613 of CM060172.1, forward strand.
AGTAAATACATATAAATGATAACTATATTTATACCTTAAAATTTGGTTAAGTAGGCTTAGACCATGCAATATATCTCACGTTGCATGGAAATGTGAGCTGCATGTACAAAAATAGGGGGGAAATGGGCGAAGAGGAGAGTCGGGAGAAGGGAAAGAAAAAGGCTTGGGTGAGGGTTAAGGGTTTTGATTAAGGGCTTGTGAAGGGGACTGAGGGTGGTGGCTAGGTGCAGGGAGGGTGGCAGAGAGTAGGTAGTGGTTGGGGGTCAGAGATTGGTGACTTAGGGTGGCGGAGATGGCGATGACAGGGCTAGAAAGGTGGTGTAAAGGAAGGGAGAAGAAAGAGAAGGAAGGAAAAAGAAGAGGAGAAAGGAGGGTGTTGTAGGGGGATTTTAGGCAAAGTGAGGTAGGGAGGTGGTAGGGGAGGTGTCAGGTGGTTGAGGGGTGGCTTCAAATAAGGTAAAAGAGGGGGAATGGGTGGCTCAAGGTGGCGTGTAGGGAGGAGGGCCAAGAGGAGAAGAAAAGAAAAAGGAAGGGAAACGTGGGTGTAGGGGGTGAGTGGTGGCTGTTAGGTGGTGCAGGGAGGAAGTAGGGGAGATTAAGGGGTTGGTGTGGTGGTTGGTTGGGCGGCGGTTGAAGGTGGAAAAACAAAACATGAGAGGAAATAAGGGAGAAGAGGGGTTCTATAGGGAAAGAAGGGGGCTTGAGGAAGGAAAGAAATGAGTGGAGAAGGAGAAGAAAAGAAGAGGGAGAGGAGGGAAGGCAAAGGCACATGCTAGGAGGTTGTAGGGGGAGGTTGTAGTTCTGGGTGCAGGGTGGCAAGGAAAGGAAGGAAGAAAATGGAAAGGACGGGCACGCAAGAGGGGCTGTGAGGGGGGAAGTCTGGCTCGAAATGGAAAGGAAAGGGATGGGAGAGAGAGGGAGAGAGCAAGGCTGCAATGGCAGGGCTGTGGTTGAAGGCGAGCTGCAGGGAGGGGCTGGCATGGCTTGTCGATGCAGGGGAGAGAAAGACGGAAGAAGAAAGGAGAAGGAGGCTGGCAGGCTAGTCAGGCAGGGGAAAGAAAGAGAGATGAGCCGACCTGCATGCGAGGGAGAAGGAGGAAGGAAGGGGGCTATTGGGCTGGCCCAACTGGGGAAGAAAGAAAGGAAAGAAAGAAGGGAAGTGGGGGAGAAGGGATAGACGGGTGAGGTTGGGTGGCAAGGAGAAGGAGGCCAGTGGCCTAGTGGGGGAAGAAGAAAGAAGAGGCAAGTCGAGCGGTGCAAAGGAAGAAGAAAAAGGAAAAAGAAAGGAAAAAGGAGAAGGAAAAAGGGGAAAATAAAAATGAAATAAATTTTGGAATTAGGGTATTTAATTATTTAGATGGATAAATTATTTTAATAAAGCAATTTATTTAAATTTAAGGAATTAATTTAAGAGGATAATTTTAGTAAAATACGGATTTGAAAAAAAATTTAAATAAAAAGAGTATGATAAAATAAAAAAATATTTATCTTAATTTATTTAATAATCATATATATTTTTATAAACCAAAATTCCACAAATAATTAAATTAATAATTAAAAAAATTAAATTATCTCCAAATGGGTATTACGGATTGATGGAGGCCCAATTAAACAAGAAGGTTAATCACCACTATAGCTATCTATCATAGACAAACAAAGAAAATAATTAGGGAAAAGAGAAGGCCATAATAAACATATATATGATATATCCCCCACCCAAGCAGGAGAAACTAAGCCTAGATACCTTAATTACTATTTTCTTTGATCATCACTTGCCAGATTCATCTTTATATAACCGATCTATTTAGCCACCGATAGCTAGATGTTGTTGTTTGATTTTTTTACTTGATGCTAGCTAATTGAATCAACAAAATGGCACTCGCCGCTTCTGAGGATGGCAAAGACAATGTTAATGATCCCAATCTTGACTACGATTCAAATGACATTAAGAATGATGTTGGTGTATCATCATCGGTTGAGATGGTATCCAAGGTTGAGAAGGTGCCTCTATGGTAGAATTAGCTTACTTGCAGGGCCTTTTTCCTTAGCTTCATACTATGTATCTTGTTTAGCTTCATAGTGATGAAGCTCAATTTGACGAGTGGCATTATACCTTCATTGAACGTATATACTGGTTTGTTAGGCTTCTTCTTTGTCAGGACATGGACCAAAATAGCGGACAGGATGGGTTTATTGAAGTAGCCTTTTACCAGGCAAGAAAACATGGCTATTCAGACTTGTTTTGTTGCTGCCTCTAGCATGACATTCAGCAGTACGTACGTACACACGTACATACATAAACATATTCATAAACAAATACACACCCACAATCACACAACGGAAGGGTATTAAAAGCATTCAATGTTCTCACATTTTTATTAATTCTAGCTAAGACAATCATATAATTATTTTTCTCTTGTATGTGATATTTAATCAATCTATCTATATATAATCCATTATGATCTTCAGCCTACCCCATCCGACTGTTTGATCATAAATTTAAATTGCTATACATGCATGATGATCTAACGACATGATATATGAATATATAGGAGGATTTGGGAGATACCTCTTTGGTATGAGTGAAGTCATTTCCAAGCAATCATCGAATACTGACTTTATAATGCATGTATATGTTTTAAGTCGATCAATCGTGAACATTTTTACGTACGTACATAGGTTTTACTTTGATTTCTCAGCTACATATGTTGGTGTTGGGATGATTTCCTTACTTAATCAACATATCATTGCTGGTTGAATCCATTCTTTCTTGGGGCATAATGTGGTAGCGTATTGAAACCAAGAAGGCTTGTGGTACCTAGACAACTTTGCACCTGGCAACCTCCATGTTATTTAAGGATAAAGGGTATATACGTGTACAATTACACAAATACCTATCTAATCATCAATTTCTTTTATGTACATGATCTATGTGTGCATGCACGCGTATATATATAGTTTTTTTCCCCATTTCTCATGAAAGCTTTAACATCCATTTTTATATGTGTATGTATGCATGTATAGGTCTTTATTGGCATTGTCGTGATCCTTGGAGATGGACCCTACAAATTCATTAAGGTTCTAAGTCGAACCTTCACTAAATCATACCGCGAGGCTCGTGAAAAGAGCCTTCTTCCAGTACAAGGCCCACCTTCCAGAGATGTAAACAAGAAACATCCATCTCTTTCATACGATGACAAGATTAGGACTGATTCATTCCTCAAGGGCAGCATCCCAAATTGGATAGCAACCCTCGGTTATGCAACCATCGCTTCAATATCAATAGGGTGCCTACCTCTTATTTCCCCTTAACTTAAATGGTATCACGTCCTCTTCATTTATGTCATCGCCCCAATCCTTGATTTCTGTAACACCTACGGGTGAAGCCTCACCGACTAGTCCCTCGCTTCTACCTACGGGAAGCTCGCAATCTTCATTATCGGTGCATGGGCCGGTGCGAACCACGACTGATTCCTAGCCGGCCTCGCTGCATGTAATGTTATGATGAATATTATCTCTACATCTTTTAATCTGACACAAGATTTCAAGACAGGCTACATGACCTTAGCTTCACCGAGATCTATGTTTATCAGCCAAGTGATGTGGAACCGCATGGGTTGCTTGATTTCTCCTTGTGTGTTTTGCCTTTTCTACAAATTATACCCTGATATGGGCAGCAATGAATCATAGTATCTGACGCCTTACACAAGCATGTATAGGAACATGTCCAAGTTAGGTGTGGAAGGCCTTTCTTCTCTATCACACAACTGCCTCTTCCTTTGATATGCCTTCTTTGTTGTTTCTGTCGTTATTAATGGTATCAAGGATGCTGCTCCTAGTAAGTTTGTCGGATATATTCCTCTCCCTATGGCTATGGCTATACCTTTCTACATTGGAGGTTACTTTGCTATTAACATGTGTGTTGAGAGCTTGATCCTTTTTGTATGGAGGAAGACCAACAAGGCTAAGGCTGGTGCATTTTCTTCCACTATAGCTTCCGATTTGATTTGCGGTGATGGGATTTGGACTTTGCCTGGTTCGCTTGTTAATTTGGTTGGATTGAAGCCACCCATGTGCATGAATTTTATGTCATCATCTTCTTCTTCTTCGTTGTAGTAAGAATAATAATAATAATAAGTTGATTAATCAGAATCTCGCCCGTGCGTCCATGTGCATGGTTTCTATTTATTTCCATATGTACATTGATTGATTAATAGATTCATACAGACACTATTGAATTAATGTAGAACATAACTGTAACACCTCTAAAATTCACTACTGAAAAAATTCGTTTTATTAAAAAGAATTAGCGAAAGCAAAATAATAAAACTGTAAATTCTAGGGATATTACCGCCACATTTAGTACCAAACTGGTTCTCTCCTACCGTTTCAGTACCAAGTACTAAGGCTAAAAGAGTAAAATATAATTTACGAGAAGCTCAAACATATTTAAATCAGAGTAGTACAAGTAAACATTTTATAAGAATATAATCCACCAGTGGTGGTTACAAGAAAAAGAAGGCCATATCAAAACCAAGGTTTAAAAAGGGAAGGAATACAACCCTAGGACTTTCCGGATAGTTCCTTATGCTCTTTCCCGAGGGTCCACTTGAATAACGCCTAAACGACCTGCAAGGGACACTGCCCATTGAATAGGCAGGGGCCCCACGAATGGAACGCTTTAGTACTATGGTACTGAGTAACCCTTTTAAAAACACGCTTAAAAGTAGGCACGCAATGTAACACATGATATACTACTATATCCATATATAACGATAGGTGTAAACATAATATTCAAATCCATACATTCACATATTCAACAAGACAATCGGATGTTAATGGTGTATAAGTAATATTCGCTTTCGGCATTCGCATACTTGACAAGTTAACCAAATATTAACAGGCCATAATGAACAATCGCTACTTTTAGGGCCTTAAGGCTATTAGTCCATCATTAATCAATCATTAATCAATCATCTCGGGTTAATAATGTCCATGTGAGTGCGGGAACCCCACTATTATAGCCGGTGGACCGGTCATATAGGGCAAAATGCTCCTGGCCACTATTATTCATCGGTGGACCGGTCATGCAGGGCAAAACGCTCCTGGCCACTATTATTCACTGGTGGATCGGTCTAGCCTCGACTCACAAGGTGTTCCATTATAATTAATTAGTGTCTTCCCCATGTCTTATCGTTTTTACGTTTGGTTTGTTGAGCACAAAATCCCCCACTATTCTAGCAGGTGGAATGGTCATGTAGGGGAAAATGCTCCTAGCCATTATTATTCGCCTGTGGACCGGTCATGCAGGGCACCCCGGCTCTTGGCCACTATTATTCACCGGTGGACCGGTCTGGGTCCGGCTCAACATCTTCCTCTTTAAGTGATTAGTATCTTAATCATATCTTATTCGAAAGAGTTTCACCCTAGACATGCATGGCTAACTATATCCACACTTATCCTCCCAAGAGGGGCTCGTCCCATATCTTGAGATTTCTGCACCTCCTAACTTGCCCCGACATCCTTCCCTTAATCCACTTTCTCACGTCGGGAGCCTAAGTCCTAAGTGTGTGGGTCAAGGCCCACCACCTTATACCCCAAGGTCCACTCACCGCCTTTCCCTAGGGTTTTCTCCAGAAACCCTAATCTGGGCCTATGTGGCCCATCCTTCTCTACCTTACACATCCCAAAGTATTTCCCTAGGGTTTTTATTATTTTCTTTTTCTTTTTCCAACTTCTCAAATTAGGGTTTCCTTCCAAACCCTATCTTGGTCTCCTATGCACCCTTATACTGTTCCATGTACTATTTTTCGTCCAAAGCCCCCAGACACCCAAACGACACTTCTATTACCTTCCTCAGGCCCCGATGCAACTTTCCATATGTAAAGTTTGCCCCCATGCGGACTCTAACCATCCCATGCAAACCCTCGATTCTCCCACTCTTTCATTTTATTTAAGTACCCTTTTACTCATCCACTCATGGTTCATGGATTATTTAGGTCATCCTTACCTACGTTAGCCAACTTACTTCCCCTTCATTATCTTTCTCTCCCATTTCTCTTTTCATGCCTCCATCCCACATCACCACATTAACTATCCTAGCATGCATGTCCTAAAGGGCCACATCACATCACATCATAACTTACAGTATATCCATATTAGCACATACCAAAAGAGGGCACATGAACATACCTCTGTTCCAAGCCAGCCCACACATGAAATAGTTAAGATAATAGCATATAGAACACGACATATAATTATATAGGACATCCAAGGCATGTAAGACACATAGCACACATTTTGCCTTAGCTACACCCTTGGTTTAGGTTATCGAGCTATCTCCCACACTTGTTACGCCACTAATCACCCTTTGTAATTGTTACACTTAATATATTTATCATTTGCTTGGTTAGATCACCAATTTGTCCATCTCCTTCATTATAATTAACAAATTGCCCTTTAGTTGGTCAAACTATCAAATTACCCCTGTTCATCATCCTAATTACCAAATTACCCCTTTAGTTGGTTAAATTACCAAATAGCCCCTCATATTTATCATATTTACCATTTTACCCTTCTCCATTATTAAATTATCATTTTACCCTTCTCTTTTATTAAATTATCATTTTACCCTTCATAATTATTATGATTACCAAGTTACTTCTTTCCGATTTCCACTTTACCCTTTTTTTTTTGTATATAAAATTACCATTTTACCTCTTTGCTTTCAAATTTACCATTTTACTCCTTAACTTTCAAAAATTACCATAACACCCATTTACTTATAAAATTACCATTTTGCCCATTTACACCCAAGATTACCATTTGCCTTTTAATTAAGAAATTACCATACCATTTTTTCTTTTAATTATGAAATTACCATTTTGCCCTTTAATTATGAAATTACTATTTTGCGCTTTTATTATAAAATTACCATTTTTACCACTTTGCCCTTGCCTCCAAAATTACCTTAATACCCTTTTTAATTAAAAATTACCATTTTCCCCCTTATTACACCACTTATATTAAATTATCATCACTACATAAAATATTAATATTAATACCTCATCCACAACTCTTATATTTAATATAATACTCATTAGCACCCACACATATTAGGCCACATTCTTACACAATATATGTTATTAAAATACCCTTAGGGCTCACAAAAATATTAACCATGCATCAAAGATCACAATAGCATAATACAACATGGATAATACTTAACATTTTTATTAACAACCAAACTCTTACCTTAAACAATATTCCCATACATAACATATAACCTAACATGCTTCCTTTTTATCAAATATCACAAGAAACTACATATATGCTATTAAAAAAACAAATATTAAGCATAATAACATATTAAAAATTCTAATGTGCTAACATACATTAATCCATACGTTTAAGTGGGATTTAACGATTACCTTGATTCCCGCAAAAACAAACCTTACCGGTATTCCGGTTAAAGATTCAAGCTTTGATTAACAAAACCAATACCTAAAAATAATATCAAGATTTATTATATTAGAAATAATAAAAATTAAAGTATAAAACTTTATAACACTTAATTAATAAAATACTTGAATTAAAATATTATTATACCTTAAAATTATTACCCAACTAAATCAAGAAATGCAGCAACTCTGTTGCTCATGCAGCACGAGCTGCATGCAAAACAATAGGGTAGGGGCTCAAAAATAGCATAAGGTGAAGAAGGGAAAATCAATTCCGGGTTAGGGTATTTAGGCTAAGAAAAAGGGTAGAGGGGGGAGGATTTGGGGCAAGAGAAGGGTGCAGGAGTGGAGAGGGGGTGTAGGTGGTGGTCGGGGATAGGTTTTTGGTGGCCAAGGGTGGCGGAGGCGGCGAAAGCAAGGCCGTGAAAGGAGGCCGCCGAGGTTGGTCGAGATGGAGGGGTTGAGGAGGAAGGAAAAGGGAGAGGGAAAATGAAGGCATGCATGTGGTGGTTTCGACCAAAGGAGGTTTGGGGTGGTAGAGGGGGTTGTAGTGGTTGGTTTGGTGGCTCAGGTGGCAGCAGAGGCGGCAGTACAGCAGCGAAAAAGGGTGGTGTAGGGTGGATGTTGAGAAGGGAGAAAAAGAAGAGAAAAAGAAGAGGGGAGGAAGAAGGAGGCTGCAGGGTGGCTCGATGGGTGTTGTGATGGTTCAGGGGTGAGGTAGAGGGTGGCAGGGGTGGTGTAGGTGGCAACGGAATGGCGGCGACAAAGCAAAACAGGGAGGATGAGGGAAGGAGAAGAAAGGGAAAGAAAAGAAGGTCGGGGAATGCATATGGAGCTTCAAAAAATATGCAGAATGAGGTAGGGAAGGAAGAAGAAAAAGAAGAGGAAGAAAAAGGAGGGGATAGGGGAGCTCGAGGGTGGCGACAGGGGTGGTAGGGGAATGGCGATGGCAGGGAGAGGGAGGAGAAGAGAGAGGTATAGGCAAGGAGAGGGAGAGGTGGTGGGGCCGGGATAAGGTAGGAAAATGACGAGAGAGAGAGAGAGGTAGGGGGAGAGGGTTGTAGGTTGGGCGGCAGAGATGGCAGGGTGGTCGGATTTTTTGCTGGGGAAAAAGGAAGAAGAAGAAAGAAAGAAGAAGGGGAGGGGGCTGGTGCGACGGGCCGCCGAAGGGAAAGAGGGTGTGGGTCAGCTCGGTTAGGGGAGAAAGGAAAGAAAAGGAAGAGGGAAGGCAGGCCGGCTTGCACGAGGAAGGAAGAGAAGAAAGGGGAGGGGCGGCCTGGGCTAATGACGAGGGAGATGGAGGGGGAGGAGAAGAGTGATGGGCCAGCGGCCCAACGTGTAGGAGGGAGGCGAGGCAGGCCAAGGCCGGCGGCCCAAGGGAAGAAAAGGAAAAAGAAAGAAAAGAGAAAAGGAGAAAAAGGAGAGGGAAAAGGAAAAAGGAAAAAGAAAAGGGAAAATAGGATTAAATAAAATAATTTAATTTATAAAATAATAAAATAAAATATTTTTGGGTAATAAATTTATTTAATAATTTAATTTAATATAATTAAAATATAAGGGTTTAAAAAGGATAATTTTAGTAAAATAATGGTTTGAAAAATTATTTAAATAATAAAATTGTGATAAAATAAAAAATATTTATTTTAATTTATTAAATATTTTTACCCAATTTTATATACTCAAAAATCCATAAAATAATTAAATTAAATGGATTTAAAGGCTAATTTATCCCAAATAAAATTTATTTATTAAATTATAGGCTTTTAAATTTTCGGGGGATTACAATAACATAGTAATTCTTCCATTTTTTTATAGTTGGTACAGATAACCGACAAAAGTCATCAACAGAAGGTGCGCAAACACGACATAGAAACATAGAAACTAACTTATGATGACACCCAAAATAGCTTTCTGATTATAAACTACCTCATCGCTTCTGTATGGGAACTCCTTTCTACTCTACTTAATCCATAAACTAATTCTCATCTTGATTGTCATCAACATCCACTTAGTGCAAATTTTCTGATTATTGAATACAGCTTTATTCCTTAACTCCCAGATGTTCCCCATTATTGCGAAGAAAGCTACTCGCTAAATTTCCTGTCTCAGCCCTTTTCTCCTATCACCTAGCCAAGCCATAGCGTTCTCATGAACAGATTGAGATACCACCGAGTCACGGCCAATCCACTCACACACTTCATACCATATCCTTCTTGTGATAGTACAGTGCAGAAAAATATGATTGATTGTTTCATCCTCTAGCTCACAAAAAGGGCACCTAGATTCACTTGCTTCAATGATGCGTAGTCTAACCAGTCTGTCTCTAGTGTTGAGCCTATGTTGTACTGCAAACTATGACACAATCGTCATCCTCAGAGGTACTACACTATTCCACAATAAACTTGATACACTATGGTTTTGCTCTTCCCCAGCCGTTCTCTGATAATGCACCTGACAAAACGATTTCACAGAGAAAACTCCCATAGCATCAAAAGTCCATCTGACTGAATCTTGTCTATCCTTGCTCAGATGAAACTACTGAATGAGATTATGCAAATGCTATGCTTGAGTCTCCTCCCAAATAAAAAGACATCTTCGCCATCTGAGGTCCCAAATCCACTGCGCCCCTTCCCATATGCTCATATCCGCCAACTTTTTGTCCTTTTGTTCTGACACCATAAACAACCATGGAAAAAGATCTCTCAATGCTCCTTGCCCTGACTAGTTATCGACCCAAAATCTGATACTTTGCCCATTACCAAGCTCGACTTTCAGATCTGACATGAAAGTAGGATTCCCTCGACTAGCTTGAACAATATCCCCCTAAGGTGTCCACCCTCTGTGAGTATTCGGGAAATCAAGAGAGCCCCAGTGCTTTCCGGAGTAGATAGAGGAAATGATCATTTTCCATGATGCTCCCTCCACAGTACAGAACCTCCACCATCATTTGAAAAAGCAAAGCATTATTTCTCAAAAGTAGATCCCCCACACCCAAACCCCCAAGGCTTTAGGCTTCTGAATCATGTCCCATTTAACCAAAGGTAAGCTATGACTATCTCCCCTACTACTATAGAAAAAAATTCATCTGAATACTAATGATCTCCTTCAATACCCCCTTGGGGATTTCAAACATGCTTATGTAATACAATGGTAAGCTATTCAGGACACTTTTGATCAAGACAAGTCTGCCAGCTTTGGATAGGACCTTTGACTTCCAACCCGCCAGTCTTTGCTTTAACTTTTCAATCACAGGCTTCCACACTTCTTTTATTCTAGCATTTTCCCCCAGTGGAAGACCAAGGTAGCTAATAGGTAACACTCCAATCTTGCAATCTATAACCTCTACCACCTCGACTTGAAAATCTAAATCCACACCCAGACCAATGACTTCAGATTTATCAAAATTAACCCGGAGCCCAGATAATAAGAAGAAACAATCCAAAAGTCTTCTCCAGTTCCTGATATTATCCATATATGCCCCACAAAAGATCATCGTGTCATCTGCAAATTGAAGGTGTGTGACTTCACAATTGTCTCTTCCCACTGTAATACCCTACAACAAAACTTTTTCCATGCCTCTTCTAATAAGTTGATTAAAGGCCTCCACAGCTAAGATGAACAGAAAGTGGGATATGGGATCCCCCTGCCTTAGTCCCCTCTCCATCTTGAGAGGCTCTAAAGGGGTACCATTAATAAGAACCGAAATAATTGTAGTTGTGATGCTTTCCTTGATCTATCCTCCAAACACATTACCAAAACCCATAATCCATAAGATGTTATCCACAAAATCCCATCTGATGCTGTCACAGGCTTTCTAAAAGTCTAATTTAATCATTACACCTTTTGATCCTTGCCTGTTTGTAGAACACTGAACAATCTCATTCTCTACCAAAGCCCCATCCAGAATACTTCTTCCTTCAATAAAGGTCAACTGAGAGTCACTCACCAGCTCACTAGTCACCTGTTTCAACTTGCTAGCCATAATCTTTGAAATTACCTTATAGATGCACCCCACTAAACTGATTGGTCTGAACTTATTAATTTCTTCCGCTCCTTCTAATTTGGGAATCAACATAATCCAAGTGGTATTGAGCGCGCACGATAACCTGCTTGTCTTGAAAAATTATAGAATCATCTTAGTGAACTCTTCTCCAATTATATTCCACATCTTTTGAATGAACCCGATATGATATTCATCGTACCCAGGTGCTTTCAACGGCTCACACACCCACACCACCTTCCGAACATCCTCTTTAGAAAGGATGCTATCCAGCCTCAACCTCTGCTCTCCCGAAAGCCTGTGGAACCCATCAGCAGTCATGCTAATACTTGGAAGATCATTTTGATGATACAAATCCCTAAAAAAAGATATGATTATATCCTTGATCCCTGCTGGTTCAACAACCTCTTGTCCCTCTACTACGAGTCTGCTGATTGGTGGCTTTCTTCTTCCTTACAGCAGCAATGGTGTGAACGAACCTTGTATTTCTGTCTCTATCCCTAAAACCTCTAACTCTAGAGACCTGTATCCAATAGTCTTCCTTTCTCTTGTGCCATTTCCAAAGTTGCATCTGCAGGGCTGACCTTCTAGCAAGCTCGAATTCATTGTACACTCCATCATGCCGACCACTATCCACCTTTGCCAGCTCCATCTCTAGTGCACTAATCCTCGAATCCAATTCCCCAAACACCTCTTTATTCCACTTCCTTAGCAATCAAGAAACTGAGGATGAGAAAACCACATATCCCAAGTTCGGAAGGGTTTCTTCCCATCCCTGGTAGAATCCACTCTGAGACATATAGGGTTGTGGTCCGATAAGGATCTTCCTAACCCTATGCAAGAGAGCCCTGGGAACTGTGTCAACCAAGGAGGACTAATGAAAAATCTGTCCAAAAGGCAAGCAGAGTCCACTTTGCGCCACAAGAACTTCAAGTTTGCAAGTTTGAAGTCAATAAGGCCCATCTTATCAATCCACTCGTTGAAAGCTTTTACACTTTGAGGGTCCATCCAACCCCCTTTCCGTTCCTCTAGGCATCTAATCTCGTTAAAATCCCCCATAACTAAAAGCGATTTATTGCAATGACTGCCCACATCCCATAATTCCTTCCAAAGGGCCTTCCTTGCTCTTTTGTCAGAGAACCTATAAACAAGAAACACACCACATTCAAAAGACTTTGGCCCTAAAATTCCCTCGATCAAGATCCATCTACTGCCACTTCTAAAGTTTTGTAAAGTAAAGAATTGCGAGTCCCAGCCGATCACCAAGCCTCCACTCCTACCTTGAGCAGCAGATTCTCTCCATTCAATTGAGCCACTTCTCCATATCTTATTCTTCCAAGAATCCTTCAACAAGTGATGTTTTGTTTCAACCAGACCATAGATCCAAGGTCATTACTTCGCCAAAAAGCCATGAATACTAGATATTTTACTCCACGCACTAATCCCCCTTACATTCCAACTAATGATGATCATAAAAATTGTAACTACCTCTCCCCTACTCCACCACATCATCCACTTATATTCTCCTTTTCCTGATCTTCCTCTGGCTTCTTCTTAATTTGGCTTCACATTTGGTTTCCTCCCTAGAGGTAAGCCCTAGTGCCTTTCCGAATTGCCACGTATCCTTTGCTTCTATTAAGACTTCTTCTTCCATACTTCTCTCCTTTTCTGGTGCCACAATTTCCCCAACTTTCTACTTCAATTGTCTTAGTAAATTCACCTCTACACTCTCAAACGCCGGAGGAGGCTCCTTTATGGATCCTTGAGACTCCTCTACTTTGAATTCTCCACCAATTTGAATTCCTAAGCCACAAAACCCCCACATGATCTAACTCCTTCTGGAGTTCACCTTTCCTCCTCCGGTTTCCAATCAACCATTTTTCTCCTTCGAAATCATGGGCCACACCTGCAAACTTCGCAAATTCTAATCCAGACTCCTCCCCCTTGTCTCTCCCCAAACATGCCCTACTCACGATATCCTCATCCATATTGCCCCCATTTTCCCTTATTTCCACTGGGCTCCTCCTTTTCCCATACTCCACACAACCCCCATTTTTCTCCCCTTCCTTTGTTTTCTTTTCAACCCTCATTCCGGCCTTTCCTTCTTCCCCACTTGCCAAAGAACATATGTGATTCCTTTTGAAAAATCATAATATCCAAACATGCCCTTAATTGATCATCATGTGCACCCTTCACGAATTCTTCCATCCCCATGTCTTTTCCTATTTTTTCCTTCATCCCCATCTACTCTAATAGCTCCTCTTCGCCCCATCCCCTCGAAATTATAGGCCTGCATGCTATACTTCTCTGCAGCCCCACATCCACCGAAGACACTTTTGTTGTTCTAAAATTTATCGAGCTGCACACCCCTCCTGCCTGTTGAGAATCCCAACCGCAATTCTTTTTTCCTTCACAACCGACTTGTTGCCCAGTTATCTTCCTACACAACACCCTACCAACTCTAGCCAAGCAGCCACCTGTTGAGACAATCTGTTTGGCTCCCACAGCATCCCCTAACCCCTGCTCTCCCACCCTTTTCTCTTGCTCATAATTAACCCTTTCTGAAAATGGTCCAGTATGCATACCCGTCATGTCCCCTCCTGTCATCCTATCAAACCCATCACTGCTACTACACCTCGAACATGGAGCCATTACTATACAATCGTCACCCGTCCCTCACATACATGGCTCTTCCTCTTCCCCACACCAACGACTCTTGGCTCCCGTGTCCTGCTTCCCCATGTGCGGTGATCCCTGCACACTTGCACTGCTAGAAAAACTCAGCTTCTTCCCCACGTCACTTCCCGGAGGTGACTTCCATCGACTCTCTTCCTCGGCTGTCGAGCATTCCGGGCAATCTCTTGGCACAATTTTGTGTGAATTTTACCATGGAAGATAATGCTGTCCTACTTCTTCGATCACCACCAGCACTACGGACTCTCCAATCTTACCTTTACTCTCTCATGAACATTCTCCAAGTGATGAGTATCCAGCAACGCCCTTGTTGCTTCCAATGATATCCCATAATCCCCCTCCTCCTCCCAACACACCCACCGACCCCATGGAGCCACCAAAGAGCGCAGGACATCCTCTCTCCAAGCCACCAGAGGAAGACCCCTTATCTCCACCTATGTTCTACGCAACATGCAAGCTTCCTCCCTCCTTCATCTCCTTACCATCGGAAAATGGTCAAATAACAAACTATCCTCCTCCATGGTTGTACAACAGTCTTCCTTAGATTCAAAGGTGATCATAAATTTGAACTGGCCAAAATCACGTACCTATATTGCATTACTCCAATACTGTATCAGCTTTAGTACCACAAGATCCGGCATCAATGGTTGATAGGACTCCACCACAACACTTCAATCGAGCCACTCCACTGCCTCTTTTTCTTCTTGAAAATTCATCTTATGTTGTTGTTTCTATTGAGTAGGATAACTAGAGCCTCTAACCACCATAGCAAAAGTTCAAGAATCCCTTATTGCATTCATTCCCCCTTCTTGCTCCAAGCCTTCCTTTTCTTTCCTCGTCAGCTCACGCGAATGATTTATCGCCCTTTGTTTCCTTCCAAACAAAGCCTTGCGCAGTTAGAGTCGAAGACCATGCAGCAACATATTGTTGGTCTTTCTCACCACCTCATTTGCCTCACATATCCTTGCAAATCGAATGAAACCAAACCGCAGACTTAATTTTCTTCTCTCCTTCCTACTAATGAAAACATATACCACATTCCCGACCACTACAAAGATCTCCTACACTTCCCCCACCGAGACGTCCTTTGCCAGGTTATCCACAAAAATAGTGACTGACTATCTACCTACCTTCCTATCCAACCATCTTGCTTCATAAGTGTGCCTCTCTACTCCCCTATGGTGATCAAAATGGGTCTTTTGGTAGTGGCTAAACTGGTTAGGATTAAAATGTTTTGTACTCTTAGGGAAGGTGTTACGATGGATAGAATGGTGAAGGGGAATAAGATTTGGATTGGGAAAATGATTTGGATTGGAAAAACAAGGCATGGTGAAGTGGACTGGAACCTGTTATATCACCACTATATGAGCTCAGGTACAGCAACAAGGCTAGACACGACAACACATTCTTCCTCTCCCTCTCAATATTTTGTAGAACTTATATTACATTTTTTTTGAACCTGTATCTATTTGGGTTCATTCAAGTACTTATATCAAAATTTCAATTCAAATATAATGCGTGTTAAAATTTTCTTCAATGAATAGAATGATACAACATGACCACTGCTTATCTCATCAAACCACCCAACTAAAAGCCGATTAGCCAGATGCACCTCCGGTGACGCGTTGTTGCTTCTTTCACTTGCAGCGGTCAAAAGCAATGGGAATTTATATAGTAATTCTTCCATAACTTAATTAGATTTCCAGTTTCTTTATACATGAAAATTATAAATTGACAAAAGCTAGCTTGATTTGATTCTCCCTTAACGTATTAGCTAGTGATGCTTGAAGTGTTGTTTGATGAATTAAATCCTAAATATGAAGTTATATATATTTATGTTACGAATGCCGAATGGACAGCTTTCGCGTACTTACCCGCAGCAAACACCTGAAAACACTACTTTTAGAATTCAACAACTACAAGACACCCCATCAAGATGCAAGTTAACATAGCATAATCATCACGCATAGCCAAAGTTCACAACAACTTCCATCTGAGAATCATGACCCCATCCTCCCTCCTCACAAAGACAGGATAATAGGCAACAGAGATAATAACAATTAAAAAAAATCTTTGTGATCAACATAAGGAAAACACCCTTCAGAACTCATATAGCCAGATCAACAAAAGTAACAGTGCTCTTAAGGATCAAACATATAATGACAACCTTAACACATTTTTCCACATTAGATGGAAACCTCTGGATTACAATATGCTGAAATTGAATGCATATCGATCTAATCCTAATAACGATGACAAAGCTGGTGCTGGAGGCCTTATTAGAAATGACCATGGGTCCACGGTCAATGGATTGCTAGATTTGCTAGAAATATAGGCTTGACTAATAGTCTTTTAGTGATCTATGGATCGAAAACGTCGTACGCGATTTTATCAAGATTTATATATAAGAAAAATATGGAAGCGTACCTGAATGCATAGCGAGGGAATGATTGTATACCGATGAATTTGGGACGATAACCGTACTAGTAATACTATAGTTTTCTGAATCATACACACGCTCGTCGGTATCTATTGACTTATGAAAATCGAATAGGACGAAGTATGTGTGACTAAGGGACCATGACCATATATATAGATAACCAACGTGTTATCTATTGGGTTATTCTAGTTCGATTTATCAATAATCTAGAATACCCAAAGTCTCTACATATACGAATGCACATTCAATTAGATACATTAAGCACAAGAATTTGAATAATTGTAAATGCATCACGTTCAACAGTAGTTGTAACGATTCCTAAAGTGTTCATCATTACGAGTCGGGCCATTTTGAGTCGATCAGGTCTATTTCAGGCTATGATGGACCAGGTTGGGTGTTGGGTAGATTCAAGTCAAATATTACACTTTGTGTGAATGTCAGGTTGGGTTAGGGTATGGCCCACCCGATTTCTTTGGATTGGGGCCTGGCTCACTTCTATCTACACCTCGTCGAATTGGATTTGGGAAGGGTGAATTGGGTCTAAAGAAATTTATATTGGTATTAGTTGTTACATCATCTCATATATATATATATACACGTTTATATTCAGTTTATGGTCGGAGACGCTGGAGTCAGCATTCTACTCATTTTTAATACATATATTCATAAATATACAGACCAGTCAAGAGATGGCATTTATTACATTATCTCATATGAATTTGATGGGTAAGTAAACGTGGGAAGCTCAACAATTTGAGTTTAGAGCAACGTGAAGGCTACCAAGCCTGCAGGAGTTCCGTAGTACCCCCGGGGTGACAGAGACATAAAACCAAAAAGCTGACAAGATTTCATTTAGTCATTCATCCTCCCGGAATATATATTATTTACATAAGTATCTGCCGTCCGTTGCCTTTTGACCCTTCTTTGATTATAAGTATGCCGGCTGAAGAACAATATCCAGCCTTTGCACAAATATTGCTTAATTGCCCGATACTCGTCGAGCCCCATCACCACCACACACAGCAATGGCTAGTATACACAAATTCCTGTTTGTAGCCTTGCAAGTTCACTACTACCTGTTTGCGTCTCAAGCCACATTAGGGGCGTCGGTGAAGATAGATTATGGCGATGCACTTGATAAGTCCTTGATGTTTTTTGAAGGACAGAGATCAGGTAAACTGCCTTCCAATCGACGGGTCCAATGGCGCGGAGATTCCGCACTCCGTGACGGGTCCTCCCAAAATGTACATGGCTATATCTCATGCATTTTGCCTCATATATGTTCATTTAATTACTAGTACAGGAATCCCTTTGTTTACCTTAATTGGTATATGTATGAATGAATGCAGGTTGACTTGGTTGGAGGATATTTTGATGCCGGAGATAATGTAAAGTTTGGATTGCCAATGGCATATAGTGTAACTATGCTTGGTTGGGCAGCAGTTGATTTCAAGGAGCAAATCATAGATGCTAATCAGATGGAATACACTTTACAAGCCATTCGTTGGGGAACTGATTACTTCATCAAAACACATTCGGACGTTAACGTACTCTGGGCACAGGTATATACATACACATGTACATAAATGATCCACTGCATCTTACCTAGGAAGGATTAACCTTCATTATAAATAATATACGTTTGTTGTCTGTATATATACATAGGTAGGGGATGGCGTATCTGATCATCACTGTTGGGAACGACCTGAGGATATGGACACACCAAGAACTGCTTACAAGCTTGACACCATTACTCCTGGTTCTGATGTTGCCGCAGAAACTGCCGCCGCTTTAGCTGCAGCATCCTTGGCTTTCAAGCATTCCAACTCTTCCTACTCTGCTGTCTTACTACACCATGCAAAACAGGTTGGTATAGTAACGTACCATTCATTATTAGTACGTACACTCTAGCTCGCTGATAAGGTAATGACCGAGATGACTTTTCCCTTGTTTGGATGGAGCAACCTTAAGAAAAAAACAGTTATCAAAAACTATTATTTCTTTTATGCTAAAAAAAGTACTTTTTAAAAAATTTTAGCCTAAATTTTTTTTTCCCCAAAAAAAAAAAGTAGTACTATTATTTTGAATACTAACTTTTTAAAAAATAGTTTCAAATAAGGGGTTAAATATATGCAACTTGAATTCACTATCTAATAATTATTCTGCTTCGTCAATTTCCTTTCGCTGCTGCAGCTTTTCTCGTTTGCAGATTCATTCAGGTGCAAGTACACTGATAGCATCCCTAATGCCAAAGGATTCTATCCTTCCTCAGGCTATTCGGTAAGTACGTAATTAAGCATATATATATATATTTCAAAATAACATGTTTTTAGATGATATATATTATAGTAATATAAGAAAATATTATTATTATTATCATCATCATCATCATCATCATCATCATCATCATCATTATTATATAATTTATCAAATGAGGTACTTTAAATTTTGAATTATGACTACTTTCTTTCAATAGTTTTTTTTTATATCTTTGTTAAATCACATTTTTATTGAAAAATATAGTTAAGATACATTTATATAAAATAACTAACATTTTACCTTATTATCTAATAAGTCAACATTTTTTATGTAATTGCCACAACAAATTTATTATTTGCTCAAATAAGGAAAAATAGTAACACAACACATAATTTTTCTAGCCATTTCTCTGACGAAATTGTAGTCCTTATTATATCTTTTTGTGGGAATAACCAAATTGGTGAATGAAATTGATATTTAAAAAATAGCATAAAGTAAAAGTAGCAAGAAATCTTATATAGCTAGTCAATAACTTGATACCTCTTTGTATCTTCGGTTCCCTAATACCTAATTAAATAGCAAAACTATCATTTTTTGTATCCTTTTTTCTTATTAATACAACTAAATGAATAACGAAATCAATTACTATTTTTATAATACTTACTAGGTGTCTAATATTTTATCTATCTTTAAACTAATAAAATGTCATTTTATTGTCAACTCATAATTTGTTTACATTTATTGAATAGTAATTTGGCACAAAATAATAATCTATCACCATGGTGAAATATAAAACTAGGATCAAGTTAATCTAAATTCACTAAGGCTAATAAACAAAGCTTAAATAACAAATTAACCAATTAATAGAAATTAGATTAGTTAATAAAAACATAAACCCCAATTTAAAACAAAATTAGTTTGACTTTTATATAATGCTTTAAAAGAATCAATAAGGTTCTATATTACTTTATTAAAAAGTGAAAAATTGATTTAATTACTATAGGAACATAAAATATAGAAAATGATTATTTAGTGAAACAAAATTTAATGAAAGAAAAATGGAGCTAGACAAATCTTATGGTCAACAATACAACCATACAACACCGCTACATAGTTGCACTCAATATTATATATATTATATAGGATAAAAAAAAATTGCATGGGCGTCCATGTGTGAATATATATATGTATGTGTGTCTGTGTCTGTGTCTGTGTGTGTATCGAGATATATATATATATAGGGTGAAGGTCTCATACACACTATTTTTAAAATACATTTGTAGGAACCAATCATAACCATTAGATTAGTATTTGATCAATGATCAAGATTTAGTAAATAACTAACTTGAATTTATTTTAATCTTGACCCTTTAATCTTCTAGATCTAATGGTAATTAAAAGTTCCTACATTTGTATTTTAAATAATGGTTTATACAAGAGCCTAAATCTATATATATATATATATATATAATATGTGTATTAATCCGTTTGTTACAATCGTAATAATTTGTCCTCCCGGTTAACGAATACCAGTCTTTGATGATGTATAAGGTAATCAATTCATTCTGAAACGATGCTGTGTTTTGTGGTTTAGGATGAATTGCTGTGGGCAGCTGTATGGCTCTACCGAGCTACAACCAACGATTACTATTTGCAGTACGCTGCGTACAACGGTGTTGAATTGGGAGGATCTACCAATGGAGTTAAAATATTTTCTTGGGACAACAAATATGCCGGTGTACAGATACTTATGTCAAAAGTATGTGTGCATAATAGTATATACCCGTCCAGCAGCATGCATGATTCTCTCCTGATAACATGAGTCATCATGTAGATCGATCACCTTAACTCTTTTAACAGTTGGTTGTATATAATAGTTCTTCTTGGACGGAGAAGTAGCTTCCTACACAGATACTTTAAAGCAGTACAAGGAGAAAGCAGATTACTTTGTGTGTGCATATTTGCAAAAGAACAATGGCTTTGATGTTCCAAGGACTCCAGGTGATCAAATAGTAATTCCCTCTAACAAGCATTTAACCTTTATCAAGTATGTATATCTGTGATGTAGAAGGGAGTAATCCATATGAATGATATATCAGGGGGACTTGCCTTTGTTCTAGCTTCAAACAATCTGCAATATGCTGCATCTGCTGCTTTCCTTCTCTCCGTTTATTCCGATTATCTATCTCGAGCAAACGCCGTGGTCCAATGTCCAAACGCTCAGATGAAACCGCAAGACCTCCTAACCTTCGCAAAATCACAGGTTGGCTGCTAATTGCTTGCTTCCTTTCTTACTATATGTATGTATACCTAGTTTCTGCATGCTGCCACAATTCACACGTATATCTGTATGTATACCTAGTTCCTGCATGCTGCCACATTTCACCGTATATATGCATGTATACTTAGTTCCTGCATGCTGCCACAGTTCACACGAATACATTCAACCGTTAATAAAGACTCCTCATGGCCATTGATTTTAGGCTGAGTATATCCTCGGTAAGAATCCAAAGTCGATGAGTTACTTAGTAGGCTATGGAGAGGTGTACCCAATGCGCATTCACCACAGAAGCTCTTCTATTCCTTCCATTTCATATCTTCCTAGCAAAGTTGGATGCAAACAAGGCTATTCTGAATGGTTCAAGAACCCGGGGAAGAACCCTAACATTCTATATGGTGCCCTGGTGGGAGGCCCTGATAGCAGTGATGATTTCTCTGATCGGAGAAATAATTACAATCAAAATGAGCCTACTACCTCGGCTGTTGCGCCTCTTGTTGGTCTGTTCGCTAAGATGCAGAGTGTATCAACAAGTTCAGGTTTTTAATTCAGTTCTCTTCATTGCTGTAAAGCTGGGTTTATATCATTCATACATAGTTACGTTAAGAAGAGAAAAATAACGAGTCCTCTTTTTTGTTTTGTTTTGTTTTCTTTTTCCCTCCCTTATAAATCCTTTCTTTTTCCTTCTCTTTTCTGGCAGGTTATAAAACTCCATACAAGGCTACACCTACGCAGCCATCTAATGCTATACCAAGTAAGTGACGTGCAGGGGAGTAGATCAGTAGTATATCTAAGTAGTTGTTTGAATCTCCTGTATATATAGTTTGGGGAAGATGTAGAGTTCGGGAAAATTGTTGTTGGAGAACAAGACGGATGACGTCAAATGAATCAACAGATCACTTGGAGACACGCACACACACACAGCTGCTCCTTCAATTAAGCTTAATTTTTCGGCCATTTTGTTGCTTCTTTTGCTTTATTTGATGGTTCTCCACTTTCCTGGTGAAAACAGATTCGAGTCCTGAAGACACGGTGGATCAGCAAAGTACACCACCAGGTGAGACCATAAGATCTTCATTCCGTTTTTCTCTTTCTATAAAATTAACATTGCCTCAACGTATATCGTTGTTGTTTCACTTGTAGATGCTTCTACTTTGATCTCATCACCATCTCAGCCACCCGTAACACCAAGTAAGAGATCAAGATGAAATGATGCTTCCCAGCTATCTGCTTTATTGTAATTAGTCTTGCTCCTTCTCACAGAAGAAGTATTAACAATCTAAAAAACTAATCAAATACTCATCATTTTGTGTAGGTTTTGCTGATGAGCATGGATCTCCTTCACCTGCCCCAGTAGCATGTAAGATGCCTTATTATAAATTGATTCCATTTCATATACCAAAGTTGAAGTAAATATCAAAGCGTTCTGCATAAAACTAAGCAAGCAGAGCCAATATTATCTGAATACAACCAACTTCCTTTTTCTTTCTTTCCTTTTTGGTTGTGCAGTTGAGCTTGTTGAACCAGTAATCTCTGCAGCTCGAGCTAAGAAAAGCTTCCAGTATATATTGATGATCCCACTACTAGGTTTGATGTGTACAATTGGCTTGGCGTAAGCTATACCCAACCAGATAGGCAAGAACTGCCTGATGAGAGGGAGAGAGAGTAGTTAGATTTTATTTATTTATTTGTATTAATTGAGTCAGCTGCACTGACGACTTTTGAAAGGGCCGGGGGTATAAGAAATTACCTACCCATTTATGAATCAGGATTTGTCAACCATGTATTCTTTCATTTTTTTTTCTCCTTTAGTATTTCGCCGGGTGTCCATGCATGCATTATATAGCTAGGCAATCCTGCCCAAGCCCAATGTCACAACAGTTGCATGTAAATGACTACATACGAAACTAATCTAGTGTATGCCTGTCTATCCTCTTCCAACACTGATGTCTCAAAACTTTATAATCCCCCTCTAAGGTTGATGCACTCAAACACCCTGAGTATTAAATTCAGGATGTCGGAAATTCTTTATAGTATTCATTGATGAATATAAGAGTAAGCGGATGCAGCGTGTCAACATGTTAGTAGTCAAACTTCATATGTACTCAAACAGGGATGGAAGAACAGAGAAATTTTTTTCTTTGATAAGTAATAGAATTTTATTAATAAAGGAGGATCTGTATAAGCATTGCTCATGGCCATTCCCCCAGTTGGATAAGGATAGGTCAAGCCATCATTTGCTAACCACACCTCAAACATTATGACATGTACTAATAGCCTCAGAACAACACATTCCATGAAATAAAATCCAGCTGCATAGCCATAACCTCAAAAAATCATAACATAAGGCAACACCATACCCACCCTCAACCCCCATTACAAAGGCTATTCAAGGCACCAAACCACCATGACATAAGACAACACACCAGCTGCAGATACACTTCCTCAGTCAATTCCATCAACCAGATACAGGACCATACTTGCAATATGCTAAATGCTTCAAAGCAGCACCCCTCATGAAATAAAACCCAGCTACAGAAACATACCCCCAAGAACTCAAGAGTAAAAAACAGAACCATACCACCCTTCAGCCCCCATTACAAATGCTACCTTTTCATTGCCTACCTCCCCATGAAAAAAAGAACAAGCCAACTGCAGCTACCCATCCACAACCAATTCCAGAAATCAAATACACTACCAGATGTATCCACCCCCCCGGCCAAGAAAAAATCATCCTGCACTATTCTGCCTCCATTTGCTCCCTTCTTCTATCACAACTAATCCTTGAAGTTCATCACAAACAAGCTATGGATGCTTCTGTCCTTGAATGCCCCGATCTTGCTAAGGAGTCGGACACTGAATTTGCCTCCCAACCCTCAAACTGCACCTGGAAATCACCCTACAGCAGTTTAATGCTACTAATGAAATTTATTTAAAAAGCCAACTTTCCAGGGCTCCTCTTTTGGCTCTTTAATCCTCCCCACAACATTCCTCGAATCTGATTCAATGACCAGTCCCAAGGATCAAAGCCAACCTTTATTAAGGCTCAGCATGCAGACTATATGAATAACCACTAATTCCACCCTATATACTTCTGTGAATTCAATGGAAAAAAAAAAAGCATTTAAAGTTTCCATGCCATTTACGTAATACCCTTCCAATTGCGTCCTTCTTATCCTCCAAAAGCACTGAAGCATCAACGCTCCATTTTAACCAACCATGTCCCGGAGCCGTTCACTGCACTCCTACTGGACTGTCCCTAATTTGCACCCATTGTGTGTTGCGATAATCAAGCAAACATTCCGGTGTCCTCATCACTCCTTCTGTTGTGTATGGGAAGGCTGGGAACCAAGATCTCATCAACCATCTAATGTGAAGTAAAATCAGGTCATGTAGAACAACGAGGTTACTTACCCAATTCTTTAAAACGCCTAAATTGCGCTCTCTCCATATCGACCGAATGATAACATAGAAGGCAACTTCCAAAGCTTTTTCTGAAATCTATCATTTTTGGGACTTGTCCACTGATCACAGACCTTAACAAGTGTACTAATCCTGTGAGATGTTGCCACCAAATCCACATCTGTCTTACAACCAGGCATCTCAAAAAATGATATTGTGCATCCTCTTTCTACAACCTACAAAAGACACAATCTGTCTCAAACTCTTGGAATATGCCTTGTTTTTGCAAGAACACCTATGTCGGAATCCTCTCACGAATTGTCAGCCACACAAACATCTCAATCTGTTGTGGGACAATATTCAGCCATACATTTATTGTCGATCTTTGTTGTATGGGATAAAAAATTCTTGCAATCTCTGTAGTTACTGATTTGACAGTGAAATCCCCTCTCCAATCATAGCTTCAACATAAAGCATCTTCCACATTATGATCCATGTTTACATTCTTAAGCAATCCCGACATCTGCATTACTAGTTCTTCCTCCCTTGATCGCAACTGTCTATGTCAAATAAACTTCCACCTCCATTCACCTTTCTACCACTCACCCATACTGCTAATCATGCACTGCTTATTAGTTGTGAGGCCGAATAACTGAGAGAACTTAACCTTCAATGGGTTATCCTCTATCCACACATCTAACCAAAATTAATTAACCAGGTGAATTTTCCTTCTTTGAATGTCATGACTGTTCCATAGAAACCTCCTCATTATTTTCTCTATATTCTCCACCTCCCCTACTGGCATATTGAATAGAGATACATAGTATAATGGTAAATTCTTCAACACTGACTTTTTTAGGAAATCAAACTAGTCGAGTATCACCCATATCTATGCCGATATCTAGGAATTGGTTAGTCGATTATTATCTGGAAAAATATCTCTTTATTTTCTGTTCTGAGTATCTCCTATTTTGTAGGAGAAAGGTCAGGAGTTGTGGTCTCATAATATGCTCATATTTATCCATGTAATCTCTGGTAGATTTTAATAAATAAGAGAGAAGGAGAAATGTGTGATTCTCCTCAGTTTTCCCTTTAACTTCATGGTATCAGAGTTGTAGGTTTCCAAACCAAATTCATCTCATAGCTGGCATCTTTCTCATCTTTTTCAAAACTATTCCTATGGCAAATTCTAATCAAATCTCAGACAATTCGTCATCTCCTCATGTCTCTATTCCTCAATTAACCCAGACCACATCTGAAAATAGTGTCGTCCCCACCACATATCACAAGCTCAATGGCCATAAATATCTCCAGTGGTCCCAGTCAATCATGATGTTCATCATTGGACGAAGCAAGGATGATTACCTGACTGGTGTAGCCTCTCAACCTAATTCAAGAGACCCAAAATTCAAACTGTGGAGGGCTGAAAAAAATCTTATCATGACTTGATTGATTAGCTTAATGACAACTGAGATAGGAGAGAATCTCTTGCTCTACAAATTAGCAAAGGAGATCTAGGATGCTGCAAGAGATGCATTTTCAACCAGCGACAACACAATTGAACTTTTTGAAGTGGAAAGTATTCTCCAAGATCTATGATAAGGAGAAAATTTTGTCACTGCATATTTTACTGCTCTCACTCGGTACTGGCAGCAAATAGATCTTTTTAAGACTTATGAATGGAAGTGTTTGGATGATCGTGCAAATTACAATAAGATCATTGAGACCAAACGCATCTTCAAGTTTCTAACAGGTCTGGATAGGTCATTAGATGAGGTTTGAGGCAGAATAAATGGGACTAAACCTCTACCAAGTCTGCGAGAAATATTCTCTGAAGTACGCAGAGAGGAGAGTCACAAGAGAATTATGATGGGACAATCTGATCACTCCTCATCCCTTGATGGTTTAGCATTGTTTTCAGCCAAGAATTACATGTATTCTCCAGATTTGGCTCACTGGCTTCTCGAGGTATATCACAGAATGGAGAAAATCATCCAAGAAGAGGTTGTCCCTGGTGTGATCATTGTAAGGAACCAGGACACTACAAAGAGACAAGCTGGAAACTACATGGAAAACCTCTCCATGGAAATCCAAATCATGACCGTGAATCTAGAGGAAACACGGCCATTACTAAGACAGCACGAAGTAACAATCAAGTGCCATTCACCAAAGACCAAATAGAGCTGCTTCAACAATTAGTTTTTAAAGCCCATATGTTCACATATTCAAAGGCTAACACAATTGAGAATAATTCCACAAACAGTTAGGGTAATTTTGCACACCATGTTGACCAGGACCCTCCTCCTCATGGATAGTGGACTCAGGTGCTTTGAACCACAAAACAGATGGTAGATCCTTATTTACAGCCTACTCTCCTTGTCATGATCATCTCATTGTGCTCATAGCTAATGGTACACGTGCCAAAGTAGCAGGAACAAGGACCATCTGTCTCTCAAATACTATTACTCTATATTCTGTCTTATTTGTGCCTAATCTTGATTGCACTCTTATATTAGTTAGTAAAGTGAGCAATGACCTGAAATGTGGAGATAATTTTTTTTCCAAATACTTTGTATTTCAAGACTTGAGCTCGGGGAGGACAATTGGAAATGCTACTCATCATTCAGGTATCTATCTCCTTGATGTGAGCACTTCATCATCCACCCCTCGATCTACTAGAAGCCAAGTCAGTACTCAAACAGATCCACTCATAGTCTTAAGTCTCTTTACCAATCAAATGATGATAGTGCTATCATGATGTGGCATTTTCTTTTGGGTCATCCTAATTTTTCGTACATGAAACACTTGTTACCTTTTTATTTATCAATAAAAATTCCCATTTATGAAAGATAAGCTGGACTTTCCTTATGAAAGATAAATCTGAAACCACTTATATTTTCCAGCAGTTTCATGCCATGATGCAAAATCAATTCAATAATAAAATTCAAATTCTCAAGACAGATAATGCTAGAGATTCCTTCAATTTAAAATTAGACTTATACCTTAAGTCCCATGGAATAGTTCACCAGAGTTCATGCGTTAACATACTTGAAGTTGTTCGTTCCTTAATTTTTCAATCTAATGTCCCAAAGACTTTTTGGGATGAAGCAGTCCTCATAGGTACATACCTCATAAATAGAATGCCCCCACGGGTACTCAAATATAAATCACCAATGCAAATTCTCCATCACCTTTATCCAAACTCTAAGCTAGTATCCCAAATTCCTCCCAAACTCTTTGGCTACACTACATTTATCCATGTTTATCATCAAAATCATGGCAAACTCAATGCCCGTGCTCTTAAATTCATTTTATTAGTGTATTCATCGATTAAAAGGGGATACAAATGCTACTCTTCTACTACTTGTAAATTCTACCACACCATGGATGTGAAGTTCTTTGAAGACCAACCATATTTCTCCAATTCTGCAGTTCAGGGGGAGAATAATACTCAAGAATTGCAAAATTGGGACTGGTCTACACTTATTGAAACCTATCCATATCACTCTTCTTATTCCAGCCCATCAAGTCTTCACTTGTTAAATGAACCTTTTCCTCTTATGAAACCAATCATGTACCATCATCAACCATCTATCCTAAACACCTCCATATTCCTGAAGAAGCAATAAAAGTTTACACAAGAAGAAAGATTCACATGCAACCTGAACCAAGCCAGCAAAACCAAGAGGCCTTTCCTAGCTCAATTGATCTTGAGAGGACACAAGATAAGGCTGATGATAGTCCACTGTCAGGCACAGAAAAAGTGGCAGAATATAACCCGGAGTTAGATCCACCCATTGCTCAAAGAAAATGAGTTTGTTCATGTACCAAACACCAACTTGACAACTAAATCTCCTACTCAAACCTATCACAAAAATACAACGCATTTGTAATGTCCTTGGATAGTATTATGATTCCCAACTCAGTGTATGAGGCACTACAAATTCTAGAATGGCGAACAACTACTCTAGAAGAATATAATGCCCTTAAGAAGAATGGGTCATGTGTCTTAGCAAATTTACCACCTGGTAAAAGGGCTGTGGGATGTAAATGGCTTTTTTTTAGTAAAGTATAATGCAGATGGTAACATTGATAGATACAAAGCACGATTAGTAGTTGGAGGGTTCACCCAGAAGTATGGAATTGAATATTTAGAGAAATTTTCCCCTGTAGCCAAACTCAATACCATCTACGTGTTAATAGCTCTTGCATTAAATCAAGATCGGCCTCTATTCCAATTTGATGTGAAGAATGTATTTCTAAATGGGGATCTAGTCGAGGAAGTCTATATGGATATCCTAGCAGACTTTGAAACTGAACATACCAAAGGAAATGTGTGCAAGCTAAGAAAGGCATTGCATTGTATGGACTAAAATAATCACCCCGTGTATGGTTTGCTAGATTGACTAAGGTGCTCAAGCAGGATGGTTATTCACAGTCTTAAGTAGACCATACATTATTTATTAAACATTTCAGTGATGGACAAAATCACAGTGTTGATTGTTTATGTTGATGATATATTTCTTACTAGATATCACAAAGAAGAAATAGCAAGACTCAAAATTTTATTATCTAGAGAGTTTGAAATCAAAGATCTGGGACAATTAAGATACTTCCCAGGAATGGAGGTGGCCATATCTCGTAAAGGAATTGCAGTTACACAAAGTAAGTATGTTTTGGATCTCCTACAAGAAACGTGTATAAGTGGTTGTAAGCAGTTGAGACTCCTATGGATCCTACTGCCAAATTAATGCCTCGGGCAGAAGAGTTAGCTGCTGAATTGAGTCAATCTTGTACCTCAAATGCTCAGCCACATGCATGTCTAGAAAGTTATGCATACTTCCATTGTCAATTAGTACACATTGATTTCTTTTTTATAAAACTCATGACTCTCATAGTATGATAAATGGTAATACCACTCAAAGCGTGTACCGATATGTGTGGACTGTCCACCACTCTGGTTGATTTCACTTCTTCTGCTACCATTGTTTCTCCTTACACATCCTCCTCTACAAATTTAATGTTATATATCTTTTTTTAGAACATTTGTGCCCCTAAAAAAACCTCTTGGTGCACCAAAAGCATTCATTTCTGTCTCTT
Organism: Tamarix chinensis; assembly: GCA_030549775.1. Lineage (NCBI taxonomy): Eukaryota > Viridiplantae > Streptophyta > Magnoliopsida > Caryophyllales > Tamaricaceae > Tamarix > Tamarix chinensis. Next base: position 69,442,246 of record CM060172.1, read on the forward strand.
TTAGAACCTATTCGTCTTGACTCAAGTTTCTCAACCTCTTCAAGATGGATGATTTTTCTGTCTTAGGTCATGTGTGGTTACATTTAGATTGTTGTTTGCCAACTTTAGGGTGGGAATTAAGGGAGGTATTATGGGTTATGGTTTAGTCTCTCGAGATTGTAATTGTATCATTGCTTGTTGGAGTTTAGAGAGGCCATTAGCATGAGCTAAGGTTTTGGGTTTAAACATCCTAACTTAGTGCTGCACTACCGGATTTAATCCTCCCAGATATCAATTAACTAAATACTCCTCTAGTCAGTTGACTCTATGTAAAAGGGAGACAAACTTAGACCGATACTCTATTAGATTATTCCCTTGCTTTAAATTAGTAATCTCAACCATCAGATCATCATATTGTAAAGTACCAAACCTAGCTGAAATGGCCTCAACATTTTCATTCCAGTCCTAATATTCAGGGTACAGTATGGTTTTACTAAAGTTCTAGTGGTATTGCAATGCCTTACCCTCCATGTGAATGGCTGCCAATTTAACATTATTAGGGGTGTTGTCCATTTTGAAAAATTATTCCACCCTAAATATCTACCACTAAACATCATCACTATCAAACTTGGGGAAGTATGCTAGATTGAGTCTATTAGGCATTGGGTAGGGTGGTTGGCCATTTGCATTGACAAGGGAATTTTGGGGAATCAAAGTGGGTGGAATATTTTGAGTTACATCAAGCATGGGTTGAGTGGTTCCAGAAGAAGATGGGTTGAAGTCTACCTGGTTCCACTTGCCATGGCTAGACTTTGAGACATCAGTGTCTACAAAGTTGCCACCGTTTCTTACTGAGAATCTAACAGCAATTGCATCATTTCCTGCTACATTGCTAACTTCCATTCCTCTATGGAATTTTTGATCTATTCCACCTCTCTTCGTAACTCCACCACTCTATTTCCTTCTGACACTGCCAGGATAATGCTTTGATACCAATGATATGATTCAAGAATGAAGAGCTAGAATCTAGAGAATTTAGGGGAAGAATGAATTTTGAGGATTAAAGCCAAGCACTACACAAATAGACATAGAGAGAATTAGCTAGGAAGTATGATTTTGATTAATATCATCTTATGCATTACAACTAATGCTAAATATATAATAACTGAATTCCTCCCTCCAACAGAATCAAATTCAGTTAGTATAGCTGGGACATAAAGAACACAATGGAAAACAAAATTGAAAATGGCAATGATTATCTAAGTAAAAACTACCGGTGTTTTTGTGTGTCTCTTCCATGTGGTTGCTTGCGCTGACCTGCCCTTCATTTCTACTGTCCCATATCAATGCACTTGTAGAAAAATCTTTCTAAATAAACTATACTTGCTTCAAAATCTTATTGTTATCAAGAAACCTTATGAAGACTATCATATGTGACCCCAATTAGCGAGCAACCACTATCTACCATGTTCCCTAGAATTCAACAACTTGTTTGAGTAACTTAGCTTTACAAAATCTCTTAATAATAATGTTATAAGTTCGAACATAAGGTTTCAAGGCTCTACTAGGAATATCTAAAAAAAAATCTTAAGCATATTCACGTCTCCCAGCTTCTAACAACACATCAATGAGGAATATTATAAGCGGCAATATTTGTGGCTAAAGCCTTACACTCAATTTCATGAAACACGATTTTTGCCTCATCCAGAGATATATTTTCAATGATTTTTATGATGACCATCTATCAACTAGCTATATGTAACAACATTCAAAATATGTCAAGAGTAGTTCTCAAGCAAGCTGAAGTTTGCCCTTCTTGCACATTACATCAAAAAACAATATTATATGAGACGATGTCAGGAGTTGGTCATTTACTAAACATGTTATGAAATGGATCAAATGATGTATCAATAAAACTACTTGTAGTGTCCATTGATCAAGATATTGTAGCTAATAACATTAACTTGATAACCATTTCTATATGTTAGATCAATTATGATTAATGCATCATATAACTATCCTCCCAAGCAATATTCATCCACCAAACTATTATAAGTAATAGTATTTAGAGTCTTTCCCCTTTGAATCATCAAATCGACCATCCCTCACTAACAAAATATATCATACACTTCATTTAAACAATTGAAGATAAAATTCGACTAAATTCAATTATAAATGGCAGAGGCCACTTGTAATACCCCCAAAATTCACTACTAGAAAATTTCATTTTATTAAAGGAATTAACGGAAGAGAAATAACAAACTGTGAATTCTAGGGATATTACCGCCACACTTAGTACTTGACTGGTTCACTCCTACCGTTTCGGTACGAAGAGCTAAGGTTGAAGAGGATACTTAAAACAAGAATTCATAAAGGAATTAAATCGTTCACAATACAAAATTTAGAGTACGCGTAAAAAGGTTTACAAGCCAAAGGAGTACATAAATAAATTTCCTAAAGAACATAAAGTACCGTACGATAGAGCAGAACTAAAATAAAACGATACAAGGTAAAACGAAATGAAAAGGAGAATCTGGCCACGTCGCTCTCGGTCCCCAGGCCAAGTCCAGGCTCAACTCTCAGCCCTGCCCGATGCCTCGTAAGAATCGTAGGCATCAAATATATCATCTCCTACCTGCACAAACTCAGGTGGGCCCTCTGCTCGTGGGAATGAACAACACCCATGAAACTAGTGGTCAGTACGCTACGTATTGAGCAAGGGAACCATGCAGCTAAGGCCAAACACATAAGGCATATAACACAACATGATCATATAGACCGCATACAACAATACAAATAATGAAGGCCAAATTATAGTCCAACTAAACTTATTCGTTAGATCTCTTATCAATATACTCGCTTCACACATGCTCTTTATCAATCTATGCGAGTGTGGGAACCCCATTATTATAGCTGGTGGACCGGAATACATATAGGGAAGAACGCTCCTGACCACCATTATTGCCGGTGGAGCGGTCTCTAGGGCAGAACGCTCCTGGCCATTATTATTTGCCGGTGGACCGATCTGGCCCCAATTCACATGGTGTTTCACTGTAATTACTTAGTGTTTTTCCCATGTCTTATCATCATTACATTCGATTTGTTGAGTACGGGATCCCCCACTATTATAGCCGGTGGACCGGAAATCATGCAGGACAAAATACTCCTGGCCACTATTATTCGTTGGTGGACCGGTCTCCAGGGCACCCCGGCTCCTGGCCACTGTTATTCATCGATGGACCGGTCTAGGCCCGGCTCAACAGTCTTCCTCTTTAAATGGTTAGTATCTTATTCGATAATTATTTCACCCTTGACATGCATGTCACTAACCTTCTACTTCTATCCTCCCAATAGGGCCCGTCCCATATCTTGAGACTTCTACGCCTCCTATCACAACACGACATCCATTCCTCCTTCCATTTACTCATAACGAAAACCCAACTCCCACGGGTGTGGGTTAAGGCCTATCACCTTATAACATCTCAATCCCCTTACTATCACTCTCTAGGGTTTTCCCTAAAAACCCTAATTAGACCTATGTGGCCCAACCTTCCTTTAACTTACACTACCATTATTTCTTTTATTGCCCAAAACCTCATCTCATTTAGATTCAACTCAAAACATATCACTTTACTCACCAATTACACCTGTGACCGAGAAACCCTAGTTGTCCACTCCAACCCTAGCACCTTTCTTCCCCCACAAGTCACCTCTCTATTCTTCACCTAACATCTCTTCTTTCCTATGGCACCCATACTCATCCCTCATATAATAATTTTCCACTCTTATCCCATGCTTCACTTTTCCTTAATTATTTTTACTTTCACATTTCCCCTCAGATTAGGGTTTCCTCCCAAAACCCTAATCAAGTCCCTTATACACCCTTATACCAACCTACGTACTATTTTTCACCGCAAGTCTCCAGTCACTCCACAACATTCCCCTTACATTACTTATTCTCTAAGACAGCTTTTCTCACGTAAAGATCATCCCCATGCAGACTACATCCATCCCATACAAACCCTAGAAATTTTCCATGCAAGATTCACATCACTCATTCATTTTGATAATAACCTCCTTTTATTTTCCCCTCATGGATCATGAGATAATCAGGTCAATCTCATGTCCCCATTAGTCAACTCACTTCCCTTTATCCCTTTTTATCCTTTCACCCCACATCGCATTATTAAACATCCTAGCATGTATGTTCTAGAGGGTCACGTCATATAACATCATAAGCACAGCATAACAATCATTATACACATGCCATAAGGAATTCACATAAGCATACCTCAACTCCAAGCTGCACTACAAGTAATTAGTCATTTTAATCATAAAGTAAAAAACATGGCATAACACATGGCACATGACACCCACATAGTTTTTCTTAGCCACATCCTTACCTAATATGACACCAGTCTTGGAGCACGTTCCTACGCCTCCTTAGAGTTTTGACTTGATTCACCTATAAGAGGGAAAAACTATGGGTTAACTTCCCTCTAACCAAAATTACCATTATTCCTACCTGACCCTTATCATAACTTACTATTAGGGCTAATAATGATAATAGTACTTTTATAAGTAAAAGAAGGGTTATTATTCTTAAGGTAGCTAATCATGCTACTACTAATCAAAAATAGGTCTTAATAGCTACAACGGTTTATGTTAAGGTAATTATAGCAATAATTATATTATTAAAGGTAATAGCTTCAATATTAGTAATAATGATAATAATAATAGGTGTAGTGATAATACTAATATCGACCCAAACCCTAGTAATAATAATAATAATGGTGATATTAGTGATGTAAAAGTAGTGACCATAATGACACTAATAATGATAATATTAGTAGTGATAGTAAGGTTAGTGATATATGAAATATTAACAATAGTGACAAGGTAATAATAATAATAATAATAAATAATAATAATAATAATAATAATAATAATAATAATAGTAGTAGTAGTAATAGTCATAATAATAACAATAATAATAATAATGATGTTCAGAATAATACTAATAATAATAATAATAGAAATGGTAGTAGTAATATAAGGATTCGAATATTTACAATAATAATAAAAGTGATAAAGTGCCAAAGTTATCATTAATAATAATAGCAAGAACAACAACAACAACAATAATAATAATCATAGTAATAGTAATAATAGTAATAATAATGATGTTAATCATAATAATACTAAAGTTGTAGGCCATTAATAATAATAATATTAGTTATAAATATTCTGAAGTTAGGTTAAATAATAATAATGATAAAGATAATAATAATAATAATAATAATAATAATAATGGTAATAATATTAATATTAATAATAATACTACTAAAAATAACTAACATTTGTATAAAAAGGGTTTAGAGGTTAGGAAGGTTTGAGGACCACCTAGGGATGGTGGAAGCACCGGCGGTGGCAATGGCGGTGATGGAGGGAGAAGAGAGGTGGAGAGATGGGGGTGGAGGGAGGAGGAGAGGGTGTCAGGGAAAAATGGAGGTATGGGGAGGTAAAGGGAGCTCCCTTGGTTGTTTTGGAGGGCAGAGGGGGTGTTGGTTGCGGCGGGATTGGTGGTGGACAGTAGTGCGAAGGGCGGCGGGGTCAATGAGGGGCTGATCGGGAGGGGGAATTTGCATGGCCGAGGTGGCTCGTGCAGGGTAAACAGAGGGAGGAGGGAGGCTTAGTTTGGGAGAGGGTGATGCAAGGAAGGGTTTCGTAGGTGGATCGAGCAGCGACGATGGCAGGCTGGCACAAGTCTGCCATTGTAGGGCTGCATTTGGTCAGAGAGAAGAAAGGAGGCAGGGGTAGGCACGCGTTAGGAGAGAGGAGGGTCATTCGGGTCAAAAAGGGACAGGGGAATGGTGGGGGAGAGAGAGAAGGTAGGCAGGCGGCGCAGGTGGCTGGTTGGTGGAGGCGGTTGGGCAGATGTAGGGGTAGGCTGCGAATTACAGCTCGGGGTCGGGAAATAAGGCGGTTGGATTGGGCCAGTCCATGGGAGAAAAAAGAAAAGAAAAGAAGGGAACCGACCGGGCTGGGCGATGAGAAGAAAGGAGAGGTGGGGTGTGTGGGCTTGGATTGTGCTGAAGGAGAAAGGGGAAAGGGAAATTGGGCCACAAGGGGCTGGCCCAATTAGGGAAGTAGGGAAGAAAAGAAGGGAGAAAGGAGGGAGAGAAAGAAAAAGGAAAAAGAAGGGGAAAAGGGAAGAAAAAGAAAAAGGAAAAGGAAAAGGAAAATAGGTTGGCTGGGCGTTTAGGATATTTTGGTATTTTTGACTATTTAAACTAATAGTATTTAGAAAAATAATAATTAAATCCCTTTTTAGATTAATTTAGGCTATTTTGAATAATTTTCTCAAGTTCCATTTTAATTAGCAAAACACCATAATTTTTTCTAATTAAATTATTTATTATTTTCCTCTTTATTTTGCCTTAATTTCCTCCTCCTATTTTAATAAAATAAGTTATTTAATTAATTTCTCTAATAGTTCTTTATGTGGCCATAATTTTTAAAATTAAGGTTTTGGGATATTTCACCACTTATCTGTTATTTGGTGAAATATAGTTAGTGCATTGTTGAACTTTGAAAAAGGCATTATAGTTTCCAGGTTCAAGGTAACCCCAAGGCCCAATCCTTTTCTCCATTATCATACCTAAAATAATGTTAGAGGAGGGTAATCTCAAGTAGTGAGCTATTTATTGTAATTTATTTTTAACCTAAATCATTTTTATTCATTGTTGACTTTTTAAAAAGTGTTAACTTTGAAAATATGACTCCCTCACATCCCATGATCAAATCTTAGCTTGTCTTTACCTAATCAATCAAATTTTCATCGATAATCTACTCTATCACCTTCCACCAATTCTCTTACACTTATACTAATTATTCACATCACTCACCTTGTTCGTAAGAAATTCTCCTATTTAAACTCTCTCTCTCTCTCTCTCTCTCTATATATATATATATATATATATATATATATATATATCAACCATATCACCTAATTTTTTATATACATAAGAGAGTATACACCCTTTGGTTTCTCATTCACACTTAGCTAATTGTCATAATTTCTCTACCTCTGTTCCCTCATATCTCCTACCTTATTCTTATTTTTAGCTTTCTCCTTTTTCTCCACTCCATTTTCTTTCACCCTTCAACTTTTAAAATCTTGAACATTAGCTCTTTAGTGCTTGTTCTAAGCAAAATAGAGTTAATTCATAAATTAGTGAAAAATATTCAAGATTGGACAAGCCCTTATATTCAACCCTGAAGGGTAGGGGTATGCACAAATTAGGTCAAGCTGAAATTTTGGACCGGACCATACAGGTAAAACAGGGGTTAGGGTGGGACCATTTTGAAAAAAGGGACATTTGGGTTAGTTTGAGTATGACATGGGTTTTTTGGTTTGACCCAATTTCAACCCATTTTGTAATTTTTTTCAGCACATGGGATTGAAATTGGGTGAAAACAAGGTCATTTAAAAACAAGGTCGAAATCGGGTTGGTCTAGGGTTAACCCAATTTTTACGTTCAGGGTCCAAGTGTAGAATCGATTTAGGTTTTGGGTCGTAGTTTATTAAAAATCAGGTCTCCAAGCTGGTCTTGTCTGGGTTTGACCCGGTTAGGGATGGCAATAGGTCTGGTCTAGGCCGAGTCCAGCCATACCCAGACCTGGACCCATTTATATTATCTAGACCCAACCCTACCCAGACTCGTCGAGTCTCAAAAGTTCAGATCCAGACCCAGATCCACTGGGTCTAGCGGGTAAACGGGTCCTAAATGGGTCAAGCTATTTTTTTTAAAAAATAATTAATAATCTATGTAAATAAAAATATATTTATTTTTTATATAACTTAATATGTATTTTTTGTTAAAAAAATCCTCCATGTGAAAAATTATTTTAATATTAAAATAGTTACGTTAACTTTTTAAATAGTATTTTAATGCTTTTAGAATACAATATTGTACATATTGCTTATAAAGTAAATATATAAGAATAAAATTAAAAAAATTAATAAGGAGATTAAATAAGATTATGATAATAATAACAAACATAATATTAGTATGTATTTATATATGTATATATATAAACACACACCCATATATATATTAAATGGGTCTTCTAGATTGGGTTTGGATCAGGTCTGGGTCTAGAACTACTGGACCTAGACCCAGACCCAGACCCGTTGGGTCCAAAAATCATGGACCCAGACCCGCTAAAAATAAGGCGGGTCTAGCGGGTCTGGGTCAGGTCCGAGACCCATTGCCATCCTTAGACCCGGTGCACACCCCTAGCAAAGGAGTCATTTTCCTTCTCTTTAATTTATTTCCTTCTAGTATAAACCTTGCATATTTATTGACTTCTAATTCTATGTGTTTGATTTGTTTAGGTGATAAGGCAAAGGAGGTATTTAGGAGTACTTTTGGCTTGCTTAAAGACCATAATAGCATTTTGGTACGAATGCAAATCTCTAGTTTAGGATCTTTTGTTGATATGTGTCTTTTATGCAAATCCATGTTAGTATGTTTTTTGTTTTAGAATTCATGGCAAGGTTTTATTTTAAATTATATTCGTGCATTACTTGACAAGATCATAGTTTTATGTGTTCACTACTAGAAAATGTATCTTTAGCGACAATATGTATCGTGGTTAATAACCTCCTAATCGTCGTCATTACTTTTTAGTGATGACAATACATTGCAAAAACGTCATTTCTAATATTTCGTAGCTAGAAGATAAAATTGGGATGACAAAACGGTGATCACCAATTCAACTTTTAGTGACGACAATGTTGTTTCCAATTACACCATTAGTGACTAATGTAGGCTAAATTTTGGTTGGCCAATTTCAAAATTTAATTTATTTTTTTTGGGAAGATATTATCATTGTTAATAAGGGTATTAGTGGTGAAGTTTTAAAAAAATTTACTGGAAAATTTTAAATCTTGATTGAAAATTTAAAAACATACAACTTTTTGTCATGGCATATTATCTCTAATATCCTTTCTAGCAAGGACGTTTTCTTACTTTCCTAGGAAATTTTAATCTTAGCTAAAAGGTTTAAAAAATATCAACAACATGCCATCCCTAATACTAACCTCTAAAATTTTATGCCTCTATAAAAATGAAAACCCCAATGATTTTTTTTTATTCCATAAAATATACAATATCACATAAAATTAGAATATTAAAATATTTATAAATAATTAGCAGTCAAAACATTAATTCTAGAAATATTTATTATAACAACAAATAAATATGTATAATGCAAGGAATTTTTGAATTAAATACAAATAAAAATGTTCAAAATGAAAATTATTTATAATAAATCATCATCATTGTCTTCCTACATAGGGAGATTTTGAAAAGGATGAATATGTTGTTGGGGATAACCATATAAAAGTTGAACTTGGTATTGGGGTAGGCTATAGAGAAGCTAAAACTGGATTGATGGATAAGAGGCAAATGTAGATCAATGTGTTTGTGTCACTATCCTATGCAATTCAACGATCTACGTTTGTTGAGATTGGACAATCTCATAAATATTTATCATTGTAGGAAAAGGGGTATCGGTAGTGGATGATGGTGTACTAGTCTTTGACGGTAGATGGCGATTGCCAACAGAAGATAATAAATGTCCACTTGGTAATATGTGCCCAACACCCTTCTTAAAGCCTCGTCAATGATCAAGAACCCCATCTACTATCCTAGTCTCGTTGATCATCGATGAGTCTATAGAACTAGTGGAGGGGCCCTTGGTGATCCTAACCCCATCTTCCTGTAGTTTTGTCCAAGCCTCATCATGTAACATCACCGTCTCATCCTAGCAATTAAAAAATATTACATCAATACAAAAAATTACAAATATTATTTTATAAAATGAAAGATAATATTAGTAATCTTACATAATTTTTTCTCACTTGCTAAGTGATCTACTAGCCAACCTTTATGTGTAGATCCTTATAGGTTTCCATTGGCGATAACAATTGTTTACTATGTTGATCAACATGTCATATTTGGTTAAATTAATGCATTAACAATGTTAACAAGAACTAATTTGTTATATATACATATATACTTTTGTATGTAGATAAGATGAAATATATCTAGACATGTGGAGACTAGGTCTATCAAATTAGACCTATTTTGCTTATTTTTCTTAGACTTTACCTACACATATAAAATAAAGTTAATATATGATTTAAAATTTTCAACATTTACAGTATAAGAGATAATTTGTTTACCTTTGTCTCATCTAATGTCCGGTTGTATTCACACTTGTTCTAGGTTTCTTGGTCAAAGCTATCCAACTTCTAGTTATTTTCTTTTAGCCATTGCGTCTTCATCTTGTTATTTCTGGTCTTGTATTGGCATTGAAACAACCTTGTAAGACCAAGAAAAATCTAATCCCACACGCAAATGTGCCTCCAATAATTGAGATCAAAATATTGCTACAAAATTATTGTATACCATATTAGTAATGTATAAACTAATATAATTTATATATTTAAACCAACAATATATAAATTGTAACACCTCCTAAAATTTAAAATAGATAAATATTATAGATTAATAAAATAAAAATAAAAATACTAGGGTGTTATGTCATGTTCTCGAAGAATCACAAAGGGAAAAATCATCAAGGAATGAGTTCATGATCAATGAACCAAAGATAAAGTGATAAATATGCAAGACATATCTGAATACATTAAATTTAAGAATAAGAAAAAAAATCCTCTATAATGATTGAAAACCAACCAAATGTTTCTATGCTAACCCTTCCCCCATGCATGCATCAACTCTACCTGTGGAAAATAGAAAACACAGAAAAATAAACCACAACTCAATAGGAAACCACTATATCCATTTAAAACTATTACCTTTTAATTTACATGTGGAAAATATGACACAATGTGAACACCTCAAAAATTAATTCATGCAAAAATTCAATAGTTAGCTCATAAAACCATATATTATCACCATTAGTCAATCTCACTTTTGCACACTTAATAAAATCTACCCTCACCGATCCATCATAACTATTTGAGACCAATCACACCAAATATCTCAGAAGACATCACACCACCTCGTTGGCACATAGGATAGCACTAGTTATTTTTGGTGCACATAGGAAGACTCCACCCTATACCACCAGTCTAGGGAAAATCCTACTTTCAAGATTCGAGTATGTAAAGCTCATCAACATACATTATCAAAATAACCACCATAAAAGGTTTCACCAATATTCAATTATACAAATTTAATAACATAAATATTAATGAAATCATGTAAGTGTTAAAACACATACCATTAAATTATAACACCAGATTTCAAATAGTACCAATGCTTTGAAACTGACATATTAAAATACATATAGTATATTCTAATAGATAAATATCTATAAAACTAATAAAACCCATAAAATTTGTAAACACATGAATTTCAAAATTTACAGTACAATTGAGATGGTTGATTGTTTTTAGCTTCTACTCTTAATTGATTCCACCTTTTTTTTTATTGAAACCTATCATTCGTTACTACCCATAACGTCCCCTATATCCCATTAACACATGTAGTTAGTTGTCCCACATCCAAAATACCAGACCATTACTTATCCATCTTAGAGAAAGTAATGAACCATTATCGAAATACTTTTGTGGTCAACTTATATCCCAGCACCCAATTCAGCATATAGGTACTTGACTCTATTGATTGTAGTAATTATATTTCTATTTTATTTATTTCATTTAAATAACTTGTCTGTTATTTAAGTCATCATGGACTTATCATGTAAATTGCCTTATACAAGTTAGAATATGCACTAGTGATTGTGTATGTATCTGCCTGAAACATTAATTATTAATTTTAAATTTAATTTCTCTTTTTTTACTCATTATTATTAGCTTAGCTAAAGACCCACTAAACATCTACACTTCTGCTATTACTCAAGTCATGCACATAATTCACTTATTTTTCCCTTTTAGGCTAATATAAACATAAGTAAATCTAAACCACAATAAAACCTATAGAATCGACAACTATTTCAGATAAATACAAGAAAAAGAAAGTACATGATGGAATATTATAAAATAACTATTTCATAAAAAATCATAAAACAGCAATGAAAGTCTATTAATTAGTTGGCTATTACATAAAGACCTCAACTTGTGGAAGAATCTTATAACTTAAATTTTTAGGAACATGAGTCCATGATTTATACAATGGAAAAATGAATTCCCCTATGGCATTTACAGCATAGTATAAAAAATGGTCTATTCACCCCACATAATGATATGTGTCATCTTTATTAGCATATTCTATATGTTATGGATTTTTTCAATTAGTTGGATCATATAGATATAGATCCTTCCCTTTTCCTCCCCCTAAATTTTTTTAAGTTGGTGGTGCTAAAAAAATAAATTTCAAAATCAAGATTAGTACCACTGAATAGATATTCAAAGTTATATATTCAAATGGTGAAAAAGTGTTTTTTATATATTATCTCACCAAAATCACATGAAGAATGTAATCCATGAGGTTCGGGAGGGGGATAATATAATGCGTCTCCACTGTGATATCTTGTATCATTGTCAGTCCTAACTATATCTTGTATCAAAAAAGTTAAAATAGTAATACAAATAGATCAATTATATCAAATTTGTATATCACATGTTGTAAAACTATATTACATATGTTTAGTTTAATGATAAGGGTCAATAAGAAAATTACACCAAATACACACTAGTTAGAAGCAAAACCAAAATTATCATTATAGTTCTCTTCCTCTATATCATCCATATCCTAAGCCCTCGTATTCTATGTTGTCTTTTGGTATCTCATCATCAGCAATGTCATTTGTGGTCTCATCAACATCCATATCTTTAATTCCATTGTTTGGCACTATAGTAGCAGAGTAAATCCTATCAACCACATCCACCACATCAATCTCATCATCATCATTCATATCCCAAATGTGGTGTTGATTCACTTCTTAAATCACCTTCCAATTAGACCTATTAAGAGGGTCATCAACATACCAAACTTGTTTTTATTTGAGATCTCAATATATAATAATAATTTTTATATAACTCAGACCTCGTATATGCACTTGTAATGTTGTTGCCTTGCGTGATTCTTTTCTTTCTCATATTAGTGTCAAACTGTTTTTACTTGAACAATAGAATATAAAAATCATGAAAGTAAGATAATCTAATGAATTCCAGTAATTGTCCATAGAAAAAAGTGTCATCGATTCATATTTCTACAATGTTATAAATATTTAACTTCATTAATCACACAACCAAGATAAGTTGAGGTGACGAGACAATGTAAATAATTCATCATTACATTCAGCTAATCCATATTCCTGTAACTTGTACATCTGTAAATAAAGTGATATTGTAAAATATTATAACCAGTATTATATTAACTAAATGTACACAAATCCATAACATTTTACCTTGGATTCAAACCAATATACAAACTCTTTCTTTTGAATATCACCCAAATTACCACCATGTTGGCTAATTTCAGTAATATGTTCAGTACAACAATTTAGTAAATTCAATAATACCATCACTGATGATATAGTATTACTGAATAATTCAATATTCACCATGTTGACTAACTGAATAATTCTAGAGGGAATATTCACTCAAAATTACAAAGGAACACTAAAACATTATCTTCTTCCTTCTCTAAGGCAGACAATCAAAATATCCTCGAATAAATCTGACTAAAGAAGTTATATAGTTCTATTCCCAACCTATTTTCTCAAGAATCCATGAACTCCAAATACCAATAGGTGTTATATAAGCACACGATGATAGTGACTTTAGGACTCCTATATTTTATCATTATCACTAACATTCTTCTTGATACTTCCAGCAAACCCATCTGGAAACTACACTTCCTTAAAAAACTCAAGAACTTTCTCTAATCATCATAATCAAGAGTAAATTGTACCTTAGGTTTCATAAACTTGTTTCCCTCATAATATAACCATAAATTATTTATGATATTCATGTACTCTAAATAATGTCTTGCATTGTTGGTGTCTTTTAATTTTTCTTCATTAAGGACTATTGTCCCAAGAAAATTGGCACAAATATTTTTCTTGACATGCATAACATCTAAATTATGTTTCAAAAAATCTGTTGACCAATAGATCAACTCAAAGAATATGCTCTTCTTCTTCCAATTCAAATCATCAACACCTATTGTTCTCTTTAAATAGTAAGAATGTTACCAAGTTCATATTCTATGATATAACTCAACTGCATCAAAACATCATCAGAAGACAATCTCATCGGAGGTTCCCTTCTTTAAAGTTTTTTATGGAATTGATAATTTTTCCCTAAATGGATTACTAGTGTGGAAGAATCATTGGTGGCTAAGATATCTTATATTGTTCCTCAATCTCATGGAAGTAGTGTTTTTATTGCAGTTTGGACATGCTAAATACCCCTGACTAAACCAACCTGACAGATAAGATCAGGTTGGGAAATCATTAATGGTACAAAGCATTGTTGGATGCATTTTGAACACTTTGTTATTAACATCATCTCTTGTAACTACCCCAATCATCCATATATCATTCAATTTTGTCAACTAAAAACCAAAGGAGCTTATCAATATTCATACTTGGAGAACTTACACTAAGAATCAACAACATTAATGCTAAAAATGGGTATTTCATGCAACCCCAAGGGGTAAGTTTTATGTGGTTAACATAAATGGCCACATACTATATCTGGAACTCATGTCGAATAGATTAAAATTTTTTGATGCTAAACTAAATCGTATATTTTGTGGATTGACTAAAAAATTTGGGTGATTTGCATCAAAATGCTTTCATGCTTCACCATCAATAGCATGGTGTAATATCACTGGCTCTTTTGATCAACCCTTCAAATGTCACCTCATATCATAAGATGTGTGTCTATAAACGTACAATTTATTTAGCCTTGGTGTTAGAGGGAAGTACCTCATAACCTTATAAGGTACTTTCTTACCTATTATAGCTTCATCTGTCTAATGAGATATACCATATACATAATAGTTATCTTAATCTATATTTTCCTTCCAATATAAAGCATAATCATATTTTCACACATGAATAACTTTGCAGCCTAAATCTAGCTTCCCCATCCTCTTCTTTACCTTGTAGCGTGATTTGACCAACTTATTCTCTTTAGGAAGAGCTTCTTTTAGCAATTTAAGAAGCCTACAAAAAGACTTATTCATCTAATTATTTAATACTTAATGATGCATCAACTTCACAAAAAAAAGATGAGAAATTCTTACATCCAAGATACAACTCAGCCTTTATTTCTTGGAATAACCCATCATAATAGGCATCATTTCCATTTCCCGCTAAGTTTTTATTTATAGAACCATGTAGTTCATCATCAATATTAGCTTTTCTTTCATTACCATCACCAACCAAATCACCTGGTATATCTTCCATCTTATCTTTTCCATCCTCAATCATATATATTCATTCTGGCTTAAGTTCCACTTCACCATGATATACCCACACATCATAGTTTTCTCTTAACCCACTTCATGGTATGTGGTACTCAATATCATCTATAGCTCGCCACTCTATGTTATCACACTTTGTACATGGACAACGAATGTAACCATCTTCCTTCTGAATACATGGTCTTGCCATTCTAATAAATGTTGGGATAATTGCAAATTTTATTTAACTGTCGATTCTTTACCAATGTCTAAGGTTTATTGATGTTTATTTTATCTAAACATAATATAATTAAGAATAATTGAGTATAAAATGTTGCTTTTAGTAAGATAAATTGTTTATTTACATTAGAAAAAAATATTACAAAGTATAAAAATTGTTGACCTTAATTAACCATTATATAATAATCACTATACATAATAATAAAAAAGATACTATAACTTAAAATAGGGTTCCTTGTCAAATTTTCTTGATCAGCCATTCAGTCTAATCTTCTCATAGAATCCTCTATTCTCTTTATTCTTTAAATGAAGGTGCATCTAGCACGTCACTAAGATAATTAGGGTATGCACCCTTGGGTATCCTATGCCTCATCATCAATCATTGTCAACTTTCTTGCTATCTAGCCATCATAGTGTCTCATACATCACTTACCATCAATAACCCTAGTGTATTACCCCATCATTAAAAACTCTAATTATAAATTAATAATTATGTGTGATTAATTAATATAATTATTTTAGGATATTCTATATTAAATGGATTATTATTTTGCATATGAAATATAGCGGAATAGATATAAATTTAATTATATTAGATTTTGGATAGGTTTTGTAAGATTAATTATCCTTTATATTGAACTAGAATCGTGAACCATGAACCTTGCACACCCAGTTCCCATATTTCTTGGTTCAATTTATGTAACTAAACAACCCAACTAAACCATTTTTCATGGTTATTTATAAGCTTTTATTTGCATGCCGAATGCATGCCTATTTGTTGTCATGCTTGTCTGCTCATCTCTGGCTGACTCACGTGTCTGCCTTCTTCACCAACCCCTCTCTTTCTCTTTGGCCACACATTAATATCCTATGTAAGCCTCCCTCTTCTCTCATTTTGGTGTTTTTGATTTATACCAACATCACTAAGCTTCTTCTTCTTCTTCTTCCTCCTCCTCCCTAACTCCTTCCTTTGGTTTTCATTCTTAATATCACCACCATCACTGCAACCCTCACACCATCAACCATTTACCGTCATCTTCTTCACCAAACATCATAACCGACACCTTATGGTTCTTTTTCTTCGGTAACTAAATGCCCGACACTACTATCCAATCTCCATTTTTGTACATCCCTCATCACACAACATGTGTACTTTCTCCTAGCACACGTGAGCACGTCCTTCCTCCTCAACCTATATATGTGCTACATGCATGACTGTGTCACTCATTATGCTTTTCTTGTGTGCCTTCTTTGCATGAACTATGTGTCCTTTCCTTTTCATAGTCATATTTGTGCCATATGTAGAACATTTCCCATCCATCCTCTACATGACCTTGTGTCACTGTCTTCCCCTTAGTTACGTGAAGTTGTGCGGCTGCACACCCTTGGTTGCATGAATTTATGTTATTGCCAGGTACTCCCTATGTGAAGACCTCATGTTGCTAATCCTTAACAGCGTGAGATTCTCCCTTATCTACCTTGGTGAAGTGATAACCTCACACAACTTAGTATGCTTGATTGTTATAATTTAGTTGATGTTAACCTAATGTGCTTAATATGAATAATTGGACATAGGATGGCCTTAGCGTATTTATAGGTTGACCTTAGTGTTGACTTTTGACTTTAACTTAGACCATTGACCTTAGGCTTGACTTGAATAATTGGAAATAAATGAATATTAGTTAAGTTTGGAATTGAGATTATTGTGTAATATGTAATATTTGTGATCACCTTATAAGACATTAATATTAAAGTGAAATACCACAAGTTTGGGAATGGTAGCTCCTTAGGGTTAGCTATCCTAAGGACTAGGTGTAGCCTTAGTTTTTTTCTTGGTTCGTTAGTGTGTTGGCATGCCCCAACAAGGCCCTAATATGTTTTATAGGTGACTTAGGGGCCCTATAAGGGTTATTGATACTTAAGGATTAGGTATCTTAAGTTTGGAGGATAATGTGCAGCCTTTTTACACTAGTATGACCAAAGTATTGTTATGCCTATGGGTTAGATGGTTGGGAGGATACAGTGATGCCTTATGAGTGGGTATAACCTATGTATTGTTATGTTTGTGGTTTATCACTTGTATCCTCCAAGTAATAAAAAGAAAGCAACTTGTGAAGTGGAATTTGGAATTGTTGGGTTAGGATTGGATCCTTAGTTTGGTAGTTGCCTCTGTGTGCTACCATTGGTTTGGAAATGATATATTTTGGTTGGTCGGTAGATACCCTAGTATCTTACCTCTCTTTGTGGTAAGTTATATTTTGGTTGTCTTAGATACGGTTGTGCTAAATTTCTGTGATGGGGATCTTTTGTTTAAGAATGATGATATGATGACCATATGGCTTGGAATATGTATATGTTAGAGCATATTTACTATATTTCATTATCGCATGATTTCCTTGTTGTATCTATGCCATGTTACTACTTATGTGCCTCATGTGGCATTTACATGTTAGAGTCATATAGTGGTTTACTAGGTATCGATGTACTAATGGGTTTCATTTTATGGTCTTTTGCTTATTAAATGGGTAGTCTTAACCTTATATAAGTACTTCAAGGGTTCAACTTAATGGCTTCTGGTAGGGGTTGAGAGTTAAGACTATTTAGTGTTCATCCTAGCATCTTTTAATCTGGATATCCCTTATAGACTAATTGTTTTGGGGTGAATGGGGGTGAATCAGTTGATTTATCCCATGTGTGGACCAATTTTCTTAACCTTGACGAGGTGAATCAAGGTTAAAGTTTCACCTTCGTTTACCCCGATCAACCTCATTTTGTTAACCCCTAATTTCAGGGGTAATGGAGGTGAAGGTTAACATATAAGTAATATTTTTTAATTGACCAAAAAAAATCCTCCTAATTTATATAAATGAATTGGCCTCCTCTTTTACTCATGCTCTTTCCCATTATCTAGCTCTCCCACTTGCCTCCTTATGCTTTGTTGACCTACCTCATCCCAGTAGCAGCAGCTTCCAATATCAATGTCTAGAGTTGCAGCTTCGATGACCAATTTTGGGTGTACGTTCTCCTCTCCTCTCACAGCGTGTATTCTCCTCACACATCATCATCGGATATGCTTCTAGTCGATTTGTTTTTTCCTTTTCTTCTTCTTGTCTAAATTGCCATGTAATAGATCAAGTATAATATTGGCATCTTAACTTGTGTTGTTCATGGATCTATTCGATATCCTTTGCTGCCCATTAAAATCTTTATGGTCGATATCCTCTGCTGCCTTGGTCAAATGCCTAGGTTGAATGTTTGTTGCCTTGTTCGAGTGCATTTTTTTACCTTATATTGAGAATGTATTGTGCAATATATTGTAACAGAGTTCGATATCCTCCATTGATTTGGAAAATTAGTAAAAAAAAAATTTCCTTTCAATGGAATTCGAATGCAATCGGAGACCAAGGCATTGTCGACATACCCTTTTTTTTTCCTTGCTCAAATGCAAAATTTTGCCTAAATTTGTGCAATATAGTAAGAATGTATATTATTAGTACTGTCATTAACCACTAATTTGGTAGATTTAGAATTTTTTTTCTTTCAATGCAATTCAAATCTGCTTCACTACAAATTTGTTTTTGGGATGTTTAAACTTATTTTGTACAATATAGTGAGAATGTATATTATTTGTGTTGGTATTAATATGCCAATATAGTGAGAATGTTTATAAGGTATTGTTGGTGATGCTAGTGTCAGCCTTGTTTGAATGCATTTATTATGCTAGTGTGGTCTTTTTTGTCTCTCCGTTTTGTTGTTTGAATATGAATCAATTTCAATCAAGTTGCATTTTGCTATATGATATATTATGTTTGTTCTTTTTTCTCTCAGTCTTGTAGAAATTTTTTTTGTATCAATAATGATAGTGAAGAACATTAAAATTTAGAACCCTGTCTACAATGTCCCAAATTATATAGTATGCTTTGTAAGACCTCCATATATTTGTTTTAGTAAGTTTGGATGTTTTATATTAGCCATATATTTTTTTTATTTAGTAACAATGATATTTATTTTTCGATAAATGGATAATGGTGATGATATTCTTACTATGTTTTACTTTACAATCCTTAATTGGTTTGTTGTGGTGGTGGCAACTTATTAGTATTTGGACAAAATTAACATGTTAGATGATGAGGATAATGATGATATTCATAAAGAATCTAGAGATGAGATTTTTGGTAAGAGAGGTGATAACAAATAGAGTAATATGTCAAGATATGATTCGTATAGGTCTTGAGGCATCTTGTGGATTATTAGTGAATCATGGTGGCTTGCAATCAGCTAAATGGGCTAATGTTGAAGAGCAAGTTGTTTTATTTTTGTGTATTTTGGGGCATGCCACAATAAATAGGTAGGTGCAAATAGTGTTTGGTAGGTCTAGAGAAGCTATTAATCATCATTTCCACAATGTCTTAAGAGTTGTTATAGAATTAGAAGAGATGTTTATTAGACAACCAGATGGATCATCAACACTAGCAAAAATTCAGGACAATCCCAAGTTCTATCCTTATTTTAAGGTGTCTATTATGAAATTTTATTTCTTTTTAGTTAATAAATGATGTAGTTAGATTCTTAATAATGTAGTAGTTAATTTTAGGATTGTGTACGAGCAATTGATGGTACCTATATCTGAGTAAAAGTTTTTGAGTTAGATGCTCCTAAAAACCGAGGAAGAAAAGATTTCACCACAAAAAATGTACTAACATCTTGTACATTTAACCTAAATTTTACCTATGTTCTAATTGTTTGGGAAGGAACAACATTTGATGCTCAAATATTAAAAGATGCATTAAGACAACAATATGACCTCAAAATTTCACATGGTAACTACATTACCATACTTGGAAAATATCTTTTACTTAATTTGTTGAAAGATGAATAATATTTTAGCTTTTTCATAGGTAAATATTATCTTGGTAATGTTGGTTTTCCTATTATGAGTGGCTTGATTTCACCTTATAGAGGACATCGGTATCATCTGAAAGATTACTTGCACAATCCATGAAGGACTCCTGCGGAGCTTTCTAATATGCATCATTCTTCATTAAGAAATGTGATTGAAATAATTTTTAGTGTTGTAAGAAAGAATTATCCAAATATGGAAAGTGAAAATGAACCCCATTATGATGCATATACATATACAAGGATTATATTATCATGTTGGGTTGTGCATAAATTTCTAATGGGTGTTGATCTGGATGAAGCTATAATTAGAGAGGCAGATCAATAGCTTGCCGATTGGGATGATGGAGAGTGAAAAAATAGGTTTGATTATCTTAGAGAAGAAGAATATGTTGGTAGATGAGAATTTATAAGGAATTCATCAATGGTGGTAATGTGGATATGATACATGAGAATTTCTGTTGGGCCATGTAATTTGAACTCATGTATTGTTTTGTGTGAAACTTCGTCAATTAGCTACAATATGTTGTATTTTACATTGAAAATGTGTACTAAATCGTGAGAACATGTATTTTGAGCATGTGTACATTGAACATGCCATGAAACATATAATTTTTCTTACTTTTTTTATACCTATTGTAATTGTCACCCTTTTTTTATAGATTCAACAATGCCTCCTCATCAAGGTGAGAGAAATATTTGGATACGTAAGATAGATGGAATTCTTCTTGATGCTTTACTACATTTGATGTGGATAGGTGATCATTCTAGTGGTACATTTACTATAGTAGCTTATAATTCCGTGATAAACAAACTAGAAGAAAAGTTTCCTAACTCCTCATGGAACAAGGAACAATTTCACAATAGGATAAAATATCTAAAGGGAATTTTTTTTTGAATGTTATGACATATTTAGGAATATTTCACAAAGTGGTTGGGGTTTTAATCCTACCATTCAAATGTGGGATTTCAAAGATGAAGTATGGAATCAACTAATTGAAGTGTGTATAATGTCAATTTGATGGAATTGTAATTTTTTTAGTTTTATTTACTTTGTTTATTTGTTTGTTTGTCATATAGTAATCCAAAGGTTGTGAAATGCAAGGGAAAAATAATTCCCTTCTATGAAAAGTTGGAATAGCTTTTTTCTAAGGATAGAGCAACTGGGGATAATGTTATAATTGTTGCTAAAGTAAGAGCAAGAAGAAGATATGCTATAAGACAACATAGAGAAGCTGGTAACATGATTCATGACAGTCATAATATGG
The DNA here is from genome assembly GCA_030549775.1 of Tamarix chinensis. NCBI lineage: Eukaryota > Viridiplantae > Streptophyta > Magnoliopsida > Caryophyllales > Tamaricaceae > Tamarix > Tamarix chinensis. The sequence goes on from CM060172.1 coordinate 69,464,108, forward strand.
TCTCACAAGACAAATTTCACATTGAGGGGTTTAGTTCATATGTTATAAATTCTAGGATTCCACCTCATTATCATCAAGACTTTGTTGCTAGTAATATAAGTATACCACAAGCAGGTGTGAGTCATGGAAAAGACAACAAGGGTAAGAGGAAAATTGATGCATTTATTACATCATGTTCTAATATGCTAAGTGCACGGGTAGAGAAGTGTGTCAAAAGTATGGATAAACGCTCACATGTTGATCCTGTGGAGGCTATAAAGTGTGTTGAGGAGCTTAACTTTGATTCAAGGTACAAGATGCAAAATGCTTTCTATCTTTTAAAGAATCATACAAACTATGATATGTTAAATATGAATCGATTGGGACAATGTTGGTATGCATTATGGCTTATACTTATGCAAGCATAGATCATTGGTGAATTAGAATATGTTCCTTATATATACATTCATGCTTTGTTGATTGTGAAACATTTGTGCACCTTTTGATGAAAATCTTGTGCACTTTTTGAGTTTATGTTGTAGATGATGATGGATCTATTTTGTGTTAAACATAGGAGGATGAATGTATTTTGACTTATTAAGTTTGTTTTTAATGAAGGATGATGGGTGTCTTTCTTCAATCGGTCATGTTAGATTTATTTTGTTCGTACATTTTTTTTTCTTTGAACTAGTTGGATAAATGGATGTTATAGCCAAAAATTACTCGACTTCTAACATTTTTGGTAGTGGTTATGATGGAGGAGGAGGTGGTAGTGGTGTTAGAGAAGGATAAGGAGGAGGAGGTGGTTATGGTGGATAAGGTGGTGATAAGTTCATATTTTGACACATTTTATACCCTTATAATCTTAGTTTTTAGTATTTTATTTAACTAATATAGGTGACTAATTATTGTTTTATGCTTAAGTGGTAAAAATTGCATAAATATTATTATTTGAGCTAAAATGATAATAATTAAGTACATTTAGAATAAAATATTATTTATTAATATTTATTTAATTTTATTTTGCAGGTATTGTTTTTAAATAAAAGAAAAATAAAAAAATAAATTGGACCTTTGGACCAACGGCCAAAGGCCCAAAGGCCTAGAACAAAAGGCAGGCCAAACGAAGCCAAACAAGCAGGTGAGCGCACAGGTCGAAGGAGCAAACATACGGAATAGGGCTGAGGTGGAAAGAAGGCAGCAAACTTAAATTATAAAAAGGGGGCGGCAGTGCTGCAAAGAGAGAAGAAGAGGCTCGGCAGAGAGGAGTAAGGGCGAGAGCCTTCATAGGCTCGGACGAGGAGTGCAGCAGAGCCGCACATCAGGTGATGACCGTGAGAGACACAAAGAAGGCTCGGCCGAAAAGGAGAGAAAGGGGAACGAGCCGCACCTTAGGTGAAGGAGGGTGCATCACAGAGAAGCCGTAGCGAGGCTAGACGAGGAGCAAAGCAGAGAGAGTGCGGCCCCGCCAACGCTGTCAGCCGAAAAAAAAAGAAAAAGAAAAAGAAATAGTTGCACAGAATTCAGCACCGAGAAGGAAGAAAATTAGAGGAACATTAATACCGATAGAATTCATTTTAGATAAAATTAATTTTTATTTGAATAAATTCTTAATCTTTTATTTAAAATTAATTTCGATTATTTCTTTCTCTTATTTTAATTTATATTGTAGATATATATTTCTGTGTAATTAATTCTATGATTATGGCTAGCTGATTATTTATGGTTAGGGAATAAATTGAAACCCTGGATTAGGGTTTGAGATATAATTTTATTTTCTTTGTTTCGTGATATTGTTTCTTGACTCTATTTTAATTGTTGTCGTTTATATATATAATTCTGTCAAGTATAATTTATTTGGTGCATGCCTTGTTCTGGTTTCCTCATAAGTGACAGTATGTAGGATTATTTGCCTACTAGGTGGCCATCTAAATATGCTAGAATTTATATGTATAAATTACAGCTAGGTTTGATAGCAATTCACCTAATAGTTTTGTGATTTTAACCGAATTAGTAAAATGTTTTGATACGTGTGGGTCAAGGAAAGGAAATACAACTAGACATGAGTTGTATACTAGTATGGGTACTTAGATTGATAGCCTTCTACTTACACTTAATGCATTAAATCTAGTTAAATATAATAGTCGCTTGTTGCTTCTATACTGCTAGTATTTAATAGGATTAATATTGGTATGTTGTCGTATTAATTAATTAAGGGAAGTAATATATGGTGTATGGACCTGCGTTTGGTGTACAACTTGGTCGATCTCATTCTCATGATTTTAATCTAGTGGTGGATTTTGATTTCCCTAGCATCTTTATCATATCTGCGGGTTTTCTATTATTTTTATTGTTATTAGTTTACTTTATTTTATTTACTCCTTTTATTATTATTTTTATAACCCCCATTAGTATTTTTATTATTTATTTATTCTGTATTATTTAGGATTTTTTATTTTTAGTTTTAGTTTTATTTTCAAGCTAGTTAATTAGAGGTGAGCCCTCTCAATCCCCGGCCTAGAACGATATCCTTATTTACCAGTACTACAATTGCCAATAAGAGGGTTTAAATTGCGTGCCGGCTACTGCCACACCAGGTGGTGGAGATGTGATGGAGTTAGTGGTGGTGAAGAGGTTGTTGTGGTGGAGGAGGTAGTGGTTTTTGTGATGCTAGTGGTGGTTGTTGTTGTTGTGATTGTAGTGGTAGTGGTAGTGGAGGAGGAGTTGAATTTGTGATGGAGGCAGTAGTGGTGATGAAGTTATTGTGGTGGGGAAGGTTGTGGTTGTTGTGATGGTAGCAGTGGTGTTGGTGGTGGTAGAGAAAGAGGGATTGGTTGTGGTTGTGGTGGAGGAGTAGTTGATTGTGGTGGAGGAGGAGGAGGCAATGGAGTTTGTGGTGGTGGAGAATGAGGAATTGGTTGTGGTGGTGGAGGTAACGACATTCGTGGTGGATGTGCTAGCTAAGTTGTTATGAAATGAGCTTATCAACTTAATACAAGGGTATAAATGGCATTTATTTTATTTTTAACCTTCATTCACTTCAATTCGAATGAGATTTTTAAAATATTTACTCCAATTCACCCACATTAGGTTAATATTATCCAAATATTATTTTAAAACATTCACCTCAATTCATTTCTATCCTCTTCAGCTAGGTTAATTTTTAATATTTATCCTTTCCTTAATTCACCCCAATCCAAATGGACCATTAGACCCTTATGTCCCTTTATATTTCTTCTTTTGTCATATTGGAACTCTTTTGTCTAATCTTTTGTATTTGTCAAGATAAGGTTAATTAGTAAAAAAACCATATCTTATGCTTATGATGTAATTATTAATTTAAGCAAATTAACATTTTAGCTTTCGCACTTAGTATAATAATGGTAGAGGATGTTAGACTTATGATAAGTGTGGTGGTAGCATCCATTATTTTAATAAATGCTTCAATAAAATAAAGTTTTAAGTAGTAAATTGGGTGTTAGCCTATGATATGAAATATCAGTGACAAATAAATTCATATATCTTTGTCTCGCAGCTGTCTATAGCTGAATTTGTGGTAAGGTCGGCAAAACATAATATGACCTAAACTTAAATGGTCCTAAATACAAACCCTTTCCCGCCATGTGATGTAGCACATCACATACCCAACTAATATATTTTCTATTATTTCCATTTGGAGACATACTATAGTAGTAGAGAGGGTGGTTGTCAAGTAACTGATGCATTCTAGCCTTACAAAAGGACAAATTAGCTACTAAATAATCATTTATCTAAGGTTTAAAATAATTTATTAGGTCAAAGTATTGTTATTTTATTACCCTACATTATTATAATTATAATTATTATGATTATGTGCAATTTATGATTGTAACATCTATATAGGAAGGGTGGATCAATTTCCATCCATTTAGGCAATTCTAAAGTATTTCCTAAAGTTGTTTTAAATGTGGAAGTTTAGGAAAATTTTGATTCATAATTTTTCTAATTAATGAAAATAGTTGTCATTTTATTAATAACCCCTTTAATACTTTCTTCTCTCTACTATTATTTTCCTGCAAGATAAGCTCTTTTTGTTTTTAGAAGTTTTTTTTTATCATTCATTGTCATTTATAGTGTTTGGTAAGTTTTAATTATTTTTTAATTAATTATTTTTTAAAATTTATATTTGATAAGTACCTTTTGATTTAATTTTGAAAAAGCTATTTCAATTAGTTTATAATTTATAATTTTTTAGCTAATTTTCCATCTTTCAAATGCATTATTAGTTTTGCATCAAGTGTATATGTTTTTAATTATTCCTTTTGTAGGTGTTCCATTCACATAAATTAATTTTATTTTGTACATTTCATTTCATACCCAATTACCACCACAATTTGTATACCATATACATAATTAATTATTTAATCACAATTACCAACTTACATAAATAATTATCACTCCAATGTTTATATATTTCTAATAATAAATTATTTAATCACAACACATACATTTAATCATAGTTACCAATAGACATATACAATTATCATCATCATCATATATATAATCACAATATATACATCAACAAGATTATAATAACATTTAATATTTATATATAATAATTATCTCCCCCAAAATTTATAAAATAATAATTAATAACAACATTTATACAAACACACACACACATGTATATATTATTTAACAACTTACTTGAAAAAAAACAAACAATATCTGACAGAAGGTAGCAGAGGAGGGAGGTAACAATCTCCTATGACCTAAAATTTTCTAAAAAATCACAAATTATTCATTGACTAATTATCCAAACAAAATAGCCAAATTAATATGAACAAATGGGTGGCACCAATAGTGGAGGAAGCAATAGTAGCAGCAGAGGCAGTGGTGGCAATGGCAGAAGATCATAAAATCACAAAAACCATAGAAAAACTAAATCAAAATCAACTAATAATGATAATACACATCATAAACACAATAAATTAGCAAAAAGCTAAACTTTACTTACCTTAGATTAGGGAAATGATAGTGAAGAGGCGAACGGCAATGAGAGGAGAGAAGTCGCAACGATGAAAGAAAGAAAGAGACGGCCAAGAAAAATGAGTCATGCTAGGGTTTTATAAGAGTTTAAGCAACAACAAATGTGTACTAGTACCCAAATTGTTGTCACTAATTATAGGAAAAAAAATTCAGTGTATAAGGCACGTGACCCATTAACAATGACATTAGGGTTATTAGCAGTGACATGTCATCATTAATAATGCAACGTTAGTTGGGGGGGAATTCCTCTGAATGGCCCGCAATTTTTTCACTGATATGTCATCACAAATAACCACTATGTCATTACTAATAGTATTTTCAAAAATGGAAAGCTTTGGAGGAAAATTTTCCACCACTTATATAGTGACGAATCTTTGGGGATAAAAATTTTTTAGGAACTTTATGATCTCCAAAATTACTTTTAGCAACTATTGGTTGTTGCTAATTAATCTTTTTCTTGTAGTATATTTTAGTGATTTTCCTTATTTTAGGTCTTTCTAGGCTTTTTCATAAAATCTCAAGCATATTGGTATTTTTTTTAATAAGCATGTTATTGTATATGTATATTATCATTTTAGTAATGTTGAGAAATTCATTATGTGGCCTTGAATGTCGATGATTTTGGCCACTTGGTTGTCTCGGCCTTGTTGGTTGGTGAGCCTTGGACTAATTTAAATCTAGTAAATTACACCATTATATGTCGTAATAATATGTGGGAGTTTTTTGTAATTTTGGGTGAAGTTTGGTAAAAATTGAAATTTGATAGTTTTCAGTGTTAATCTCAATTTATAATATTTGGGTCGAATTTGTGATTTTTTATATAAAATAAGTATTTCATTATAATCATTGAGATTTTTTTATAAAATTTAATATATAATATGATAGATTAACATTTAAATTTTTTTTAATAAGAAGTTTTCAAGGTGTTTAGGTAAACTAGGAGCATTATGGCCATTTTGGGTGAAATATGAGGATTTGAGGTTGTATAAATATTTTTTAGTTGTAGATTTGATGAGTGTGGTATTTGAAGCACTTGGGAAATTTAGGGTAGCATAATGATGGTATTAAAGAAACAATTTAATTTAGGAATAATAGCTTAAAAGATATCGTCGATATTTTATAGTAAAATATTAGAGTTAGGTCCTTATTTTTTATATTGTGTTTATAATGTTATATTGGGGTAACGTGTTGAATTTGGTAAATTGGAAAGTCTTATAGAATAAGCGGTGGCATAATTATAAATTATGGTTTTGTGAGGGCATTATGAAATTTTCATTTATGTAATATCCCCCATTGTTCTTGTTATCTTTCCTTATGCATCATCATTATTGAATGTGATTATCAACATGTACAATTTGATTAACCATGACGCAAGTCTAAGTGTTTATAGTAATTGGTGTGGTTGTAGCCTAAGTATCTTGTCATAGCTACCTAGATGTATATAAACACTTCAAAAGAGAGGGTTAAAAGGTGCATCAAAACACAATAAAAATCGCAAACACAAAAACACTAAAAGAAAAAGACACAAATTAAAAACACACTTAGCCCTAAAAATCATATTAATTGGGAGATTTAAGTGTCCATAATCACTCTTAATTATCAATCAAAAGATGGAAGGAAACATCCTAAATAAATAAAAACGCACTAAAAATATTAACAAAATAAAAGGCAAAGTTACCAATTCTCATAAATTGTAACAAAAATTGATGTAATTGTAGTCAACACATAGTTTAGACCCTCTTTTTGCACAATTATAGTACTAGTGAGAATGGTATCATTTTAGGATAAAAATTGAGAGAGCTCACCTAAGTCTAGCTAGCACATAAATAATAAAATAATAAAATCTAAATCACACAAGAATAAATAATAACAGCAGCAGCAACAACAACAACAACAACAACAATAATGGGAATTTAAATGTAGAAAAAGTTAAATTAGAAAGCAAATATGAGTGAATGTGAATATGAAAAACATACTAGGGAGTCAATTTCCACTACTAATCACGAGAAAGAGATCAATCAAGTTTCAAGCCACGAGTGGGTTTATACATATGGTTCCTTCCTTGGTTTAGTGTAAAGGGCTTCGAATCTTTTCCACGAGGTCCCGAGTTGAAATTACACCACCCCCGATGCATATCTCAAGTGTGAAAGGACATGTGGGCCTATTGAAGTAAAATTGCTACAATAAGCTAGGCAGCCATAGTATATGAGTTTGATTTTTACTAGTGATTAAAAGTTACTAGTCAGAGAGTCGACTCCTTGTGGGTACCCACGGCCGCAAGCATGTGTTCCCTACACTCCTAATATTCACGTTAGCCTAAGGCAGGGTTGGCAACGATGCATAAGGCAAGTGTATTGCCTTTTTTAAATGAGTGGTTTTATATACTTTATATTACTTTCCTAAACCAATTTAATATGATAAAGTGTCACTATTAAATCCTATTAAATTCTAATAGTACAGTCTCAACACAGGGCTCCTTTATTTAATTAGATGTAAAGCATTAAGCATAAATAGAATGGTGTCAATCTAAGTATTCAAACTAGTATCTTAAGTGTGTCTAGCTATATTTTTCACCTTTAACCCACATATATCTGAATATTCCACTAATCTAATTAAAAACTAGTAGGTACTTTTTATCTAACCTAGCTAAAATTTATACACATAAATTATAGCATGCTTATATAACCACCTATCACTATAATAAAGCCATAATAAGGAATGCGCTATATAAATTACACTTGAAAGAATCACACATATAATTGATAACAATTAAAGTAGAGTCAAATGTTAATCTCAAAAAAATTAGCAAAACATAGAAAATATTATTAATATCTCAAACTATAGTCAAGGGTTTTAATCTCCTCCTAAACAAAAATGAATTCATCCACACATCATGGGAAAATTAATTACACAAAACACATATAAGTATAGGAAAGGAAAAAACCAAAAATAAATAAATAAAGGTTTTCTCTTAAATAAACTCCTTTAGTGCAAGCTTGAATCTTGATAGTGTTTTATGTATTATGGGGCACAAAAATAAATCTAGATGATGTATTGATGGATTTATTAAGAAAATGTTTAATCTTGATGAAGTATTGAATTGAAAAATAGGGCAGTATGAAAGGTGAAGATGAAGACCTCCCTAGATGTAATAATAATGATAGAGGCTAATTGTGTGTGTGTGTGTGTGTGTGTGTGTGTGTAGGGATCTTGAGTCTATGATGTATTAATATATGTTGGATAAGGGTTTTGAGAACTTTAGATCATACTATAGCTCGGCCATAAAAATAAACTATGGATTTAGAAAATATTTGGATCAAAGATATTCATTGGGGAGATTTAGGGTTGACACAACTATGTTGAGAAACACGCCTTGGTTGTGTTCATCTCGACTTCAACATTTTTGCCCACTCTAATAGTTTTTAATATTTTGTTCATAACTTTCTCCTCCAACATTAGAATAAGATGATTCAAAATGTATTTAAAAGGTAACAAAAGTATATACAACTTTTATCTTTGATATTTTTCCAAATTGGTATTATATCATGGCTAAAATTTTTATTCTTCACAAGTATACATTTTTTTTGTCAAACCATGCATGTTTAACCCATTGTTTCTTGTATTTCTCTCCTAAATCACTTGTTTATGCTCCTTTTATTTATGATTGATACCAAATGAGTGCATATGGTTTAAGAGAGGTTAAATTTACTTTCTTAAAGGAAAATTAATTCAAAGTATAAGGATTATCACCATAAAAATAGGGTATAAAATACACTTATTAATAATCATAATTTTTTTGTGAGTAAATTTTATTATTTCCAAATAAAAGTTGATAAGTACAAACTAAACATGGGGAAATAGTTAGGCAAAGAAACCTAACTCATCCACACAACTCATAATATTTCTAAAGGACTTACTACCTTGGAAAGTTAAAAAAAAAAAGAACTAGCTAAATCACTAATAATATGCTTTCTAGTACAAGAGCTAGGCTTGGAATTATTTACAAAACTGCATCCATTTCATTCCTTCCGTACGTGGTAGATGGTATTAGTATGGAGGGAACGAATCATTTTTTTTCTTATCTTAGGACTGCGACCACCTTGAATTATCCACCTCTTCTAGGAATACTAATTAGTAATATGTTGTGTGCCTCCCAGTTTTCTAAGCATTGGAATCCAAATCTCAATTGTGTATGGGCAAGTAAAGATAAGATGGGGTATAGTTTCTTCCTCTACGATATAGAGGACACATGTGTTTGATCGGATAATTCCATAAGAAACTATCTTATCCTTAGTTTGGAAGTAATCCAATATTGCAAGCTAGAAGATAAACTAGTACCTAAGCAAGGAGAGTGGGTTCCAGATTGCTACACACCAGGGAACCTTCCCAACCTTAGGTCAGACAGTGTTATACGCCATGGAGATAGTAAATCTATTTCCGTGGAAACCTTTTGAAGTTCAATATCAATGGTGAATAAGTCATGAAACAAGGGCCTTAATTTCTAAATTTTTCTAAGAATCTAAGAGTAGGTGCTTAATATATTCATTTGCCATAAGTCATGATCCTTAATATAGTAAGAATGCACCCACCTTAACCATAAAAGGTCTTTCTTTTTAGTCAAAGACCAAAGAAGTCATCCTATAGCAACAACATTCCACGTAAATCCTAAACCTCTTTCTGACTTAGGTTTACACACTTTAGACCAGGAAACAAGAGATTTCTTAGTTATCTCACATGTCCCTATCCATAAGTAACTTTTGAAGATGGTAGTAATCTCATCAATGACTTGCTAGGGGAGGGGAAAGACTAATCATCGATAGATTTGAAGACTCGTCAAAACTGACTTGACAAGTTGTATTATGCCTGCATAACTGAGGAGGGATACTTTCTAAGCCTTGATTTTTGGTGTATACTTCTCAATGAGAGTCTTGTAGTAATGTAAACCCATATGCATAACATCAATAGGTACTCCAAATTAAGTGAAAGAGAGATGACATTGAGGGATTTGAAAAGTAGCAAACACCCTTTCTTTGAGTTGAGTACTCACAGAACCCTCGTAATAAATGGAACTCTTGGTTGTATTAATATATAAAGAATACAATGAAGATAAGGACTGGAATATATCAAAAATAGCAACAATGGATGATTGGTCCCCTTTGCAAAAGAACATGAGGTCATTTGCAAACATCATATTCAAGAGCTGTATTCTTTTGCATTTAGGATGAGGAGTAAAATTAGGATTGGACCAAAGAGATGGTAGTGCTCTATTCAAGAATTCCATGAATAAAACAAAATTACTGGAGGAGAGGGAATACCCTTATCTCAATCCTCTTTTTTCCAGGAAGGGAGGATGAAGAACTCTATTAAACATGATGGAAAATCTAATAGTGGTGACACACTACATAATAATCTTCACAAAAGAAATAGGAAAATGGAGATCACACCGCATATATTTAAGGAAATCCCATCTCACAGTTTTAAAGGGCTTCCTTAGATCGACCTTGATCATACATCTAGGAGATAAATGTTTTAGAGAATAACCTTTGATAATAATAGTTTCCAAAAGGATATTATAACCAATGCTTTTACCTTTAACAAATTCTTATTGGGTTTCACCTATCAAAAGTGGTAGAATAGGTTGGATTCTAGTGGTAATGATCTTTGAGATAATTTTATATAAGGTATTACAACAATTAATAGGCTTATATTCTCTTAGTTTTGTAGCATTTGGAACTTTAGGGATCAAGTTGATACATGTGATATTAAGGCTATGAGGAAACTTTCTTGATCAGAAGAACTCATATACTCCTTTCCAAATTTCATCTCCTATAATATCTCAACATCTCTTAAAGAATAGGTATTGAATCCATTTATTCTTAGGGCCTTATCATTCCCCATATAGAATATTGCATTCTTCACTTCCTCCTTAGAGATAGGTGTAAGCAATGTGTGTTGTTGAACCTCAGTAATTAGCTGATCATTGATAATGATTTTGTCAATTGTGTCTCTTTCCAATGAAGCAGGTTTTTGAGAAGTTTCTGTAATACCCCAAATTGAGCGGAGTGTTATAAAGATTGATTTGGCTACTTATATCAACATGGTATACCATCCTTTTGGTAATTCCATCCTAAGAACTCCACAGTTAAACGTGTTGGCCGTGGAGCAATTTTAGGATGGGTGACCTCCTGGGAAGTTTCGGAAATTTTCTGAAAGTTTCTCGGGAAGCACGTGAGTGAGGACAAAGCGTGCTGAAAGGACTCGTGTTGATCTGTGAGGTCAGCCGATCAATCCAAAAGTGCTCTAAGGTATCCCCCACGTGGTCGTGTCGACTCGGGGTGTTACAGTTTCACCCAAGATTTTACTATAAAACTCAGAGAAAACCCTAAACATACCATCTTGATTTGTGTGGACAATTCCTAGGTCATCAGTGATTGAGTGGACTTCGTTTACTTATTTTCTTCCTTTAACCAGAGCATGAAAATATCTAGTATTTGCATCTCCAAGTTTAAGATAGGTAAACCTAGACTTATATTAGAATAAAATATCTTCACATTTAGATATATGTTAAAGTTTTCAAGGTAGTATAGCATCTTGCTTACTTAGATTTTCATTTAAATGATGGTGGGTAAATTGCTCCAGAATTTAAAACTGCTCCTTTCTCGCATTAGTGACCTTGTCACAAATTTTACCAAATTTTATTTTGTTCAGTTACTTCATAGAGACCTTGAGGAGTCTTATTTTTTACATAATATGATATAAGGGAGTTATTGAACATGGGAAGACCAATCTTGCTCCACAAATTAATCAAACATACTACCCTCAGCCCATATATCATAAAACCTAAAGGTTTTATTACATCTAGAGGAGAGAGGACCAATGTTCACAATAATAGATGAGTGATCCAAAATACATGGAACTTGAAAATTTGTTATAGTTCCACCAAAATGACCAAACTAACTGAAATTTCCTAGGGCTCTATCTAATTTGCATAAAATTCTATCAAAGCTTGACTGCTTATTACACCAAGTATAGAACTGGCCTATGAATCTCATGCCAATAATATAAAGATGTGAGATACATGCATTAAATTCCCTTAAATTTTGATCATTAAGGTTACCTCCCTATAGTTTCTCTTAGTTGTTCAGGACTACATTAAAGTCACCTAAATGAGGCATGGTGAGAAAAATGGTGTTGTTGTTTGTATCATCCAATGTCATAATTGTTTTCTATCTATGCCATGGTTATGGGAATAGATAAAGGTTGCATAAAACTTGAAAATACCAATTACATCTTTCACTCTAATAAGTATACATTGGTCAATAGAAGATAACTCCTCAATAAGATAGGTATTAGGATCCCAGCCAACCCATACTATACCATTGTAATAGGAAGAGTAATTATGAATCCAATTCTAGTTTCGCATAAGCTTTTTTAAAAATGTTTCTAAAATTGCCTTTTTTTTATTCTAGTCTAAAAATTCCAACAAGTTGAATTTTATTATTTACACATCACACACACACACACCTCCATCTGTTTGAGGGGATCATTAAGTCCCTTAATACTCCAACATCCTACTTTCATACTAACCAGATATGGAATTCAAGCAAGTAATGGAACCCCTTAGAACCTCTAGTTACCATTTTCCATCCATCTTGAATGGGGAATTCATCCATGTTGGAAGATTCAACGTGTTGCTGGTCATCGAGGGAGTTTACTTTATGGTTACTTAGGTTACTTATGCTAGCAGTAAGCTTGCCTGAGCAAATTGGTTTTAATTGATAATCCTGAGTCATAAGGGTACTCAAATGGATGATGAGGCATTTTGAGATGACTCAGGTAGTTTGTTTTCTCTTTGGTTCAACTGCATTCTCTATAGCTGGGGGCATTTTGAGATGCTCTTCTATTATTTACAACTACCCATTGGGTATGTTGTTTCTTAACTCCATGTTTATGTGCTTTCAAAGGGTAAGAGTTAGTATTGTGATCATTCTTGTGACAAGGAGAACAATATGTTGGCTTCCATTCGAAGAGAATCCGTTGATCCATGATCACACCGTTATGTATCTTAATTGAAATGGAAGAAAGGAATGGTTGATGAGTATCCATCTCTACTAGGACTCTAGAAAAGGAAATTATTTGTCTAGATGAGGTAGTGGGATCTATACCAATAGGTTTACCAACACAACTACAGATTCAGCTGAGTGAGTTATTGCTCCACATAACAAGAGGGAGATTATGCAATTTGGTCTATTGAGGTGGTAATTGGAATTCTTCTCTACTAAAGGTAAAATCTATATGCCAATGCTTGAAAAGTAGAGGTTTAGCATTTATATACCAATAACCAGCCTAAAGGATTTCCATACAGTATTCTTCTTTGTTAAACATGAATAAGACATATCCATTCTCATGTGACTTAATGCAAGGGGGATACATGGGACCAATTTGCCTTAAAAAAAATTCTCCATTAGGTAGAAAGATGGTTAGTATCCGCATATCAATCCAATAAGAGAGTATTTCTAGGCCATGGATTCATTATTTATATATTCCGCGGAAAGTCCTGCAATAGGTTTCTCATCCACTATAGAAGGTGGGGAGTAATCAAGCTTGATTAGGTGTTATGGTTGTCTGTTATTACAAACAATATCACTCCATTTCACGAGAGTCTTTAAAATAGTCATAGCTTCCTAAACTTTGATTGAAGGTACTACTAAAGTTGATGGCACATTTTGCGATGCAAGTTTTGGGATTGGGAGATTAGATATCATCAATTTTGTAGTTTCTAAATTCAATTTAGGGTTATCCTAATCCTCACAATCCAAAACATTGTCTAGAACAGGTTGAGGCATCGACGAGGTTAGTGCTAGTGGCTTCCTTGGCAAGATCTTATTCTTCTTAGCCATTATCGGGAGTGCAGGAGTTTAGAGCCCCACAAATTTTCTTCACTATTTAATTACTAACTTATTAAATAATCACAATTGTTAGAATGAATTTATGATAAATGGTATTCCATGTAATAAGTGATAAACCATAACCCATGTGATAAGACACTAACAAAATAAGTGGAAGATCACGTGAGTAAGGATCATTGTACTAATTATATTATTATTTCTCAGTTATTGTGATAGTTAGGATGGCCCTATATCTACTCTATATTAACTATTCTACCATCTTATAATGGTATACATACTTAAGGATTAGGTGTCTACTTTGTGATTCCTAAGTGTGTTATGCCCTAGAATGGTTACATTCCAGTCTACCATATATTAGTAGTGTTTTTCAAGTGTGTCTTCCTCTATAGGGGTCAATATGGCTTGATACAGTTCCACTAGTTATGAATAATAGGATCCCTAAACTCAAGTGACTAAAGTAATTAAAAAGGTATACTCGCCTAATATGGAACCCTAATCTAGTTTTCCCTTGAGTTACCTTGTATCATGAACGTGTGTGCATATATAGTATCTATCTAATTGTATGGTTATTATGTGATGTGCATTGTTACTTTATTCGATGTGAAAATATTTTTCATCCTTTTTATGGGTGTTGCTCATTCTCATGATCAAATAATGTACACATTGATGTGTAGATTTCTAATGACTAATTTTATGAGTTTAATGTACTTTCTATGGAGGAGTAACTTTTAAATGGGTATTGGATGTATAGTTTAGGTTATCTGATAGATAATATATTTTTTTGGATACCTTAATCTTAGTTCCATAATATTCCATTTTACTGTACTTTGATTATCATTGTACTTGGAGTTTATCTCCAAACTCTTCTATGCTTCATGAAAATTCCCCTTGTTATCTTATTTAATGCTCATAAATGTTTTACCTTGTATTTAATATGAGAATGGTAAGGTAAATCAAACATATATTAAGTGTGGTGGTAACTCCCAAATATTTTATTTTTATCTTCCATAAAAATATGAAAATAAAACCAGTAGTAACTTTGGAGATGTTACACCAAGTTATGTAGCTACCCGAAAAGCCTCAGTTATAGCTAGGGCTATAAACGAGTCGAGTCGAGTCGAGCCGAATAACCCTAGGCTTAGGCTCGGCTCATTTAACTAAACGATCCTAAAATAAGGTTTGGCCTCAGCTCATTTAAATAAACGAATGAGCCGAACCGAGTTTTTAACGAGGCGAGGCAAGCCGAGCTCACGAGCCAAAGCCAAAAATTGAACCGAGCCGAGCTTTTTTCAGCTCGAGCTCAACTCATTTAATAAACGAGCCTAAAAGTGAGGCTCTGGCTCGGCTCATTTAACTAAACGAAACCGATCTTTTAATGAGCCGAAATTATCTTAATACCGAACTGGCTCAGCTCATTTACATCTCTAGTCATAGCCATGTACTTAGTATAAGTAGTAGACACTACAGTAACCTCTAGGGTGTTTATGATTTGATATATGTATCTTCCAAATCAGATTTGTTCCCTTCATCCCTTACATTGGATATCTGAATTCCCTAATATCCAAAAATGTAGATTATATATGGATTAGATATGAAATATATTTAATATTCATATAAAAAAATTATTTTAACAATTTTGATATATTTTGTAGGAAATTTTTGAAAATGAATATCATATATTAGTTAAAATTCATATATATATATATATATATATATATATTCATGTGATTATCTTATTTTATATAAAGATATTATTAAAATATTATTATTAATGTTTGAATTACAAAAATAAATAAATTTTAAAAAACTTAACACTGCAAAAGGTTGTCTGAAATTTTTGAGATTTGAAAATCTAATCTGGTATCCAAAAAATCAAATCAAATATTTAGGATATTCTATTCGCTTTTTATTAAAAGTATATCTAACCTTTACGATATCTAGTTTCTTCCCAAATTATTTGATATAAGAAAATAGAAAATATCTTGTATTTTGTTGATTATTTCAACATTATGTCATAATATTTGGTATGGCATTTGATCATATGGTTCTATGCATGAACTATGCTATGTTTAAACCCTTTTTGTTTGTATGAACCATATATGTGAGCATACTACCTATTTATTAGAGTTGTGGTTTACTCACTACAAGGAATCTATGCTAGTGTTACACCATTCCAAGGACTTGTGTGCAAAATATGCATTACTCAAAGGACTCTAAGAGGTAGGAAGATCAGAGGCCTAGGGATCTCTACTTTTTTTTATATATAAGTTGTAACACTAAGTATAGTGGAATGAATGTAAGGGATGTTTGGTATTCTTCTTTTGCTTCTATTTTTTTGGATATCTTTTGGGCTCATATGTCCTTTTTCCCTTACACTTAAGCCCCCTATCTAGCTTTTAAGATCTTGTGTGTTTGTAACTTGTTTGGAACAAATGGTTATGAATACAAAGTTTGTAAAGGTATAAGAACACAAAGTTTGTGTTGTTTTAGCCTTATATTTGGCATAAATTAGGTGGTGTATACACCTCCCTCTATGTTGGATGTTGTGGATTCATACGCATTCTTTGTTTTAGCTTCTGTGTTATGTCTTTTAAATAATTTTTTAAGTTAATGAAAATAATAATGTTACAATAAGAGCCTAAAATTTTTATTTTTAGTGTTCTTTAACTTTAACAATGGTGTTATATACTCTACAAATACACTAGGGTCATATATCTAATGTTAATAGCCCATATCAATCTTAGGTAAAAAAAAATTATTCTAACAACCTTAAATTGAGTCAATTAAGAGCCAATTAATTGGTTAAGAAATTAACTAAAAAATTAGTTAAGAGAAAGTAAACATTAAGGATGGTTTAATTTTCTACATGTTTTATATTTTTACCAAGCATGTAATACTAATCCAACTAATATAAACCACTAGTATAATTAATAAGTTAATGAACTAATGATGATATTAGTTCACTAATTGTTTTGATTTTTAAGAACTACATTATGGCTTTTCATATCCATCAATCTAATTTATCATTTCCCTTTACAACCCGTGCTTTATAACATTCCTTAATCTCATATGAATATTATTCACAAATAATGCCAAATTGATGTAGGATATGGCAGTTGTGCATAAAGCCCACTAAATTCTATGAATAAAAATTATTATATTAGTTTTGATCACTCCGTGTAAGCCTTTGGTACTGTTGTTCAACCACTTGACACAAGGTCTACATGAGGTTTGGTGAAATTTGACATTCAAGGCTTTAACCAGCTCATTATTTGTCTCTAATACTTTGTTCTTTATATATATATATATATAAATAGTTTTATAAATATTATTTTCCTACCTATTTTTTTTTACAAGCTTCTAAAAAAAATTCTAGGACCATGGTCATGGCTCATGTCCTATTTTAAAGCTTTAAACATAGATATATACCTATTATTGTTACCAAAACAACATATACCCAGTATTATCAGTTAATTGAACTTAATAATGAAACTAGAATAGAACATTCTTATGGAAGAAGAGTTTTGGAGAAACAAGGCCAAAATATAAAAAAATTTCTTTTTTGATATTAATACAAAATTATTCCAAACATCTATTATAAAAATAAGATGATGTAATGTGATATGTTCTCTACTTACCTCCTTAAGAGATAGATTCACCTCCCTGTTGCACATCAAGATTGTATTCTTCTCCTACTTCAAATTACTCTTCAATGAGGTGGTTGTCACTTCTAAGCTAAATTCATTTAATAAAATCTAGTTTATAAAGGCTTGCT
The DNA here is from genome assembly GCA_030549775.1 of Tamarix chinensis. NCBI lineage: Eukaryota > Viridiplantae > Streptophyta > Magnoliopsida > Caryophyllales > Tamaricaceae > Tamarix > Tamarix chinensis. The sequence goes on from CM060172.1 coordinate 69,481,799, forward strand.
TAGATAGTGAAAAGGATACTATATCACAATTATCATCAAACGACAAGATTTACATAGCATTATTTAGCATCGACCCAAAAAAGGCTCTAGGATCAAATGGAATTCATCCCTACTTCTTCCAAAAACTTTGTAACATTATCGGAGAAAAATTGTGTTCATTTATTAGAGATGCATGGACTCTCACAAATTTTGATAAAACTCTCAATCACACCTTTGTTACTCTGATACCTAAAGCCAATAGTGTAGATATAATCACCCTTTTTAGACCAATCATCCCATGCAACACAATCTATGGGTGTGGCAAATTGATTTTGCCCAATTCTAAGAAATATCATCTACCTAATACAAGGTGTTTTCCTTCTAGGACGTAGAATGACGCATAAGAGATCCAACTTGGATCATGCTAGGAAGTGGTGTCTAATTAAGATTAGATCAACCAAAAATTAAGAGTAGAATGGGGAGAGATTTGAGAAGATGAAATTGATTCTTGGTAAATCCTTGAATTAATACTTACAAGAACCATCTAGTTTTTAAACTCTTTAGGATAAATCTTAGAAGACTTTTGCTAAACTTCAAACTCTTACACTAGAGTTGAAGGTTGAGGACTCTCGGTTTTAAGAGAAGAAATGTGCAGCCAAAAACAAGTTGATCCCTCTTTCATTCTTTCCTTTGCACTTATATATGGAGTTTAGTATTAAAGATTAATATTTACACAACTAATGAAAGTGATTTGAGCTAAAACAAATAAAAGAAACTACCTAATATACCACCTTATGTCACTTGGCCATGAGGTGTTTCTCCATGATGATTTTGAAATGGTTGATCTCTTCTTCATGTGTCCAACTCATGAAGATGCTACTTGATTCATAAGGAAAGATACAAGGGTCATTATAATCTTTTAAGGGACAAAAAAGAGCAAAGAATGTCGTCTAGCCTTCCTTATTCTTCCCAAAAATCTGCATTGTTCTTCCCAAGTGCTGAAAAGGACATGTTATGTGGCTTGAGAAGAACTTCTGGTTTGTTTTGTGTGGCTATTGTAGGTGCAGATTGGGATTTGTTTTTGGAGTACTTTTGGAGCTAAAAAGGGTGAGAAAAATGTGGCTAAAAAAGGTGGGAATTTTATTATGTGGAGGTAATAAAAGTTGATAATGTTTGCATGGCTTTCTTGTCTTGCATGGCTATTTTTTTAGGAGTGATTAATTTATCCAATTAAGGATAGTTTTGTAACTCTCAAACTTAAGAAAATTAAGGGTAATAGTGTTATCATTAGATGAGGATGCTCCTGCATCATAAAGCCAATGAGAAAGTCCTATTTACATGAGAGCCTATCCACACCATCAAACATAAAATAACTAGTCAATAGGGTTACATGATCATCAAAATTGACCTTGTAAAAGCCTTTGATAGACTGAGTTGGGGCTTCATCAATAAAAAAAAACTTGAGTGGTTCAATCTCCGAAACAACATGATTTATCTCTTCATGTTTTTTATTTCATCACCCGCATTTTAAATTATTGTCAAAAAAAGTATAACGTCATCATTTGGTACATCGTGGGGTATTTGGCAAGAGGACTCACTATATCCCTATATGTTCATCATGTGCATGGAATTATTGTATGCATCAATCACCTTGCAAGTTGACAGAAATAAGTGGGCACCTAGTCCCATTGTAAAAAAAAATAGCTTTTTCACATCTATATTTTATTTTATTTTTGCAAATAATGCCATTAGTTTCTTTGAAATGAATAAAAATGGCATTAATATACTTCAAGAGGCTCTATAAAAGTTTTGCAAGGATTCAAGTAAAATGATTAGCATAGAAAAATCTAGCATTATCTTCTCAAGTGATATGCAACGTGCAAAAAAGGCAAGGATTGCATACACAATGGGTATTGCTCTAGTTTTTTACCTCAACAAATACCTAGGATATCCAACACCTCATCATAGAGCATCCTTGATCAATTTCCATTATTTGGTATGCATGCTAAAGACAAGTTGAAAAAATGGAAAGCTAACTCACTTTCTCTAGCAATAAGACTCATTCTTGCAAATGCTTCTCTTAAACCAATCATATAATTACAAATACAAGTGGGTGTTATCCCTAAGAGAAAAAAAATGCAATGGATAGGATAACAAGAGGTTTTCATAGGGGTGATGATGTTTCAAAAAAAAACATTCACCGTATATCATGGTAAACTGTTACACTCTTCAAAAACAAAGAGGGCTAGGAGTACATGTTGCAAACCTCAAAAGTAAGGATCATATTTTGGTCTTAGGCTAGAGACTCTGGACATATACATAGCCTCTAAGATTCAAAAGCACAAAAATTCACAACAACATATTGTTTTAGTGCTAGATCAACATACAATGAGATTCTATGCAGCAACATGAGAGGCATGGATGGAGATTGGACTTGGATATGTAGATAGAAGAACCAAACTGAATGAAGCTCATGGCCTAGCTAAGTCAACATGGTTGATTTCCATCCAAAGAACCACTTTTTAGCATGAAAAATATCCAAAACCATATTTGCCCAATATGTGTCACATAGGTAGAAAACCTAAATCATAGGTTTTGTAATTACACCTCTTTGCATAAAATCTAGTCAGAATTGCAAACATCGAACATACCAAGGTTTACCAACTAGAGCAATTCTATCAACTGGTTTAAAATAAATTATAGGGAGAAACAAAAGAAAATTTGGAAAATCCCTTAGGGTTGCTTTTTTATTCTTGCCATTTCAGCTCTTTGGCATTGAAGGAATAAAATCATCTTCAAAATGTAAGAAACTGACAATATCTTCACCTTTCTTTCAAGATGGATGTTTGAATGGTTTTTCTTATCATTAAATAGGTCAAGAAAGCACACCCACAAGGGAAAAAATAGATTATGATTGGATGGGAATCACATGACTACAGTTAATAAAAACTCAACACGAATGGATCCATCTAACCAAACGAGCATAAATCTGGGGTAGGAGGACTTCTAAGAAACGATGGAGGTAGATGGATAGGAGGTTTTTTCTGAAACATAGATGTGAAGAATAACCTACAATAGAAAATATGGAGGGGGTAAGGGATGGGCTCCAACTAGCTATTATCTTTATCTTTAAAAAAAACTACATGTAGAATGTGATGCATTGTCTATGATTCATCTCCTGCATTCAAATCATGCCACTCGCCCATGTCTTGGCTTTATCTTGGATTGTAGGGTTCTTGGGAAACATTTCTATGAAAAGATGACCACTCATGCTTTCAAATAAGCAAATAGAACAACTAGACAGACTTGTCACTTTTAGAAATCGTAGGTCTGATGACTTTATCCTGTTGGATATCAACCATACTTTTGTGTATGATATGACCGTAAGGAAATTATATTCTCAAGACTTGTAAGTGTTCTTATTTAATATAAATATTATATTTTTTTCATAAAAAAATAAAGTAATAAATATTGCATCAAAAAGCTTGTTCCTCTTTCCTAAAAGCTTGATCCTGAATCCTCGCGGCCAGCCTCTAGCCTCACCTAAATACGATGACCAAATTCTAGAAGAAGAATAAGAATGAAGGGGGTCATAAATCCATTGAAAACGATCATATATACAAAGAAAGCATCCTAGAGGTCCTGGTGGAGATATGCACCACCATCATATTCTCTTTGACAAATACAATCACGGGTACTTCGGATAAGTTGGTATATGTTATTTCCACTAACTCCACAACAATTTTTTCTAGCCAATTGTTAATATTGATAAGTCATTTTTTACCAATGTGAATTTTAAAATGACTAAAGATAATGTGTCCATAATTAATGTTACTCAGTATAGGTATTTCAAAGTTTTGGGAAAATGTGTATTGCCCAACTAGCCTGGTATAGTAAAAAGCTAAATTTATTGGTAATATTGTTGAAGAGAAGGGTGTGTTGTTGTTGTCTCAAACCGCTTATAAGGTTGTTCTTAGTTTTATAGCTGGTTTAGTTTGACATAAATGGGGGTGGAATAAGTGATTCAACTCATTTATTTTGTTTTCTTATAAAAAAAAATTATCTAGATTAATTATTGTTGAAATTTTTATATTTATTCATTTTAATTTTTATAATTTTTATTAACCTCTAATATAGGTAGAATAATCGGGTGAAAGAAAAATAAATAAAATAAGCTATTAACTAATTTGATAAAAAAATACTCTCTCTTAATATATATATATATATATATATATATATTATGAAAGATATTTCATTTATTTTATTTTTAAAATTCATACAATTTGATTTAAAAAGAATTAAAATAATATTTATTCCAATTTTCAAGTTAGTTTTAGTTGTATGGAATAATTTTTTTGTCATATTTTAGAAAAGGTTATTGTTTAGTTGTATGGTCATTAATTATGTTATTTTAGATCAACATATTAAAAATAAATCTTGCATTGGGGTGGCAAAAGAGAGACAAAGAAAATATGGCAACATAGTTGAGTAGTGGTCTAACATTCAAACCTCATCCATCGGTCATTTAGAACATAGTAGATCACAAAACGAGGGTGAATTCACAGGCACAACTTCCTTCCGTCTCGAAAAAATCAAGACAGTAAGTCAGAGTATTTTTTTTTAGTCCTCCAAATTAAAGCTTGTGTGATTAGGTGTTTGAGGTTTTGGTTGATTTCCTCTAGATTTAAGAAACTTTGATTGCTTTTGTTGATTTACTCTATAATGATCCTGTAAACACAAGAAACCAATGTAGGAAAAGCAATAACGCTAAGAAATAAACACTTTTTCCATATACCCGTTGCAATTTCCATTTTTTGGGGATCAATACCAATTTGGAAAAATAAGATCTAATTAGAATCAATTAGAACACACAAGAATTGAGAGGAGAAGAACACTAAAAAATTAGCTCCCATGTTTTGAAACTCATTTTCATTACTCATTTTTACTTTAAAAAGTATACAAAATATTTTTTTTTATATATAGGGCATTACAATTTTAGAATAAAATCTCTATCCATAATCTTTCATAAAGCGCCCCCTTTAGGAAATATTATAGATGAATGTTATAATATTAAAACTTTATATGCAGGCTGCAGGAATAAATATAGAAGCCATCAAGCCAATTGAAAATATAACTAAAATACATATTAATTAGTAGTAATATAAGAGAAATGCACATATCCTTAACTAAAATGAACAATCTTTAGTGATATGATATACACATATTAGTGTTACAATAAATCAAGATTAAATGAGATAAATGTTTGACTTTGAATTAACCTAACTTAAACTAAATCCCAAGAAAGGTATCAAACGAAAGTGGCATAAAAATTAACCCCCGCTAATTCCTCCTAACCTCCATCCAAAAAGTGATTCGTTCTTTGCAGTTGAGGTAAATATTTTGAAATGTAACAAATGGAAAGCAGTGTGAAAAGGGACCATACAAAGTTCTAATTAAAAAACGTAAAAATAGCCATCACGCTTTCTAGGCAAAATGTCGTCTTGGCTGTAACAAGAGTAAAGTAGGCGTAATTTTTTTTTAAAATTTTAATGTAGTGAATACTAGATAGTGGTTTAAATGCAGGCATCTATAAAGTTTGAATCTTCTTTTGTTTGGTATTGCATTAGTTTATGAATTTTATGGTAATTGTTGGCTATCTATATAATATGTTTAGGTAAATTAGGTAATTAGGTTCTTTATCATAATACCTTTTACAATAAATAACTAAGAGTAAGTAAATATAAATAAGTGAGAGTAAGTATATATTATGTTCTCTTGTTGTGTAGTGTTTGGGATTATTAATTTGTTTGATGGCATCAAGTAGCCAACCGAATACTGATTCACAAAGTCTACCACCATATTCTTCCGGCGCAGCTAGTAATGCTACACCTAGTGAACCATCCATCAATGATGAGGTAGAAGAAATGAATCCATTTTCTTTAGTGAAAAAAAGGAAGAAAACTTTAGTTGTTTGGGATCATTTTAATGCTATAGAAATTAATGGTTTGAAAAAGGCAATTTGTAAAGGTTGTAATAAGAGGTTGAGCAGTGATCCAAAAAATGGTACTTCTCATTTTCATGATCACATGAGGAAATGTGTACGTTTAAATCCTATACAGGGGGTAGGGCAAATTAAGTTGAGTTTTGATCAGAAGGGGGAAGGAAAAGGAAAGCTTATGGTTGTGGAATTTAATCAAGAAGTTGCAAGGCGTGAGCTATGTAATATGGTAGTTATGCATGAATATCCACTTTATATAGTGGAACATGAAGGCTTTAGAAGATATTCAGCAGCTCTTCAACCATCCTTTAAAATGATTACAAGGAACACTCTACGAAGCAATATTTTCAAGTTGTTTGAATATGAAAAAGACAAAATAATGTCGTTGTTGAGTAGTATCAAGATTCAAGTTTCAATCACAAAAGGTATGTGGACATCTCATAATCAAAAAAAGGGTTTCATGGCTATCACGACTGACTAGATTGATAATCATTGGACCTTACAAAGTCGAATAATAAGGTATACTAAACTCATATTCATCTATAGTTCTAAAATATTAATATTATGTAATTATATGTTGTTCTTTGGTTTATTTGTTGTATCATTGTATTTTATTGAAGGTTTGTCTATGTTCCAAGTTCACATACATCTGAAGTTTTGTGTGATGTTTTGGTCAATTATTTGATGGAATGGAATATTGATTCAAAACTTACTACATTAACGTCGATAAATGTACTACCAATGATGATTTGATCAGAGATTTGAAAATTAGATTTGAGTCGAAGTGTTTTTTATTACGTGGGAGATATTTTCATATGCGTTGTGCTGCTCATGTGCTTAATATTATTATTATCTATGGTATAGAGATCATTCAAAAAGCTATTGAGAACATACGTGAGAGTGTTATGTATTGGAAAGTCACACCAAAAAGGCTGGAAAAGTTTATGGAGGTTTGTCGTCAAAGAAATTCCGTATAGTAGAGCCTTAACACATGATTGTAGGATAAGATGGAATTATACATTTTTTATGCTTGATGTTGCTCTAATGTATGAATATGTGTTTGCTCATTTGGCACGGTTGAAATCTAATTTTAATTATTGTCCTACAATTGATGAATGGAATTTGGTTTGATCTATTTGTGAGAGATTGTCATTATTTTATGATGTCACTTTGATGTTTTCTGGGAGTAGATATCTTACTACCAATTTATACTTTCCCAAGGTTTGTGAAGTTAGAATGTCCTTGATTGAATGGTCTCTTGATCAAGATGAAATTATTAGTGGTATGGCAACAAAAATGATAGAAAAGTTTGAAAAATATTGGAGTGTGATTGATGAAATGATGGTTGTGGCAACTATTTTAGATCCAAGGTATAAATTGAAGTTGGTAGAGTGTTATTATTCTATCATTTATGGGAGCACCTATGGTGAAGAGGTATATAATGTTTGTAAAATATGCTATGAATTGTTTCATGAGTATGAAGAGAAGTATAAGCGTAAGGAGAGAAGTTCATCAATATCGCGTGATTCTAGTGTTAGTAGTCAAATTTGTGGTTCAAGTGTTAGTAGTGTAACTTTAGGTTCTAGAGTCTCCCTTAAGCTTCATTATAATCAGTGGTTGGCCAACCAAGACATGAATAGTGTGCCACAAAAGACCAAGTTAGATTGTTATTTGGAGGAGCCTGTGATGCCACAGATGGACGACTTTGATGTGTTATCATGGTAGAAGACAAATACTAAGTATCCTATTTTGCAAAGAATGGCCAGAAACATACTTGTCATCCCTATTTCTACAGTTGCTTCTAAGTTGGCTTTTAGCACAAGTGGGAGATTTGTAAGTCCTCATCACAACCAATTACACCCAAAGACTCTAGAAGCATTAATGTGTTGTAGATATTGGCTTTAGGCTACTATAAGGAATGAAGGTAATATTTACTTTTATACATTTGATGTTTAAATAATTATAATATATCTATTGTTATATTTGTTTAATTCTAATGTTCTAATTTTTTGTTTTTGTTAGATAACAATTGTACTGCGAACTCAACTTATCGTAGGTTTACCTTGCAAAATGAAGAATCTGACTCAGATGTTAGTGAGCATGAGGTAAAAGTTGATATAAATATTATTAGTGATTAAAATATTTGATTATACTTAATTATTTAAACTATTTATGTTTTTTATTTATTTTTCAGATGAATGCATAAGCCATAAGATATGGAAGTTGAAGATGGAAAGATAAATTGGTGATATGTAATTTTTGGAGCTCAACACGAACAACTTCTTCTTGATGCTATTTTTAGCTAATCAAAGTTATATTATTATGTTTTAGTAGTTATTGATTTTATTTTTATTTGTGGAAGTATTATATTTTTATAAACAAATATTATTGGCTATGGTGTTTTTGAACCATACTTGTATTATTGTTTATTGTTTTATTGTTTGATAGTGTGGTGAATGGTGATATTGATAATATGGATTTGTTGGAGTAGGTTGAAATTTTGAACTTGTTGGAGCAGATTCAAAATTTGATATTTAAATAACAGGTTGTTTGATTAAAATTATAGATTTTGTATATGATAGAATAAGTGAAAATCTAAACGGATTTATCCGTCGAGTAATATCCATTGGGTAATTTAAATGGGTAACGGATTATTCATCAGGTAATGAATATTCGACGGATACAGATATGGATATATTAATGGATATTCATTCGGGTACAGATACGGATTCGGGTATAATATACTTATCAGGTATTGGGTATGGGTATGGGGGTACCCGCCCCATTTACATCCCTAATCTTCAGTATTGTTTTTAACTTGTTAACTTTTGATAAATCTTTTACTGCAATAAGTATGGCATTGACATACAACAAAAGATACACCAGAGAACCATCACCAACCTACTTAAAGTATCCATATCCATCATAATCACTCTTGGAGAACCCATGCTCAATCATAAACTGATCAAGCCTCTTGTACCATTGTCTAGGTGACTACTTCACACCATACAATGACTTCTTCACTAAGCACACATGATCATGCGTGCCTTCAATAACAAAACCATCTAGTTGGCGCATATAAATCTCCTCCTCGAGCTCACCATGTTGAAAATTTGTTTTAATATCCAATTTCTCTAAATCCATATCCTACATAGCCACATGCGTAAGCAAATTACGAATAGAAGTATGCTTGAATATAGGGAAAAATACCTTGTTATAGTCTATACCAGGTATCTGACTGAACCTGAGTGCAACTAAACAAGCCTTGTACCTCGGTCCCTTAACACCTAGAGTTCCCTGTTTGGACTTGTACACCTACTTGTAATCAAATATTTTCTTCTTCCTAGGTGCCTTCACAATTTCCCGTGTTTGATTCTTCCATAGAGATTGCATCTCCTCCTCCATAGCAACACACCACTGAGTAGAATCAGCACTAACAATGGCATCTGTGTATGAAACTAGCTTTTATACATCAACCACAGTCTCAACATTAGCCAAAGCATAACCTTTTAACTCCTTAAATCCATATCTCACAGGAATCTTTATAACCCTCCATGGTCTACTTGGAGTAATGCCCATTTTCTCCACTTGTTCCCTGGATCTACCCACTTCAAGAATAGTTGGCCTCATACTAGAAGAGTCTGATTGATCCAAATCAACCTCTACCTCCACCTTATCTGTAACATCACGTAGGTTCTCCTATTCCACCTCTTCATACAATCTATCAGAAGAAGACTCAGTCTTTTGGAGGAATATAGACTCATTGAAGGTAACATCCCTGCTAGTCAAAAACTTAGATGCAATTGGGTCCCATAACCTGTACCCCTTCACACCTAATGTATAACCAAGAAAACTACACTTCTTGGTTCTACGCTCGAGTTTTCCATCATTCACATAAACATATGCGGGGCATCTAAAAATATGCAAATCAAAATAATCAACCAGTTTGCCAGACCATGCCTCCTTAGGTGTCTTCAAATCAATGGAACGATTTGGTGACCTATTCACCAAGAACACCGCCATGTGAACTGCCTCAGCCCAAAACTCCTTGCCTAATCTAGCCTGTGACAACATACATCGAGCCTTCTCTAATAGGGTCCTATTCATCCTCTCAACAACCCTATTTTGTTGTGGTCTTCCAACACAAATGTGATACCTAGCAATATCATGGTCCTCACAGTAATTTGTGAAACTATGCTCCACAAACTCGAGGTCATTATCTGTCCTGAGACACCTCACCTGTCTCCCTATCTACTTCTCTAGTAAGGTATTCCAACGCTTAAAAACACCAAAGATATCATTCTTATTTTTAATAAAACAATACTACACCTTTCTAAAGAAGTCATCAATAAATGTCAGTAGGTATTGCAGACCACCCTTAGAAGCCACCCTTGTAGGACCCCACAAATAAGAGTGAACATAATCCAAAGGCCCCTTCGTACTATGTGTAATACCCCAAAA